>CM075809.1:49967178-50392139 GCA_037975025.1 Excoecaria agallocha
TTCTTTCCAGATTTGGCTGTTACATTGCTAGTAATCTAGTATGGACATGTAAGGCCACAACATTTCCAAGTAGAAGGGAGTGAATACATAATCCATTGTAATTATTTACCTTGACTGTAACTAATATATGGTTAATTTTTTGAAGCGTGATCTTCTTTTATAAGGCAAAATCTCACTATGTTTCATCTAAGGCTTCCTTGCCTTTTTGTTCAATCAAATGTTGAATGATAGGTGACCACTTGATTTCATCTGCTGAAGGCTTCAGTTACATCTGCATAGCCAAGTGTATGCTTGTGTATGTGCTATGCTTAAAGTTGAGAACTGAATAGGTTAAGGTTTTGCACTTGAAGAGATGAAAAATCGAAGAAAGACGAAGCTTTCACAGTCGAGGAAAGAAGCTATGTGATGCCTGCCTTGAAGAATTATAGAAGAATAAGTTCAGGCGGCAGCTAAGGGATAGTGCAATTAGATCCATTTAGTATGGTCAGGCAGTGCGATGGATCAAGGATTGGTTTTATTGGTTGATTGATTGGGAAAAGGCTATAGGGCATGAGCTTGTGATAGAATTAGAGAAATAAGTTTTAGGTTATAATTTGGTTGGATGTTTTATGTATCTGAAGAAGAGTGATTATTGAACTCATATACAAGAAATGTGCGGGGAAGAAAGAAGCAGACAGATTACCGTATATGTTTAGGATACATAGAAGTATAAAGTGCAACAATAAGAAATCACAAGTGCTATGATAGAGAACAAAATCAGGAAATCAATGAATCAATCAAACAGTAAATGGAGTAGAAAAATAGATGAGGGAAGAGATCAATTTCATTGATAAAAAGACTGTAAATACATGATTATAATCCCCAGGAAGATAACTTCCCTCTCCAGTGAAGGAGCCTTGCTCAACAGCAGCAAGAAACTAAATGACCATAAAAGATAATCCCCTCCCCCCCTCGCTCACTCGCTAAAATAACCAACACAAATGAAAACTGTTTCTTCCTGGTGTCCAGCTAGGCACTAGGTGTGCTACTTTTGTCTCTCCTACTCTTAACCGAATTATTTCAACCAAATTGACAGTTTCTAGCTAGATTCCTTCAATACCCTGCTGTTTCCTCAATCCTTTGTTGCATTTGCTGCTTCTTCTTGCGAGAGTAAACTTGCAATTTCCTTGGCCCAAGTGAATTCGGTTCCAGCAGCTCATCTTGTATATCAACATCTCTATCATTGCCGCCCTCTTGAAATAAAGTCTTGTCCTTAAGATTGAATTGGGGATATTCACTACCCCTGAGTTGGATTTGTTTGCCACTATATTCAAACTGCATCCATCTCTGATTCTAGTTATGCACAACATTGCCCAAGATTCTTAACTAGTCAATCCCAAGCACAACATATCAAACAACAAAGAACCCAGACGCAGCATGATGGTACCCAATTGCTGCTCACTATTTCTGCATTTTTCTTGGACAGGGATATGGTTCCCATCCCTCAGTTTTATATTCATGGTCTGGATAGGTTGAGTAATGAGATTTAAGGACCTCACCGGCTTTGGCAAAATGAAATTATGCGTGGCTCCGAAATCGACAAGCAAGATTATGGGTATGTCGTGTATGGTGCCTTGAAGCTTCAAGGTGCTCGGCCTGCGTGAACCGCCCGTCTTCCCAAAATAGGCTTCAAGAGAATTGCACTCCACTTCCACGGTTTTTTCTCTCTCTTTATTTTCTTCCTCTGCTGATTCTCCATCTTGCTCTTCAATGTCAAAATACAAATCATTTTCAAGGATTCAAACCCTCAATTCCCCTAGATTGCACCAGTGTTGGGGGCCTTAGGGTTGGGCACACTTAAAGCACAATTCTAGCCTGTGTCGTTCCTCCAGCTCCTTCAACGAGAGGTGGCGGGGTCCCCTACTGTGACATTGCTGCTGGACTCTGTGAGTTGGTTGAAATGCACTTTTGTGAGTTGTTTCACAAGGGATAATTGGGCTTGGGTTTATGTGGATCTGGTGAGATGCGTGGGTAATTTCCATGCAATTCTAGATTGCTCCGCCCCTGTCCTTCATCATCGATCTGTTCCCTGGGGGACAGAACATGAGTTCTGCATTCTGAGCTAACTCCATCGCCTCTTCGCAAATTTTTTGTTTAAGATACCGCATCCACCTTCCAACTTCTTCCTTCAGCCCTCCCATAAAACAACCCAGGAATTGACTCCCAGATGATTTTGGGATATGACCAATAATCGACTCAAAATCTTCAATGTATTCATTAAAGTTGATAGTTTGAAAAAAGGGTGCGGAGCTCCTCATACGGATTTTGAGTGTGTCTCTTGCCAAATCGCCTATTCAATCAGAGTTTGAACTGCCCCCAGGACATGTGTAGGTTGTCTCGCAAAGCCTGAGAGAATCATGTGATAGCAGCTCCAGTCATACATATGTGGGCAATCGTTAGCTTCATCTTGTCCGGCGTCTGATTAACGCTGAAGTATAGCTCAACCTTGGAGATCCAGCTTCGTGGTTCAAGTCCGCTAAACTATGGAACTTTTACTTTGGTAGGGCTAGTGTTCCAGCCCCAAAGTGATTGGATCTTACACATGAATTTAATTGGGATGTGGTGGGTTGTTCAAACTTGGAATTGGAGTGAATAAAGACTCGTCTGGGAGTATCATTGCTCAATTCTGTTTCGTTGTTGGTTTGCTGGTCTTCTTCTTCGTCTTCTATGGTTTGTTTTTCTATTTTTTCATTAGTTTGACATCCAGAGATTCAAACTTCTCTTCTACAAATTTCTGGAATGTGGCGAGGGTTCGTTGGATTGCACCCAAAGTTTCTTCATGGGCATCGACATTTTCCTGTAAATCGGTCTTGGTTTGCAAACGTGTTTTGGGTGGTTAATTCATTTTCTTAGTCTGGAGATGAGTTTCCCACAGACGGTGCCAGTTGATAGGGAACAAAATCAGAAAATCAATAAATCAATCAAACAGTAAATGGAGTAGAAAAATAGACGAGGGAAGAGACCAATTTCATTGATAAAAAGACTGTAAATACAAGATTACAATCATACAATCATCAGGAAGATAACTTTCCTCTCCAATGAAGGAGCCTTGCTCAACAGCAGCAAGAAACTAAATGATCAAAAAAGATAATCCCCTCTCCCCCTTGCTGACTCTCTAAAATGACCAACAAAAGTGAAAACCTTTTCTTCCTAGTGTCTAGCTAGGCACTAAGTGTGCTACTTTTCTCTCTCCTACCCTTAACTGAATTATTCTAACCAAATTGATAGTGTTCAGCTAGATTCCTTTAATATCCCTGCTGGACTGCTGTTTCCTCAATCCCCTGTTGCATTTGCTGCTTCTTCTTGCGAGAGTAAACTTGCAGTTTCCTTGGCCCAAGTGAATCCGGTTCCAGCAGCTCATCTTGTATATCAATATCTCTATCATGCTATGTGTTCAAACTGGTCAGTTAAATTAATACTTTCAATCTTTGCATTTTATAGACTCCTAACCGTGTAAGGCTGAGCAAAAAGCTATTCATTCTCATATGGAGGACAAATTATGAGCAATATATGAGATTGGTGGGTAGGAGGATACTGCAAACAGTACCCAAGGAACTGTAGTGGCAGAGACGAAGAATTGGACAAGAAGAGAAGGATAGGAGAAACATGTGAAAGACATCCAAAATATTGAAAGTTGAATGCTAAGTCAAACTAACCTCTGAACTTGTTTTTGTTCGGCTGCATCATAACCTTTTCATGTCTGTCTAGCATTGTAATGAATGTTGCAGATCAAATAAAAAAGGCTCTTTCGCCAAATACTATATTAGAACCACTCATGGAGCTAATAACTTTTGGTAGAACCCAATTTTAGGTAAAACCCAATGAATAAGTTTGTCATACCTGCACTGGAAAAGAAAAAAAGTATGGCCTTCTTTATTTTTTATTTTATTTTATTTTATTTTTTTAATGTCGGTCCTCTTTATTTTTATTTTTTATTCTTTTATAATGTTGGGTCTGGGGGGTAAAGGGCGCGCGCGTGTGTGTGGAGGGGGGAACTCAAGATAAAGAAATGCAAGATGTAGATGCCATGTAAGTTGTTCTGCCAAACTATCTTTGCAATGTTCTTTATGTCACGTGTGGGGCCATACTCATACTGAGGAATGTCATTGCATTCATTTTCCCTATATTATTTATGTGTGCCATGGCATGTATGGATGCGGAGATGCTACATGTGCTTGCATTTCACTACATGATATCACTTGTTGATTGAGCATGGATTTATTAACAATTAATCTGCTCTTGAATGACTTCTTTTTGGCTGTTCTACCCTTTTCTTCTTTTTTTCACAATATATGTTTCGTTGCCAAATACATCCAAATTGATTGAATTGCGTTATCTCTTATCAGGCTCTTGATACTGAGAGCATGGATATGGAAATTGATTTATCCAATCTGGGTACTGTCAACACGGTATTTGCTGCATTATTCAGGTAAGCTTCATTTAAAAGTACTTAGACCCTTGTACTTTGAGTTAGCATTTTTAATTCTCTTGTTCTACTCTTTATAGTAAGCTTGGTGTACCTATCAAAACTACAATTTCGGCTAACGTTCTTGAAGAAGCTCTGAATGGAACTGTCACTGTCAGACCTCTTCCTATTGGGTCATCAGTTAGTGGAAAGGTGCTTAGTGTTTGCATATTGATGCTATTGTTCAATTTTTGGTGTACTTTTACATATTTATTGTTGCATCCCAGGTGGACAAGCAATGTGCCCACTTCTTTGGTGTAACTATAAATGAACAACAAGCTGAGGCAGGGATTGTTGTGAGAGCGACTTCAACAGCACAAAGCAAATTTAAGGTTCTTTGAATTACTTGTGTAATATCTGGGACATTAGTAGCCCCCATGTTTCTCCCTTGATTTTCCTTTGATTTATTATTTATTATGAAACACTTAAAGTTTTTTGTGCTGCATATGTTTAATTTTTCAGTTACTTTATTTTGAACAAGATGCAAATGGTGGCTATGGTTTGGCCTTACAGGTACTTATCATTTCACTTGATGCTCTTCAGTCATTTTCACTTTCTACTATGTAACCCATCCCCACATTCCTTTTAAATACCCCATACTTATGTTCTCTCCAAGAATTTGCAAAGTTATTGCTCTAGTTTATGAATGTAAATATGAAATGACTGTTCAATACAGAAATTGATGGTATAGAGACATTTATGTAATGTATTTTTTGAATTATTGATGGCTTTCTTTCTATTTATATAATTATGTTGGTTATTAATTGTATAGAATTCATGTTTCATTATGAGCTAATTGAACTAAAACTTTAGTTACCTCATTAACTATCAGTTAAAATTTTCAAATTTCCTTGATTTTATTACAAATTTTCAGCCAAGAGAATTCAGATGTTATTTTTTGAACAACAGGGCATTATTTAATTAGATCATGATCTATCAAAAAGTTGTAGATGATGAATGGTGGAGACAATCAAAGTTTGCTTTGACAAAAAGAAAAAGGAAGTAGATCAATTAGTCAGATTGTCAAAGGTACTATGATGGGCGAGAAAGGCAGACTGACCTGTCCTTTTGTATCTAGGCATTAGGGGGATATTTGATGAGTAATAGAATGAAATTACGGCTTAAGCTAACTTAATTGCCTTGTGAAGATCCCATTTGATCAATACACCGCAAGTTAAAAATATCCAATGGCCTTGTAAATACTTCATGAAAATGTAAGAAAATAAAAACCCACAAGCAACAAAGTATGGCTTGGAGCCTCATTCAGAGGCATGAACTTGAGGGATGGCACCTAGACTTGGAAACTCTATTTGTGATGCAAGTTGTGTTATATTGATATTCATCTTAACGTTTAGAGTTTTCATCAACAATTTGATATGGGGTTTACATAGGCATGACTTGTTAATGGACTTGTTCAGCCAAATCTTCATTTTAGATAAAATACCCTTGTTGGACACAGTATCTAAAATTAGAATATATGTACATAGTGCTGTTTGATACTCGACATAGTAGGAAAAACTGTGAAAATTTTGAATCCAAGAGATGCTGGTGCGCCTCTCTCTCTTTCTCTCTCTCTTTCTCTCTCTCTCTCTCTCTCTTTCTCATGCATTTGTGGACCAGCCATTTTATCGGATGGGTTATGCAAGTTCCGGCCCTTTCCTCTTGTATAGAGCCTTGTGTTATTAATATGTGGTTTACATCTGTCATTGTTGAAACTGAATTGTGGATGCTCATGGAGATTTTGAATGTTGACTTGGTGATTTTATATTGTGGCATGTAAGCAGGGGTTCAAAGTTTACTTTTGCTGTTTAGCTAATAAATCCTAAAATTCATGTGGTTCCTTCATACCAGATGGACTTTGGTTTTGTAGTGGCTAAAGTAAGTGTTGGAGGTCTCTTTTGACTCCCTAATGAACCTCACAGACACATAACATGGATCAGAGATGCTTGGTTCGGTCAGCTGTAGACTAAAAGAAGTTGTATTTTCATTTAACAGTTTGTTTGATGCCACTTTTGCTGGGTGTTTTGTTTGTATCTTATCCCTCCGTCAGTTCAACACAGACTTGAGGATGATTCTGACTATGGAATAAGCATTACCTACAGTAACGAAACTTAGTTTGAATATTGCAAAGATACATTGATTTATGTTTGAGATGAGCTCCTTTTATTTGATATAATACAGTCAAATCTTATCTGGATTGTAATGATGATTTGAGTTTCTCTGTGAGAAAGATGCTATCCCTCTTGTGTTTGAGATGTTTTCCTTGCATCACATATGAATATTCTTTTCCCTTGGGTGATTGTTTCTGTAAACATTCTTGGTTATTGCTGCTGACTGGGCTTGATTTTTTAATCTTGCCATCTTAATTCCTCATAATAGGTATTGTTGTTATTCTCTATATCACATCTTGGATTTCAATAGATGATCAATCTTATTTCTAAAGTTCACATAAAGTGATTGCACTTGTGTACACTGTTCATGAATATATATATATATATATATATATATATATATATATATATATATATATATATATTTCATGTGTGTATTTTACCATCAATCACATTTTGGCTCATCAAATTGTCCACCTTTCTGATTGACAATGCTCTAGATCTAATATATTGTCTGTGTACAGGAAGATAGTGAGAAGACTGGCAAGGTGACATCTGCAGGGATGTATTTCTTACATTTTCAAGTGTACAGAATGGATTCTACTGTTAATGCTGTATGAAATCCTGTCTCATTTCCTTTTCATCTTGTATGTTTTGCTGGATGTTTCTGTTCTTGCCATGGCTAAAGTCATCTTTCTTACATGTGGTGCAGTTAGCAATAGCTAAGGATCCTGATGCTGCTTTCTTTAAAAGATTAGAAGGTCTTCAACCTTGTGAGGTTTCAGAACTAAAAGCTGGCACTCATATATTTGCTGTTTATGGTCAGAATTGTATATTTGGTCCCTTAATGTTTTTCTAGTTTTCATGCAGAATAGATGTCCTGACATTTTCTGAAATTTTCAGGAGATAACTTTTTCAAGACTGCAACCTACACAATAGAGGCACTCTGTGCAAAAACATATGAAGATACTACCGAGAAGCTGAAGGAGGTTGAGGCTCAAATTTTGCGGAAAAGAAATGAGCTACGTCAATTTGAAACAGAATACAGAAAGGTAGAATTTTTCTTCTCTTTTCTAACTGTAGCCCATTTAGTAGTTTTATTTTTCACATCTTTTGAATCCACTTGTGATTTTTCTCAGGCCGTGGCACGGTTTCAGGAAGTAACCAACAAATACAGCCAGGAAAAGCAATCTGTAAGTTCTAAAACCTTGATATATCCTGTCACTTATGTGATGCAATATTTCCTGGCGTGCCCCGATCACATGTGCATGAAGACAAATATTTGCATGCAAAAATTCATTCTTCGTTCCAAAATTTACCTATGAAAAATTTCAATTGGAGATCATCTCCTTGCTCAAAAGCAATGTCGAAATGCATACTCTACTCTTTCATCCTCTCTTATTTTACGAAGTGAAGAAATATATTATGGTGGTATATTATCTGTAGCCACTGGCCAACTGAAAAATATTGCAAGAATTTCTACTCCCAAGTTCTTTTCTTTGCTCAAATTTGTCTCATCTATTTGTGATTTCTCAAAAAAATATGTATTATCTAGCATCTAGTAAAAAGAAAATGTGTTTGCATGGTGAGGTATTCGTTCTGCTATTTATATTTTTTCCTTGTGTTTTTGGTTCTCACTCTTCCCTGCCTTTCATACAATATTTGAATGACAATGGCCTTCTTAAGAGCAGTCTTCTGAATCATATGAAGTCTACTAGGACCAACTCTTCGATGCTTATTATTGTTGTTGTTCCACTCAGGTTGACGAGCTACTAAAGCAACGGGATAGCATACATGCATCATTCACTGTAGCCAGAACAGTTAGCACTTTAAGTAATGGGAGTACTAGCAAAGTTGAAGATTCAAAAGCTGATAGTCCAGGGGAAGATGGAAGCGACGGAAAGGACAAGTCAGGCAAAAAGAAATGGTTCAACTTGAACCTTAAAGGTTCTGATAAAAAGGTTTGATGATCTCCAATTTCAAACTGCTTACGAGGTTTGAATGATTAACCATCATTGCATTAAATGCTGTGGCCATATATTTGTTGCCTGCAAAAGTTTGTAATCTATCAGTTCTATTGATTTTTTTTTCTTAATTAGGGTTTTCTCCGAGTTGTATTTTTTTTTTTAATTTTAATTTATGGCATGTCACTATATGGTTCTATAAGGAGTTACAGAGTTGGAAGGAATTTGGATGTATAATTTCGGTTCATATTTTAATTAATTGCATTCCTTGTCCCTTTAGGTCAGATAGCAACTTGACATTTTGTAATTCTCGTTTCCAATTAAATATTCATTTTGTTATTATTATTATTTTTCTTGGTGAAGAAGTTATTTGTTTGCCAGACTAGACTCAAGATTATTATTATTATTATTAGAAAATATAATGTTTAATTACAACTCTAAATGTCACAACTATAAAAGGACTTTTAATGTGTGTGATGTTATTAAGGAACTTTTTTCCTTTGAAATTTATATAGATATTGAGGCCAATTCTACCATCTGCCATTGTTATTTGCAACTGCTACCTGAACATAGATTGGGTTTAAAAGTCTGTGAATCGTACCAGTTTGGTGTTTTAGACAAATGATTTCTACTTTCGAGCAATCAAAGTAGACGAATTCGATAAATTCATTTGTCAATTTTTCTATACGAAAGCAGCTCTTGTTAATCTTTCAAAGATGCTGCTTATCAAGAAACCTCGTGTTTAGGAGTTTTGAGAAAAAAATAAGGATCTTTGTTAACTAATATTTATAGATTACATTTTATTTATTTATTTATTTTTTTTAATGAGGAATAGAGAGAAAGCTCGAACTCGGGACTTGACTTTTCATTATATTATGACAATTATTTACGGTCGGAATTTTTGTTCACTAATATTTATAGATCACAAATTTAATTAATATGGTTGGAATAGTAAATTCAAACTTCATTATGCTATGGAAAAAAATAAAATATTAGATTAAATTAAAACTCAACTTTTGAAAAATGCGTAGTGAATGGCAATAGGGCAAAACAACTATAGTTAGAAAATAGAATATAATCTCAAGTATATTTGTATTCAAAATTGGCATATATATTTAGGGATGAGCATGAACCGGTTAACCGATTCATAAACAAAAAAATTAATCAGTCAATTAATATTGATTTTTTAAAATTACTAACCATTAATCAGTCTGTTACGTTCGGTTAGCCAGTCCATCGGTTTTGGTTTGGTTAACCAATATTTTTCGGTTAACTATTAAAATTTATAACATAAAATAATATAAAAAAATTAGATAAAGTTTAATTCAATTTTCAATGTATAAAGTAATTTAATATAAAAATTACGAAACAAACATAATTTATTAGCTGAAATTCATGTTTTATAAATTAATAGCTAATATTATAAAATAGATTTGTTCTTTATTAAAAATTACTATGTTTGATTTTAAATCAAATAAAATTTTGGATAATAATGTAATTAAATGCTATTAAGTAAAATATGAACACCAATATATGATAAAAAATATATATAAAAGTTAATTATATACTACATATAAATATTGCTATATAATTAAAGAAAATGTTATAATATAAATTTAGTTTAAAGTATTATATAAATTTTATAGGAAAATATAAAAAAATTAAGGTATAAAAATATATTTTAAAGCATTATTTTATGTAAATTTTTGAGAGAAATAGAAAAAAAATTGAAGATATAAAAATAATATATATATGAACCGGTTAATCGTGGACTAATGGTTAATCGGTACTTAAAAAAATTAAATCATAACTATTAACCAAAAATATAAAAATTAAAAACCATAACCGAGTCCATCGAATCGGTTAACAGTAAAATCGGTTCAGTTTCGGATCGATTTTACTTTTAATCATATTTTCGAGTTTTTTTTACTCACCCCTTCAATTTTAGCAGAGATTTAGGACAGTGACAAATGATGAGTAGATGTTCAACTACCTCAATCATGTTCAATTGTTAATATTTTACATTTCTTCCAATTTCAATTATTTGAACTTCCATTATAAAATTAGATTCATAGATATATTTTTAAGGAAATTAAAAGGGCTCGAGTCTGAAGAGATGCAAACCTACAAACATTTTTCGTACGCACGTGAATGAGAATGTTTGACAGACCGTTAAGGACTAGGTTGTTTAAAGATGACAGATAGATCAACAATAGTCGACACCAAATTAAATTAAATGAAGTATTATTGTTTGCTAGTGATAACCCAACACATTGGTTTAAACACTCACACAAGACAACTACTAAATTATACTATCAAGTCTATAGCTTGCAGTTATGGTTTTTAATGTTTACTACTCCACCAAATACGCCATCTTAGGTTGTCTAGTTTGGAAAACTATATATATAAAAATACTGTTTAAGGATGACTTAATGTTCACACCACTTAGAAATTTTTAATCCAACAACTTTGTCTTCACCTTTCTTGAATTAAGAATCAAATATTATAGTTACTGTTACACATAGACGCCTTTGCGTCTACTTGGATTTTTCCAACGGACAAATTCCTCCTTAATTCAAGGATAATTTATTTATATTTTAAATTAAATGTTACCAATATTAATTGGTTCACGGTATGTATTCCATTTAAAGTAATTTAAATCTCATGCATGGAGAAAATTAATATCGAAAAAACTTTATTTCATAATTTGTTGATCTTATTCGAAATAATCGGAATGTGTAGATATTCAGATAAAACAATCATTAAAAACAATACAAATAATTTGGTTGAACCCTCATTCTAAGACGAAGCCCCACATGCAAACATTCATAGCTATGTTTAGCAACTCTAATATAAAATTATGGGGCAGATTCCCTCATTCACTCTTTGATTAGGGCTCTACGCATCATTTTGCTTGCAACCCCACCCCCACATGAATCTTGCAATAATTTTAATTCCATAATAATAATAAGGAAAGAATAATTTTGTTTGGTTGCTTCATGCTAGACAAAAATAATATTTAGAATTCATAAAACAAAGTATGGGTAATAGAAGTGCGAGCAAATAGAATTATGGGAATTTTGTAAGTGGCCAACATGAGTAATAGGATAATTGAGACCAACCGTGTGGGAAGAAACTATGCAATACTTAGTATATAGTAGGAACTGAAGCAGTAGAACCCATGCATGAATATTCCACAATTGAATTAAAATTTTAATTGGTCATATCATGTGCAGATGTCCCCCTAATACATGGCTGTGGGTTGTATGTTATGTGGTGTGTTTGTGTAGCCGTCTAAGTGTCTCACTTTATTAGCAATCAAACCATATTTTTTTTTGTCTCATTAATTGACTAAAGTCCCTCTAACCGCAAAATTAAGCTTAAATAATAAAAATCACGGGTCTTTAGTTAGTGTGCATTTTTCTTATTATGTAGCCACAGTAGACTTAATCAATCTATAGCTTACCCTAAAGTATATAATTATAATGATTAATTAATTCTTTTTAATTAGAGAAAGAGTCACTTCACATGACTTAAAGCTAACTCCACCCAAAATATTATAATAACAATTCTGTCCTTTTTGTTAAATAAATAAATACCCACAAAATTTGGGATTGTTAAAAAATGCTTTGAACATATCTATAAAAGGGATTTCCAACTTCAAAACTAAGTCTCTATTGGGCCATCCTTTTTGGATCCTTCCAAACTAATGGTTCGCATAAACAAAACAAAAGATGATTAGAAAGTTAATGGAGTTGTAAATCATTTCTCAATTAAAATATTTTCCTTTTTATTAAAATATTTTCATTTGAATTTCATTGGTTTAACCATAATTTTGGTGGGCCATATGAGGGATTTGGTTGATCTCAAACGATAATATCGGCATCACTTCAATCAACAACAAAGTAAAACATGATTAAGCCCCTTAATTAATTAAATAACTAAACAAAGGGTTTTATATTAGATGGTGGAAACCATCAAATTTGTTTTATATTTAATATAAACTAAGAGGACAGTTGTTCATTAAGTAACAAGATTGTGAAAGTGTGATTGGACACTTCTTTCCCCACTCTCCTAACTTAAATATTCTTTATATGGAGATTGTGGGTCCCAATTGCCCTAATTTGCACACATGGTCCCAATCTAAGCCATTATGTGTGGGACCTACCAAAGTTTTAAGTAGTGAGATACCCAATTAGATGCATCTTCACATGCATTACCCTCCATTAGTGGAGAAATCCTTGTGCCAATTTCCATCTCCATATTCTTACACAACTCATCATACTACTCAACAATATGCAATTTTATTTTTCTATATTAGTAATATGAGTAATTCCATCCATGTGGATCAATTTAGTCAAAAATTTTATTCAGCAACTAATAACAATTTTATATGTAAATATTTTTATTAAATTTTTTAAGAGAAATCCAACTTTTCAACGTGATCGTTTAAATATTTTAGTGCGGTCAATTTAAAAAAAATTATAATAAATATTTTTTAATATTTTTTTAGTTGAGTGGAGTCAATAGGCTCTACCCTTTATAAAGTAGAATTTTATTCAGCAACTAATAAAAATTTTATATGTAAATATTTCTATTAAATTTTTTATTTAAGAGGAATCCAACTTTTTAATGTGATCATTTAAGTATTTTAGTGCGGTCAATTTAAAAAAAATATAATGAATATATTTTAATATTTTTTTAGTTGAGTGGAGTCAATAGGCTCTACCCATTTTAAAGTAGCCAAGTCCCTAACCAAAAGGCAAATATTGTTCATAATTTATACCTTTTTATTCTCTTTCTAAAGTTTCTTAAATGAAAGAAGGATAAATAAATTCATTTCCCTCTCAATAATATAGATTTTTAAGTGATATAGTTTTTTTTTTAAAAAGAGAAAGAAAGAAAGAAGGAAGAAGAAGAATAGAGTTTGAAGGCAGGGGAATGGTTAGCCCCATATGGGATGTGGATTGATTTTGTATGAAATAATAGGCTCACTGATTAGAGACAATTCAGATATGAAATGAAGACAAGATTTAGTAGTACAATAAGCTTTAATTTACAAGGACACAAACTGGTCCCAATTAAACACATAACACACATATATATGTGAAACCTTAATGTCCACGATATTTACACTTCCACTTGTCAATTTTCTAGATTTTGCGAATATAAATCTTAGAATTAAAAAAATAATAATTTAATACTTAAATTTGTAAAACTTACTAACTAATAAACATCATCTATATTCTAATCAACATGCTAATTTGGACTAAATAATAAAGCCTTGTATGGACCATGCAAATTGATTCGCATGCCTTTCAAATGGATACACAATTCAAATTTCATTAGTTTTATCTATCTTTTTCCATGGTATATTTTTGGCCATTGAAGTTTTCTCAATCATGACATTCATGTCATTTTTTGCGAGTTTAGATCAATACATTAAATCAATTTAGTAATTATTAAATTAATTAATAAGTTTAAGCATCAAATTGAATTGAATCAATAAAATTTTATAAATTCATATGTTCTTTTGAATTATTATAGACTACTCATATATATTTAGTTGATAAGGTGATTTCAGTACAATTTCCTTTTTAGCAAGACAAAGTCCGTGAGCACCATAGTGAGTGCTAGTGGCCCAACCTGGCTAGCCACAGCATATCTTTCTTATATATATATATATATATATATATAATATTTCCCATGGGAAGAAGTAGATAAATACCTACATAAAAAGATCATTGGATCCAACATAATAAAGCAAAAAAGTTGGTTAGGTTTAGTAGTAATTGGAAGCAATTCTCTAAACTAATAGAGATCCTTATCTAACTCCTAAATCGATATGCATCATTATTTCAAGCATCCTACAAAACCCTAATTTAGAGGGGGGAGAGGGCCTCAAATTTGTGGGTCCCACATGTGTGATAATTCATGAATGGGTCATCACAACTATCCCATCTGAATATATATATATATATATATATATATAAATATGATTAATTAAGAATTAACCCACATTTATAATATAATACAATATAATCAACCATTGCCCTTGCCCACCATCCATAAGCTAAATCATCTTGACTTTTCAATCAATACATGTACATATTAACACATCAATTCAAACTTGACGCCTAGTGTTGGAAGTAATCATGATTGATTATCAAATCCAACGGTCGAAAAAGAGCATAAGCTTTAAACTCAAAGATGATGGAAAATTTGACCAAGTGTAAGAAGGCATTGAATAGAATACACATGAGAAAGAGGAGACATGGTGGGTCATGCTATGCAGTTGTGATCGAGACTTTATATAGCTTTTTGAGCAATAATAATGCATAATTACCATTAAATTAATTGTTAATAGGCTTTTTACGAAACAATATATTAATTAATCCATTTGATTAAAACATTTTTAAGTGCCCCTCTCTTTCTCTCGTAGTTAGTAAGATTCGGAGAGATCTTCACAAAAGAAAGAAAACTATATACTAATATAAATTTCAACGTCAATCACGCAAACATCATAAACAATTATTCATCACCACGTAATGGTAGGCCCTTCATAGTTGTAAACACCTGAACTTTCATTTGTTATATTTTTTATATATAGTAATAATAATAAAGATAATATTAGATCTAATTATATATAATTTATTGATCTTGATATAACATTAACTTCTAGGTTATCTATTTATCGTTTAGTTGTTTAGGTGAATGAAGACGTAGAAATTTTTCTTTTTTTTTTTTGGAGCAAGACATATATAGAAATAGAAATAAAGTAATGATTTAAAATTTATTTGTCTTATTGTATATATACAGTATTATACCCTTAAAAACAAGTTAATCATAAGAAGCTAAGCAAATAAGGCGAGTTGCATAGTAGGGGTGTGCATTGGTCAGGTTCGGGTGAACCCGATCCGAACCCGACGATCAAAATTCATATATTTTCCTCACCCGATCCGATCCTATATAAATATAAGGTCCATATCCGATTAATCTTTTTTTTGGAGGGGCCCAACATGAATAATCCAAATTTTATTTTTTTAATTTACATATTTAAATTAAAATCCTAAATTAATACAAATAAATAATATTAATACCATTAAAAATATTTTAAAAATACAACAAACTAACAATTTCAAAATTACATTAAATATATATTATATATTAATTAATATTATAGAAAAATTAAATTTTTTATTTATATATTTAAAAAATCGAATTGTTCGGTCAGGTCGGGTTAGTCAGGTTTTCACCCGATCTGAACTATCCCTAATATCAAAAATCGATCCGACCTTATTAACCCCACCTAAATTGATCGGTTCGGTTCGGATTGATCGGGTCGGGTCACAAAATTACCATAGTATATCTATCATAAATGAATAAATAATGAAGAAGGTTAATTGTATCATGTGAAACATGAGTATCTAGTACATAGATATGGAAGATAAATAGGATGGTGACACGTGGGGCCATGAGGAAGTGATGAATGTGGGACTTAACGGTGTTAGATGATAAATGATGGTGGGAGTTTTAGATACTATGTTTTTGCATGCATGGTCCCTTCCTTTGACTTTTGCAAGAGTGGTGGATGCTGCTGTCGGCTCCTCTCATTTACCCATTCTTTTAGAGAGAGATAACCCCTAAATTTGGAATCCACAAATATTATGTTCTAAACTAATATCCCTTTTGTCCATTAGAATGAATTTCGAATTTTATTCAATTAAAATAGTAGTTAAATTCTCAATTATAATTGAACTATATACAATTTTCAATTAATTAAATTAATGACCGAACGCCATTAATATTTCGTAAGTGCATCATAGAAACATGTTTTGGAGCAGTTTCTTAAACAATAAAATTTTCGTTCACGGCATCTCATTGGGGTTCGTTCCACTACATGCATCTAAAAACTCCATAAAAATATAAATAATTCCATAAGATTATAAAAGCAGCCAGTTCTGACAGGTTAAAATAACAAAAATATGAATTTTATGATATAATGTAGAAAAAAAAATATTAATGTTGTGGAGAAAGGCTGGCAGGAGCATTATATTAGGAATGTATGTGTCGCGTACGAAGTGGGTAGGACTAATTAGGAACTGTCCATTATCTAAGAGAAAATGAGTGATAGTATATATATTAATACATAACCAAATTTGTTAGCTTCTAATTGGCTATCTTAACTATACTTTCCATTATCAGTGAACTGAAAGCAAGTGGCCCAGAACATCATCATCGTCGTTATTTTAAAAATAAAAATTAATTTTTCAGAAAAGAAATATTCTAAACTAAGTGCACCAGGTTGTTATTTCTTCTCTCTAAAAGACTTGGTGCCAAATAATCCTCCAAGAAACCTCAAGCGTAGTTAATCAAGCGTAGAGAAGGCGGGATTTAGGGGAGAAAATTATGTACATAAAGAAGGTCCAATTAATATTTTCATGGCTAATGGATGATGACCAAGTCAACCAATTCAAATTGAGGATCAAATGAATCTTGATGCTAAAACCCATCAAATTCAATGAACTTTAACTTGGAGTAATATACTTTTTAGTACCCATACATAAATCTCCAATCATTTTTATATATACTATATGAAATTTATAAGCCCTTTATTATATTCTCCCATCACATGCATCACATTCTTAATCAAATCTAGCACCTAATCTTAATTACAATATTATGTAATGATGAAGTATAGGTATAATGTGTTTGTTTTTCTTTCTTTTTTAAATAAATCTGTTGAAGGTTTTATTTCTCCACCAAATGACTATACTTAATTAATATTTAATATTTTAAAAACAATTATAGCATCATCTATATGTAAACATGATAAAATATTATGAAGCTCCACAAAAGCAAAGGCAATCTACTACTAAAATAAAATAAATTTACTCGAAGGACTCGTATTCAATTAAAAATAAGAAGTTTCAAATGCTATTTTTCTTTTCCACTTGAAAAAACCTCAAGAAAGAGAAATGGAAGATAGGCAAAGTGAAATGGTTTGGGTCCCGGAGTGATGTTGGGTCGTGTTCCCAAATAACATCGCACAAATTTTCTTTTTTTCTTCTTGGGATGTCCGCAACGACCTTTCTTTCTCTCTCTCTACTGTATCCCATTTTTTTTTTCTTGAAACTTTTTTATTTTTATTCTGTATATATACCCCACTCATCTATCTTCTTCACTTGCATCTTCATTTCCCATTTTTCACTCTCTCTCTCTGACAAAGAAAGAGGTGGATCTTTTTGTTAGTTATCAGTCATCTATAGCTTAAAATGGAGGAGCTCGATTATCAATCAAAGCCAACTCCCTTAAAGCTCTTTGGATTCAGCGTTTCAGAGGATGATGACCTAACACCTGATTCAATCAAAGCTTCTTCTTCTTCTACTTCTCAAGAAGCAGCTGCTTCAGCTTCTTCAGGTGGTGATAGTAGAAAATACGAGTGCCAATACTGCTGTAGAGAATTCGCCAATTCACAAGCACTTGGTGGCCATCAAAACGCACATAAAAAAGAAAGACAGCAACTCAAAAGAGCTCAAATGCAAGCAACCCGAAACGCAGCTGCAGCTGCCGTTTCCTTTGGTAGAAACCCTATGATCTCCGCCTTTGCTCCTCCGCCTCACCTTTTAGCTCCGGCAGGACCGGTGGTAGTTCCCGCTGCGGCTTCTTCCTGGGTTTACTTACCAAGGCCAGCTGCTCCTATCCACGTCTCCCATGGATGTGTTTTTCCCGGGGGTGGCGGTGGGTTCGGCGGTCGGAGCGGAGTTGAGTTGCCGTATATTGGCGGGGCAGGGGATATGAGTTTCAGTGGACCCCAACAGTTGCAGAGTAGGGCCCATAATGGGAGAGTAGAGGGGTTGAGTGGAACGACGTCGTTGAGTAGGTTCTCGAAAGGGAATGGTGGGCCCAGATTTGATGAAGCGTTGGGGTTGGACTTGCATCTTAGTCTTGCCCCAGCTGGCCCTTGATTAGGTCTCGGGTACGACTTGGATATTTTCCAGTCGGATCCTTCTTTTTTTTTTTGTACATTTTTTCACATTTTATTTATTGATTTTTTTTTTATTATTTTGGTGGAAAGCTCAGGAATTTTATTATTCACTGTTCATCCATTTTCTAACTAGTTTTTATAGAATTAAGTACATATGATATATTTCCATGCACATATATGGATGTATTATGGATGTGGGTAATTATGATGGCTTTAGATTCAATTTTTAATTAGGGCAATAATTTTTCTTTTAATTAGTAATTACTTGAGTTTTTTTTTTCTTTATAAGAAAGGGAATAAAGAGTAATGGGCGTGTAGATGTCCAGAGGTATCCTATGCATGCATGTTGATTTTTTTTTTTTTTGTATTTTTAGTTAATTACAATTGCAAATATATCTAAGAGAATTAAAAATAAAACTAAAATCTTTTTGTACCTTTTAACCCAGTGCTAATTACTAAATTAAATATGATTAGTGGCTATTCATAGGTTTACGTGTCGTTATGTAATAACTAAATAATAAGTGAAAGCCCCTCCAAAATTTTTGAAATAAACGTTTTTTACGATCAAATTTTATTTTCTTTCCTTTTTCTCAATTAAAACAGAAATCTAGAAATCAAATATCCTTATTCATTGAGCATAAAAAGCATATATAAAAACATCCGAACCTAATACAATCATGCAGTATTATTAAAAGAAAAACTCTTTCTGAGGGGATATACTTCTACCCTATAAGAGATGAGGTTCCAGAGCATATATGCTTGGCAAGAATTTTTTAATCTTTTTCTTAACCAATTATTTTAGTTTTTTTAAAAATTCAATATAGTGCTATTTTATTTTATATAACAATTAATTGCATAATGCTACGAATCATTCATTTTAGAAGTAAAATATATTTATTTTTGTAAATTTAAATATAAAAATTACATGTTTTACGAAATATAATAATAAAATATCTTAGGGATTAAAATAATAGTACAGGGAAAAAGGGTTTGAAATAGAGAAGATTTGGAATGGTGGCATAATTAGTTGAGTATATAGAGAAGAGATTAATGAAGACAAGATAAGACATTTGGAGTCGTTTTCATATCTTTTATATGAGTTTATTTAATACATTAGACAATAATATTTATCAAAGTAAAAGCTACCATATATTTTGAAATAATTAAGTGCTTTGATTAACATGTGATATCATTTATTTTAAGTGGGGGTCCATATATTTCGTGTCAGATTGCAACTTGCTGCCTATAATTTCTTCTCAGTTTGAACTACCAATTTTCTTTTCTCCATTTTCATTTTCTTCTTATATGTATATAAATATAAATATTGCCAAGATTTGCTTGTTTCTGCTTATTAAGCAAAGACAAATAAGTTGCCCTGTGGGTCCTCCAAACTTTATTACTATATTCTTTAAGTATAATATAAGGTAATGCTATGTATTTTATGAGTCAGCTAGGGATTCAAATTTCACTAATATAAAATATAACTAAGCTAGGAATTAAAATTATTTATTGAAAAATCTTAATATTAAAAACATATATACTTGTTATTTAATTAAATTACTCCTCATAAATAGTCTTAATAATTAACATAGAAAAATATGATGATAGAAATTTAAATACAATAGGGTTTTTTTTAATAACTTTTCAAAAGGTCATTACAAAAGAAACCCAATAAAGTTTTAATAGTGACCCATTTGAAGGAGTAGTTCTCATTTAATGTTGAAAAAGAAAAAAAGAAAAAGAAAAGAAAAGAAAAGAAAGCAATTGTAAATAAAAAATCTATTTACTAACTACAGGATTATAGTTTGGCTAAAATGATTTAACACTTAAAATCTTTTTAATGACGATATATTTTTTTTTTCACATATGATTAGTTGTCTTAAATATGTGTGTTTGTTTAATTTCCTTAATATTAATAAAATACAATATCAATAAAATGCCTTATTGAATTAGACACGACGAAAAGAGAACCGAAACATCGTTTATTGGTAAAGAAGAACATTAATTTAAATCTTTAATTTTTTTTAAGATTTTTTTTTTGGATTTCTGATGAAAGATAATACTATGAGTGTTGCAGATGAAAGCTGAAGTCTCCAAAAATTCCAACCAACTCTTTGACAGCTTTAGTTGGATGCCCTTCTCTTGTCAACACTTATAGCAATACATGCATACGTGGGACCAATCACATGCATACCAATTCTTTTCACTTAAATCTTATTGGTCCTTTATTTATTTAAGTCAATCACTCTATATAATGCTATCATTAACTTGTTAATAATTTAACTATCCATAACTTAATTGGTTAAGAAATTAAATATAAGACAATGGCTACTTAGCAATGTGGAATCTTTGCATATCAGCAACAAGCTACAAGCTTACGTGTAATCACTAACACAAAGATAATGCAAACACAATTAAGTACCTAACCCATTATTTTAGGGCTTCCACAAAAAAAAAAAAATAATAATAATAAATTAATAATGCCTAATTTTCTACGAGTCAGTGGATATTATTGCCATTGGCACCTCAAATGCATTTAGTGTGAGAGATTTTATTAAGTTTAAGCAAATCAGAAGGTTTGGGCTTTATTTGTCATTTATGGCATATAATTTGGCTATAATATTCTAAAGAAAATTTCCTATTTTGCCAAGTGCGAATGAATCTTCATATCTAATAAGATGGCACTTGGCAGCCAGTACATGCCGACAAATTTTTTTTGATTAAAATATATTTATGTTTTAATATAATTTTAAAAAAATAATTTTAATAATATAAATATAAATAAATATAAAATTATCATTTTTTAAATCTCAACGGGACAATAAGAGTCATTCACTTTGCTAACTTACTTTTATGCAATTGTTCTATTTTTATTTTTTATTTATTATAGTCATACTTGTACCAAGTATAATAAACAGCATATCTTGACCGTACCAATTTTATTAAATGTATAGGATATGTTAACTTACGAATAACTATGAAATTTGAACTTATTTAATTTGCTCGCTCTATATATTTAATCATAATAATTTTTATATAAATATTAAGATTATTGATTACGTGCTTAATTTATTTCCCGAGCACAATGAATTTGTATTAAGTCAATTTATATAAGTGATTTTCAATTGAAATTGAATGAATTGAGTTTGTAATTTGACATCAAAACAGAATTAATTGATTTTTAATTGGTTATACTAATTTTAAAAATCGAATTGAATTCAATTATATATATATTGAGAATTAAAGATGGCAGCTTTATTGATGATACATTTTGGTTGAAGGAAGAAGGCATCTTTAAGATTTGGTCATAATAAGATCGAATCTGATAGAAAAAAGGATGAGATTAGATTGGTTGTTTTTATGGATTTTCTTTATGGTTAGATTGAATGTTTGTTGCTAAGGTGTGGAAGCAAGATCATAGATTTGAAAACTTGTGCACTTGAAAGAGTCTTTTTCTTTCTTTTTTTTTTAGCCTTTTTGACATATGGCTACACTTCAAAATACCAATCCATTCCCACAACTTTGCCTAAATACTTACTCGCCACAATTTTCTTTTGCTTCATACAATTCCTTTCAAAACTGATTTTGACATGCACTTCCTTTTTTTCAATTATACCATCTCATTTCCAAAATCCATGCATACATATTATAGTTCTACTCCTGCGGTGTCAAGTCTTTTGGAAAAATCATGAGTACGTAGGTCCAAAACTAAAAGTATCATGTCACTGGAGAGGATTTTCGGGCTTAAGTGGTATCAGAGCCAATGGTTCCGCAACAAGACAATGAAAATAGCAAAGAACAGTTCTCATGTTTGTACCCAGCGAAGAGCAAAGAGCAACCAAATCCATTGAGTGAGTATGAAAAAAATTTACTCTCTTGGTTTATGGTTAGAGATGCACACAGAAAGGGGCTTTGTGGCACACAATAAATCTTTGGTCGGGACAAAAAAAGTATAAAAGTGATGATTGAACATGCGAAAAAAGTCCTAGCTATATGAAAAATTAATGTGTATAGAAGCTAATTATAAGCATAGTTGTACTCTCTTATAATGTAATATGAGAAATTTTGAAAAAACCATAAAAAAATTTTAGACTCAGAGGATAGTATTACACAATTGAATTGAAGAGGATTTTCTGAGCTTTTGAACCCAACGTATGTTTGGGTTTAGGGGAAAAGAAAAATTAGATAACAAAAAATCCAAACATTGTTATAATCAATTTTACAACAAAGAAGCAGCAAAACAATAGCATAATCCCTTAAGTTAAGATTTTATATATAAATTGCTATTAGTCGACCCAATAGGTACAGCTGCAGGTGCTTGTAGACTGTTATTTTCCAGTAACTTATACGACTCAATCATAGACCTCTTATTAGTATTATAGAACACGAAATGCTCTATGTTCTCGTACCCTGCATAGTACTTTTCATTTATTTTATGGTTTATATATATGAATTAAATACTTTCCTTTCTCCATTATCTTAAAAATCATCCATTCATTACATTCTCTCACCCATGAAAATATAGAAAATTTCAATTATTCGCCCACAAGAGATGATGGAAATCATGGAATGACAGATTTAGTTTTTTTTTTTCCTTAACTAAAGATTTTGAATTTGAATTTTGAAAATAGAACATTTTTAAATATTTTAAAAGAGATGTTTTATTGTTTTATAAATTTATCTGATACACATTTAAATTAATCAGATCAATAAATTATAAATTTTAAATAAAAATGATTAAAAAAATCAATCGTTCTGTAGAAATATTTATGTTCTTGAATTCCTTTCTTAGAATTTACGTAAGTGAAACAATGGCATAAATTATACATATTACCTATCTATACCCAAAATTTCTTTTTTCTTTTTGCCTTTTCGCCCTACCTATTTATTTTCAAATATTTGACCAAGAGATATCAACAATATTATAATAAATTAAGAAGATAGGTAAAAGTGAAAAAGGAATAGATAAAATGTTGCAAAATGGTACAGACCAAAATAAAAGAATTGCATGCCCCACATATGGTCCCAATTAATTAGGTAATTTCATTTTCTTTAAAATTGATAGATAAGAAACTGTTATATATTACTAAGAAAAGTGCTTAATTACATTACTAGGGGTCCAATCTTAGCCTACTATTCCACCGATCCTAAACCTTGTCTTTCAACATATTTTACTTCCCATTCCTACAGCTACCACTCTTGACTCTCCCCATTGATAATAGAGAAATTTACACCAAATACCCCATTTTTAATCCTATTTTTTAAACATGTAGCCATTCCTTAAAAAAATTTAAAATTACTTTTTTTTTAATTTTTTATTTTTAAAAATACCACTTTTTGTTTTAAGCCCTGTTCCCAACTCTATTTATTTCTATTTCGGACCAAATCCCTAAATCACACTCTGTTTGCCAAACTTGAGCTGGCCAGTGCCCTCCACCTTCCAGTCCCATCTTGCACCCACATTTCTCCTTTGTGGGTGGTGCGTTGCTAGCTCTTCTGCATTTCTGGTTCTTCTTCTTTCTAATATTTTTTTCCTCTTAGTTATGTTACATATGTTGATTTTGATTTTTCTTTTCTATTGAGTCTTTGATGTAACCTTAATTTTTCAACGAAAGTTTTGAATTATAAGATTTCATACCTATTTTGTTGTTCTTTTTCAGATTTGGGTTTTCTCTTTCCCTTTCAGAATTATAGCCCTACATCTTCCGTCTCTACGTCTCTGTATGTAAGTACGGATGATTTTCTTTTTGTGCGACTTTATGTTTCTATTGCAGTTATAATTTGTTATACATAATACCCTCTAAAGGAAGAGAAAGAACATGGCTTTGAGCCTTGAATAATCGAATTTGTTGCATAGGTTCTTAACTTTGGAGCAACGGCCAATGGATGAAATCGTATCGGAATTCAGCTCAAAATTCCTCACCCATTAGACTCTTAAGTAATTTTTTCAAGATTAGTAGCAAGTCTACCAATGTATAACAATTATAAAAGTTATTCAAACGGTTCGTTATAATTATTAATAATTTTTTGTATGAATTATTTGTTCTGTTAAAGACTAAAGTACTATAGCTACTTGTACTTTAGAATGCTTTATGTTAAATAAATTAACGTGATTGCTTGTTAAAAGTAGCAATGGTGCATGTATATAAAGTAATGATACTTGCAGCTATTTCCAACTATTGGTTTCATGATTAATGTGATTGTTGTTCTTGCAAAATAGCATGTATTGGGACATATTGATTGATTATGCTACAATGATTAAAGAACTCGAGCCTGTTGATTGCTGTGTGTCCCTTTATACTTTTTGGTCCCGTTTAACTATTTTTATTTTTTTGAAATATTAGGCTGTTAGAATACTACTATATCGGTGTGATTCTTGAACAATTTTGGATGGCTCTATAAGCCATAAAAGTTGGATGAAGCTTTAAGTAAGCAGCATCTACACCAAAAAAGGCTTTTCAATTGATTTTAATCTAATGAAGATTATTGAAATTGTTTTTGCAGATAATTTTGTAACAGCATCAAGAAAATTATTGTGTATATTGACTAACATTCAATGGAAGAGTATGCAGAAGCAAATGTTCATTTTAGCATAATGGAAAAAAAAAAAAGCAAATGCTCACTTAGCATAAAGAAAAAAATTGTAATTAGTCTGCTAAAAGTAACTTGATTTTCTAATTGGCTATGTAAAAGAGAAGATTGTACTAATTATTCAAATTGTTAATGACAAGGATTGTGTATTTTGTATAATTTATTGTTCAGTAAAATATAAAAAAATAATAAAATTTAAATTTTAGAAAGAAAATATTATTTTGGAATTTGGTATAACGTATGCCAGACGGTATACTGAATTTCAGAATGCAAATTATTTTGGAATTTGATATATTGGCTGGTATACCAAATTCAAGAATACTAATTATGTTATGGAGGCCGATATACCTAGAGTATACATCAAAAATATTCCGAAATTTGATATACCGATCGATACACCAGCCGGTATACCATATTCCATAGAGTATACATGTTCTATTTTTTGGTATATCAGGCGGTATATCAGGTATACCGGCCGATATACCATATTACATAAAGTATACATGTTCTATTTTTTGGTATATTAGCCGATATACCAAATTTTATAGTGTAAACATGTTCTATTTTTTGGTATATCAAACGGTATACCAAATTTCACATTGTAAACATATTCTATTTTTTGATATACCTGACAGTTTATCAGGTATACCAGCTGGTATACTAAATTTCAGAATGTAAACATATTCTATTTTTTGGTATATCAGGTATACCGACCAGTATATATACTATATTTCATAATGTAAGCATGTTCTATTTTTTTGGCATACCGAGTATATTGGCCGATATACCAAATTCTATAATGTAAATATATGCTATTTTTTGGTATACCAAGCAGTATACCAGCTGGTATACCATTTGTATAGTGCAAATATGTTCTATTTTTTTTGTATACCGGCCAGTATACCAGCTGGTATGTTATACCAAATTTCAGAATGTAACTCATGCTCTCTTTTTGTTTTATTAGATTTTTGTATTGAAATGCATAAGTCATAAATTTAATTAAATTTTTTGTTTCTAATCTTTCTTAATCAGTGTAAGGCATAAGGGATACGCTGTGAGATCGGAATTCCTTTTCTTTAATTCCAAGTAAAATTTCATGCTATTGTTATCATCTACTTCTAATGGAAAATCTTTGACAAAATATTTTATATTGAAGTGAGTTATTTTTGTATTGATTTTTAATTGATTTGATATTATACCAACAAAATTTTCATAGCTACAGGCATTTGGTATTAATACTTATTTGACTTTAAATCCTTCAAATTTGTTATCATTAGTCCATTCTCCTTTATATTTAATCAAAACTGGAATGTTATCCATCTCTGCATTAAAAAATTATCAAAATACAATATCAATAAAATTTATTAAAAATTAATTATTTTGTAAAACATTTTCTCATAGGAAAAAGTTCATATTGGCATTTTGTCGAACACTTTGTATGCAACAATTAAGATACCAAATTTTACACCATGATAAACCATTATATAAATTTTTATATTTCACATAAGCAATTTAAAGTATCTAAGTGTTGAATGTCGATAAACTATATGAATAGTTTGTGTTAAACTATATGAAGAGTTGGTATAGATAATGATAAAATGTAGCCATTTGTTTGTGATAAAAATATATCTCAAATTCATACAAGTCATCCATCAAGGTCAATTAAGCCCGTAAAATAAGTTAGAAAAAAAGAAGCAATGAAAATGATAAGGAGTCTTAGGGTCTTCTATCATCATCCATGGCTAAGGCTTTCGATATATATAATCGTAGTTACATTTGAAGCATAGCATTTTTGTTGAAACTCATATGTATATGATCATGGACAGCCTATTGTCCCTTCTACTCTTGTGCATCACCTTCTTAACATTGTCTGGCGTTTATAGCAATAGACGAAAGTGAAGGAGATCGAGTCGCACTACTAGCTATAAAGTCACAGATTCATGAACCCATGGGCATCACAACCTCATGGAATAGCTCTATTTCCATCTGCAATTGGAATGGCATCAAATGTGATCGTAGGCATCAAAGGGTCACTGAGATTGATTTGAGTTTAAGCAATTGAGTGGTTCCTGCCATAGGAAATCTCAGTTTCCTAAGGGTAATCTACCTCCAGTTCAACAATATTAGCAGTGAAATTCCAAGTGAAGTTGGAAAATTAACTAGGTTACGTACTCTTAAACTCTCTTCTAATGTTTTGGAAGGTAGAATACCATTCAATATTTCTAATTGCTACTACCTCATTCAACTCGATCTTTCTCACAACGAACTAGTTGGGAACATACCTGAACAATTTGGCTACTTATTGAAGCTCGAGGTGCTGCAAGTTTATTTGAACAATCTAACAGGAACACTCCCAAACTCTATTGGAAATCTTTCGCATCTTGAGACACTCTCCCTAGTAGTGAATGCTTTTTTACAAGGGAGAATTCCTGAAGGTCTAGGCAAGCTAAGAAACTTAGTGTTTCTAGCGCTACACTACTTGAAGAAAAGATGAAAATTTTGTGTAAAATTAAAAAAGGAATATTTTTAAAAATGAAAATTAAAAAAAAAGGTAATGTTAAAAGGAAAAAAAAAAAGATGGGGGTATTTTTAGTTGGGACTTCTTTTTTTTTTTTTGGTAGTTTTGTAAAACTCCCTTTATAATATTATTACTTTCTATGCTATATCTAAAGTGTCGCTTTTAGTTTTTTTTACACAAATTAAAGTAATAATAAAAATATTCTTTTTCTCTAAAAAATTAATTTAATTACCCTTTTATTAATCAAAATAAAAAGTGATAAAAAAATATAAACATATTTAACGTACCAAAATGAGAATTAAATAAAAAATATGAGATAAATTATTTCTTAAATGTTGAAAAGAGACATGAAATAATTTGAAAAAAAAGACCTGAAATATATTTTCACTTTCTTTTATAAGAGATGAGCATATATTTCAATGATAAATATCAAAAGATTTTTATTATTTAAATTGAATATTGACTATCAAATCAAATTTTAGTTGTTAAAGCGGGACAGTAAGTGAAACAAATTAAGAGAGTAACATTCAATATTTCTAAAGATAACTTCTAATTCTAATTCTATGATGTATATAATCATACAAATGTTACACTCACGTTGATCGTTAACACGGAATAGACTCTCTCTGATTTACATTATTGTTTTTAGTGCTTACGTTATCAAGATTTTTATTTTTAGATCAATTGATCATCCCATAACTATTCTTTTTAGGGTAAAACTACCCTAAATTTCCAACTTTGTTAACATTTAACTTTTGAAAAAAAAAAAAAGAAACTCTTCTGTCCTACAAAAAAGTTCTAACCTACTTTAGTTAGGTGTTATTATTCCACATAATCCCAAGTTTGAGCATTACAAAGAAAATATCCTTTAAGAACTTCGATGTTTTAAAAAGTAAATGTTTTAGATAATTTCAACAAAAGACTAATGGCTGTTAGTTAGATTAATCCACCTTTTTTTCCCTTTTCTTTTTGAAAACCCAATGCAAATTCTTAGTACACAAATTTACTCGATTTCATCATGATTTTGAATGGTGGTTCTTCTAATCGCCATTTTTCTTCCAAAGCAGACTAGCTCAGACAATAGATGCTTCTTCATCCTCTTTCTTTTGTATCACCTATCTTCTGATCACCGGTTTGATGATCTAGAACATTGGTATCGGTTGATGATTCAAAGCATTGTGATACTGATGCTTCTAAAGTGCAACTCTGATTGTTACCTGCTCGCAAAGTTCAACAGTATAAGTGTTATGGCAGATGAATTTGATGAGTCCTATAACCGAATAAAATAAGGGTATAAATTAATATCCAATTATATTTTTACAAATATTTTTATAAATTTTTATTTTTTTTAGATTAACCATCTGATATCCGAACCCACTGGACCGAATAAATCCGAATTCGGGACGTTGTTGCAGGTTAAAGTTTCTTATCCCTCCCCATGGGGGTTGTCGGGAATCGATTCCGAGACCTCTCATTCCTAGCCTAGCCTGCATTACCACCAGACCATCACCCCATGGGTTTTTTTATAAATTTTTATGTGTAACTTCCATTGTATTCTACCCATTTCCCTTCCCTTCCCTTCCCTTCCCTTCATTAAAGGAAGTTAACTTTCCATTGTACCAAACGTAGGGTAAGAGATCTGGAAATATTTAAAAATATGTGGTGAGATTAGTCGTGGGGGCAAGTAGTTGGAATATAGTGAGAATTGGGTAATGTGAATGTGAATATTAGAGTAAAAGTAAGGTAGAAGAAACATGATAACATATTTCCCCAAAAGTCCAAAGAGAAGTAAAAGATGTGACAAAAGACATAACCTAAAGCCGCAGCATAATGAGAGAAAACCCGGAGAAGAAAGACCTCAGTTTCTAAAGACACCCAGCCACTGTTATTTTTAACCTTAAACTAAAGTTTCAGTCTGTTTAAATTCAAAAAGAGATGATGCAACTTTGCATCGTTGCATTCATTTTGTATTTTGACAAATAAGTTAGTACAATTATCTCTTTATTTTCCAACTCTCCTACATCTTTATATCATGCCAGGACCAAATGAAGTTTTATAAATCCAATAATACTAATAATAATTTATTGATGGCATCCTACCTAGCATCTCAATGTTTACCAACTAAGCAAATCTTTGTCAAGAAAAAAAAAAAAGAAGAAAAACTGTACACCTTGTTTTTAATAAAATTAAATTTGAATAATTCCAAAAATAAAGGTCGTTAAATTATGACTTGAAACTTTTTATCGAGTGCTGATCATTGGATCAATTTCTTGTGGTTTACTTTTGGTTATTTTAACTCATTATTATTACATAATTATCTGGTTTCCTAAAGAAGATTAAGGATGATTTATCATTATTAACTCTGAGTAGCCATATTATTAGTTTCCCACTAAGTTTTAAATTAAGGGCTTATCTTTGAATAAAGGAATAATTAAGGACCGGTAAGACATAAAGTTATGGTGATTTAGATGCTTCGGAAATCCCTTAATCAATTTGATAGAGTGTCCACATGCAGATCTATAGCGTGTAAGATTTGATTGAGATAGAAGATAATTCATTTTTGTGATAAGGAAACAAATTGTACATCCAGTTTGGTGGGTTAAAATGTATATATAATAGATCATAGGCAAACCTGTATTTAATATATATAGTTAGGGTGTCAATTTAGATTGCAATGAAAATAGTATGGGACCATATGGAAATAAATATAAATATGCTTGTGAGATATGGGAAATAATAGATGTGATACTTTGTCCAAGAAATTAGCAAAACATCTAATTAAGATTGTAATATATAGTACCATTTTCATACTTATATTATCATTTATGTGCCATTTTTCTATCACTTTTGACCCGCTTTCATACAACCTCTATGCATATGTGTAACTCGCCCTTTTAAAAGGACAACACTCTTTCTCCTTTTCAAGAAATTAATGTTTTTGTCCCTACATTTTTTCATAGGTTAAGATAACTTTGGCAGGGGAAATTAAAACTTTTAATTGATGGTCCTACTGTCAGGTTATGGACATTTTTTGCGGTCCTAATGGACAGCTACTATCAAGCCTTCCTTTAGCAAACAATAACATAGTGGACATGACTTACACTATGTTTCTTGAATTATTTCCTTTTTTTTTTTTCCTTCTATGACATAATATCATTTCTTGTTTTTAGTAAGTGTTGAAAGCAATTAATTTTCTGGAATTTTGTAATTAAAGAGATTTTATGTTTAAATATTTTTTGAATGAAATATACTTTTAAACAATTTTATTTTATGTAGGGTGCTAATGGAAATAAATCACATAATTTCATCGTGTCATTGTTTAAGAGAAATTTTTTTTCTACTTCAAACATTACAAAGGCAACGTTACTTCAATGTATAAAGTATTCATCCATTAAAAACAAAAAAACACATTCTACGCTTTATGAAATGAAGCAATTTTTTTAGTAAATTTCATTCATAATTATTGATTTTATACTAAAATAATAAATAAATAGTAAAACAAATCATAATGTAAAAATAATTGAATTGTAAATATTTTTTCTCAAAAGTAATTATAGCTGAAATAAATCATGAAAACCATCAAAGATCCGAGCCAACACTCGATAGCAACATGACTTAGAGCAAGAGCTCCCATGCAGACAGATATGTTATCAAGCTATATAGGATACATAGTACATAATGTGTTATGATACGCTATCTCAATTCCGTCGTTATGCCACATGTCAGTTAAATGTGCAACATATTCTACATGACTTGTTAAAATGTTCGTATATTATGTATGAATTTATGTATTGAGTTGAAATTCTAGCAGGGATTTTAATGGTGATTTTTATCGTTAATTTTGGCTAAAAAGACTTTTAAAAATAATTTTTTGAAATTAAATTATTTTTACATTATAAAATATTTTATTATTACTAATTATTTATTTTGATATAAATTCAATGGCTGTAAGTAAAATTAATTTCGATCTATTTTGTCCTTATTTTTTAGACAAAGTAATCTTTCCTCTAAATTACGACCCCATTAACTTTTTGTATCGATTACTTCTACTACCTTTACCCAAAAAAATTGCAATCTGCATAGTTTCTGTGATTTAAAAAAAACTTTTGTTTAAAAAAATTTCAAAAGCAAAATTACTTCACTCTCCAAAGTTTAAGAGTAAAAAATACACTTAACCCAAAAGAATATTGCTTTGTGAGATTGTCCTTGTCAAAATGATTCAATCTAGATCGGCCCACATTCCAACTATTGTCCAGTAGGCCCAGTTACAAATGCGAGTCCCACCCAGTCATTGGGCTGGTCATTAGGAATTTAGGCGTCAATCCCATACACTTGCGTGCCAATGCGTGAATATACATATTGTCGAATTTGCATTTGCCTAAATCAACGGTGCATCTTAGCGCACCAAAAGCAAAAGCACACCGATTTCCAACTCTTGAAAAACGAGGAACAAATTTCATAAGTTATGTTCCTAATTTTCTTAAAAAAAGAAATTCCAAAGTACGTAATTTATGCAAAATCTTATATAAGCCAATAATTAATGACAGAAACTGTGTCAGATTGAAATCATTGACTAGAAAAAAAAAATCATGATGAAATCAGCATGTTAATTTATCATTAATAAATAAGTATTATTTTATCTCAATTAGGTTTAACTGACTCATACTATATTATACTAATACTTCATATATTTAAGAGCAATTGTTTTTCTAATTATATGAGACTGCTAAGTAAATGGAGTTATATATTACTTTTAAAATTTTTATCTATTTTCCCTGTGGCTTATCATATTCAGCTGTGTAGGCGCCAATAAAAATAAAGTAACTTTTAATTTACCCACACTTCCTTAGAATATATCATGGACTATTATCAATTGAATGCAAGAATGAAATGTGATGATTATACGATAAAACGAACAACTTATGCTACGAACATTTGTAGGGATAATTACGGGATGAGAATGCATCCCCACTCACTGCTCCACCAGGGGCAGGGATTTTCCATCCCCGTTCCCGATTGAATAATGGGAAGAAAATTTTTTCCCATTCCCACAGGAATTTCTGCAGGGATCGGGGATCCTCATCCCCTGTGAAAAATAATTTTGATAATTTTTTTTCATCCAATTCAACTATGAGGTTCTTTGTTACTCAACCTCAACATTCATCAAAACCAAGTTAGACAAATAACTTTTGTGTTTGGTTTCCTAGAAAACAAACAGGGAGAAGGAAAAGAAAAAGAAAACATAATTTCTCGCCGATAAGAGCAAAGAGAAGAAGAAAACATAATTTCTCTTAATATTAACTTTCTCTTTTACTTCATACTTTATCATCATTCTGATTCACTAAAATTAAACATAATAACAATCATCAAAAGAGATTGAAAACTGTAACCTTATCATCCAATCTTTTACATAGATAGAGTAATATAAGTCACATATACGCACCTTTCTTGTACTTTACCTGACAACAAAATAGAACGAGAAGCAGAAATTTTGAGAAATGGCCACAATACATAACTTACCAAAGGTAAAAACTTTATTATTTTCTGGAGAAGAATATTGAAACAAATCTGAGAATATACATACAATTAACCTAGAAATATGCATAGAAATAATTTTCCTAATTATTCAACATACCTAAATTTGCTACTCTATAACTTGTTCAAATATAATTTTTTTGACTTCATCTCTCTCAATCACCGTCAATCTTCCTCAGGTTAAAGTTTCACCTTCGATCGTAGAGAGAAGATTGCAGAAGAAAGGAAGATGGGATCATGGGAAGCAAGGATACTACATATCGATTGCAGGAGAAGAAAGGAAGAGGGAAAGCAAATCAATGGCGAGAGAAGAAAGGAAGAGGGAAAGCAAGAGATGGTAAAGAAAAGAAAGAAATAGCAGAAAAAATAGGGTTTTCATGAATCATACCCTATTTATACTAATGGCATAAATGTAAATAATGATAGAATTAAGACTTAAATAATATAATACATCGGGGCGGGGATCCCTGTGGGGCGAATATCCCATTCCCCGCCCTCGCCCCGAAATATACATCGAAAATTTTTTTATCCCCATCCCCATCCCTGTTTGGGGGAAAATCGGGAATTTTCCATCCTGTTCGGATCGAATTCTTGTAGATATCAAGAATTTTCCGTCCCATGATCATCCCTAAATATTTGATGATTAATTTATTATATAAAAATAAACAAAGCAAAGGATGGTGCAGCCCGCAGGGTATGCACTGAAAATACTTGAATCAATGGAACCAGTAATTTCTGACACCACTGCAACAATATTTAAGTTGATAAGAAAAAGAAATAGCAAGTGTTTTTTTTTTCATTGGCTTTTATAGGGCAGTTTGCATTCCAAAGGGAACCAATCAACTGAAATTATTAATCACCGTTTTTTATTCAATTATTAATTATTTCCTCAGTTTTTCATTATCCGTGTGAATGAAGAAAATAATGAAATTTTCTAATGTACTAAGAACTTTAATTCCTAATTTACACATGAGCCTGGCCCTTTGACTGCAAATGGCAAGGAAATTTACCTAATTTACACATATTTAAAATCTAAATACTCATTCCAAGAATGCAAATCAACATGAATTAAGTTTGGATTTATACCATTTTCCCCATGCATGACTGTAACAATTTGGATTTATACCATTTTCCCCATGCATGACCATAAAATTTTTGAACAAATCAATATATCCATCAAGATCTAGATAAAATTACTACTAATAATTTTCCCAAAAACACATGCACTACAAACCCTTGTATTCTAGTATTGCATCACAAAAACAACTTAAGATGTTCAATTCTATATTGTGTTTTGTCATAAGGACCCCTGATTGTTGAGGGTGATAGTTTTCTTCTATAACTTGGGCAGGAAAAGGGCGGCAGTAAATCAACTGGATACAGTTGTAATGGAGTTTTTTGCTTTTGTACAACACGAACACACGATCTCTAAAGTGTGTCACTATCCACATCCATAAGTGCAATACTCTTTTCACTCAAATCTTCCCTAGTCTCATCACCTCTTGAAAAATGCTTGTTTTTCCTTGCTATTACTCTTGTCAATATTAGCTGTCAAGATTATGTAACTGTCATTTTATTGCTATAAATATTTTTTCTTTTTTTAGAATAGATTAAACAGTTATTAAGGATATAATTTGTTGTAATTGAGGGATTTGATTCGTTGTAACAATTCTATTTAATGGAGGAGATTGCTCAGAGTTTGGGCAAGAAACTTTTACACAAAAGTTCCATTTTATTATGGTGTCAGAGTCTATCTTTATTCTATCTCTCTCGTGAATTTTTTTCTGGTATTATTGTCATCACGAAAAAATCAGAGATAACTTGTGTCAAGTTCACAGATAAAAATTATTTTGCCTGGGAATTTCAATTTCAAATTTATGTTCAAGGAAAAGAATTATGGAAAATTATTGATGGTACAGACAACAAGCCGACTGATTCAAACCAAGTTGCAGCATGAGCAGCCAAAATAAATCGTTAAATGAAATAATAATTACATTGATGTGACTAAAAATATAAGACAAAAGTTAAGTAAAAGTAAAAGCTAAAGTAAAGAAAAAACGTACAAGCAAAGGTCAATCTGAAATCGATTCACCTAAGGAAGTAGTGTAAAGCAAATTGAAAGAGTGAAAATCAAAACAAAAAGATTACCAAAATATGGATAAATAATGAAATTAATGTTAACAGAAATAAAAGCAAATGTCTGATGGAATAAGAATAAGAGTTGCATAATCTATGTAAATATGCTTTAATTGGAAAATTCTAGGATTAGTAGTCATCACCGAGCATGTCTAGTGCTTAGCACGTAGTGTTTATTTTGTGCAGGTATAAAGTATTGCGGGAGCTCGGTACACAGAGATGCAGAAATTGAAGAAGAAGAAAAGTCAGTTATAATTTTAATTTAGTATTTTTGGCATGTATATACTGAGATAGTAGTAGTAAATAGCTGAGCTGTATTCAAGTTACTGTTTATGAAATGGAAATTATGGTATGTCTGATATTATCTGTTTATTAGTCATTGATTATTAAATAGTAATTTTTGTTCCGTGAATGAACATTTAGAATATGAGTTTATGTTTTGTAATAACTGTTGTACCTTTATAAGGCTATGTGATTGTTTAATTTTTCAGGAGGTTAGTAAGCGACTAGCCGTCGTACTGCCAAAATTTAGTTAAATTTTTTTTTACCATTTACCGCTTGTTGTTATTGGAAGGAAATTACTCCGTTAAGGGTGTTACATTTAATGGTATCAAAGTAAAGGTTTAAGCGGTTCTAAGATCAGAATGGGATAAGGTTAAGCGATAGGTTTGTCTGTATATACATGCCAATTATAAGTGGACAAGTGTTAAATAATCTTACGTGTACTTGCTCCCCTACCTATTTTAAAGTGAAAAGTTGACATTTGACTGAGATTGTCAAGTGTGAAAGGATTGATTCTGCATAGTAGAGATGGTAGTGAGTGAGAATGGAAGTATTGCTGCTTAAGATCTCATGGAGGTCAAAGCAGGGAAAGGAAGAGTTGACTGAAACTGATTGTAAGTGGGAGTATTTAAGCATTTATGTGGATGAGAAACAGTCCAAAGAAGGACAAAGTAAAGAATGTGTCAGAAAGTTAAAAAGGAATTATATATTGAGTACAGATAAATTTTACAGGACGAAGAGATACCTTGACTGGATTGTCATGATTTAAGAATGCTATTGAGAAAATTGTTATGATTATAAGTTGAGGTTGTTTAAGATGGTCTATATATCTGTCAGTGATTCCTTTACAGGTATGAAAATTTGATTGCACATACATAGTATTGGGATAGGCTATGCATCTGCATCATATGAGAATACGTGACAGTATTCTACCTGTATATATGAAATCATACATTCATTGCATATCATTTCACATTGTTTGATAGCATCTGATCTGCATCATACCATATGTATAGGCCCCACTTGATAGGATGAAATTGACAGGGGATATGATGAGTATAGAGACGACCTGAGAATAAGACGAGAAATAGTGTGCTTAAGATTGTTTTTCGCATTTGATGTGATCATTATGAGTTATTGGTCATGTCAATTAGATTTGTTAGCGCACCGATCGCTTGATGAATCAATAGAAAGGGTCATCCACCACTACTTAAATCCATGTTAAAAGATTTAAGTAGTAACCGTCTAATATGTTTTGAGATATTGAAAGAGTATGATAAGTATTTGGGATATGCTCTGTAAGTATTTAAAGGTAAGCAACTATCTGCTCAGTTTGGTGAATGTGACTTCTGGTTAAATGTGAAGTTTCTGGATTTATCCGGATACTATAGAAAAGTTAACAAAATAGCTGAAACCCTCAGCATAAGAATTTGTATTTGGGTAATGTAAATGTACTTAAATAAATATGTATGTCTGAAGAATTAATTTGTATGAATGATTAATGATAATATTTTTGATTCTTCGAGCCATAAATGCCAGTTTAAGTTTGGCTTTAGATGGACATTGCTAGTTGAAGTATAAGTAAAGCCGATATTGTACATCGGGTGAGAAAAATGGCTCAAAAAGAAAATGTTTGTGTGATAGTCACTGTGAATAAGTTAAAAGATTATTTCTCAAGCCCGCCAAGATAGTAATACTTTGTATCTAGGAAATCATTAGATGTACCGGGATTAAAAGCTTAGTATTGAAATGTCATGTTGAAAGTGTGATATGATAAATATTGTAAGTAAATGTTTGATGTGTCAGCAAATGAAAGCAGAGCATTAGATTCCTTTAGGAATTGCTTCGACTTATATTGATATCTGATTGAACATGAGATAATGTGATCAGAAATTCTGTTATCGGATTGTATGTGCTTCAAAAAGAAAAGATGTTATATATGAGATTAGTGATAGTCTCAAGATTAGCATAACGATCCACCCTTGAATTAGTGGTTTGTCGGAATGGATAATTCAAATATTGAAAGAATGGTTATAGTAAAATGTATGTGAATGTGATAATAGTTGTGAAAAGTACTTGTTTTAAGTAGAGTCTGCATACGACAAAGATTATTAGTTCAATAAGAATCTGAATCTTATCGAGATATTGTTAGTAAGGATATGTCGAGTCCTTTGTGTTGGACTCAACTAAGTGCATAGAAGTCAACAAGGTTTGAATTAAATAGAAATATGAAAGGAATTTGCACATAGGGTGTTATGACCTGTAGAAAGAGATCGATGAAGATTTTGATACCGGGATTAATTAGCTCAAGAATAAGTGGATTCCATTAGTAAATATGCTTTGGAACCATTGAATGTGAAAGAAACATTGATAAGACAACAATATATTATCATATACTTTTCGATATAAGTAAATTTCGCGGACAAAATTTCTTTTAGTAGGAGAGAAATGTAATGGCCTCAATACCAGATTAGCCGTAAACAGTATTTTTCGATAGTGAATAGTATTTTTTGGGCCGAAAAGTACATCTGAAAGTCAAAAATATTTTATTGGACCATCGGAAAGTATTGGTTATGGTGAATCCGGGGTGAAAATTTGAAGTGAAAATAAGGTCAAATGGGCATTGAAAAGTCAAAAATCCGAAAAAGGTAGCGAGTTAATTTTTCTGATAAGAAATGTGACTTAATTTTGTATAAATTGTTAAAAATAGTAAACAAACTCCGAAAATTACCTGATTTTGCATGTATACATGAATTTTTATGTAAAATATTTTAGTAATGAGAATTGAATTTTTCGGTGATACTAGCAATTATCGAATCGATAGATAAGTTTGAATCCGATTGAGCCAAAAATTTATATACTAGCTATTTTTGATGTGATAAAAATGATGAGATCATTTTTAGAGTAATTTGTATTGAGAAAGAGAGAAAAATTGGATTGGTCCTTAATGAGCCTAAAATGGGCCTTAATGTTTAGGTAGGCAAAGCCCACTCATCAAGCCCAATTTTAGGCTCATAACAGTGATATAAGAAGGCTAAAAATTTGGAGATAATTCCAGAAAATTCATCAGCCACCCTCCTTCTTCTCTAAGGCCGAACCAACCTTCACTCCCTCCCTTTCCTTGATTTCTTTCCTAATTAGTTCAATTCTCCCAGAAATTTCAACATACAAGATGAAGTTCTATCTCTCTAGTCATCCTAGTGGCCTCAATCAAGTGATTTGAGCAAAGAAAGACAAGAAATCAAGTTGAGAAAGAAAAAAGGGGTAAGGTAGAGTTTAAGAAATTAATTGGTTTAAATTTATTTTTTAGTATTTTCTCATAGTTTTTGAGGTGTAGAAGCTAATTATAAGCTTAAATTCTGCATTTGAGAACAAAAAAATAAGGTTTAGAGAGCTTTGTTGGCCAACCATGATTGATGAGGAGTGGAAGGAAAGCTTGCAAGTGGTAGAGCACAGGGAAAGAGATTTTAGGCACCCTTGAGTAAGGAAAAATTGTAAGTGGCTACAAAATCCTTTGATTTTCCATTTATGTGAATTAATTTCTTTTATGTAATTAGGATAAAAATTATTAAATTGTTTAAATGTTAAAATTAGTATGGGAAAAATGAAATTAGACCATGTAAAAGTTTAAAGGAATGATTAAAGTAAGGAAGAAAAATTTTTAGGGGAATTTATATAGGTGGCCGAATTTTATTTCTAAGGAAAACTAGTGAATTTTGCATGTAATTAATAAATAATGGTTCAAATTGACCCTAAGTATGATAATTAGTGTTTATAAATTTTTAAAGAATTTTTGGAATTAATTTGAGAATTTTAAAGTTTATTAAATGTGTATGTATATAGGAAAAATAATAAATTATTGTAGAATAATTCATTAAATAAGTGAAGTATGGTAGTACATGTGAAATAATGTATCCATAAATTTTTATAGAATTTATAGAAATTATATGAGTATTTTTAGAATACTTATTGAATGATGTAATTGATAAAAATAGTGATTTTTTTTTTAATTATGTTATAAGATGTCATAAAATAATATAAGCCTAAAATGAATTGTCCATAAATTTTTAGAGAATTTATGAAAATTATTTGAATATTTTGAGAATAATTATTGAAATATGAAATTAACGAGAATAATGAATTATAGTGAAATAATTCATAAAATTAGTAAAAATGATAAAAATTATAAAATAATGTGTATATGAATTTTTGTAGAATTTATATGAATTATTAGAATATTTTTGAAATAAAATATTGAATATGTTTAATTAAAAATATTGAATTATTGAGAATTAATTCAATAAATAAGTACATGATGATAAATTAATATGAAGTAAAATTTCTTCCGTATAAAAAAATAAAAAAAGCCAATTTATGCACTTTCGAAAAATAAAATAATGAATTATATCAATATAATTCATAATTATTCAAAAAGTTGTAAAATAAATGTTTGACCAATTTATCAAAATAAATTAATCAGTAAAAAAGTATTAAAAGAGTGAATTATTATAAAATAATTCACCAATTGAATAAAAGTTGGCATCCCCGAATGACTTAAATTTCTGATAGAAAAAGGAAAGAAAAAATCGTTAAAAGTCAATTATTGAACTATTAGAAAATAATTCACAAAGAATTACAGAAAAAGAATAAAAGAAATAGTTAATTATAATGCTATAATTCATAAGGTGTATAAAAGACTGAAAAGTTTTAAGTATCCGAGTAAATTATTGAAGAATAATTCACAAAAGTGATTAAAAAGATACAGTAAAAAAAAGTAAAAGAAAGAAAGAGCTATTGAATAGTCAAACGCACTAAAAAGAACGCGATTGATAAAAATGTATTGTATTAAGAAATAAAAAAAAGAAACTAAAGATTTTTAAATATATAAAAATTATTTCGAATATAATTAATTGTTTTACCCTTAGCAATAGTCAAGTAATGATATTCTTATTTAGGGTATAATTGGCTAGCCATAGGAACACCCTATACCGCGGTGCAAGTTATGGCGACTTGCTTTACTATGGATAGGATCTTCTATCTCAATAGTTTCAGTGTTAAAGTGAAAGTGAAAGTGTTAGTGATGTGTTTTTTGAGAAATGGTCCCTTGGAGGATCATTTCTCTATCAATGGGACCTTCGGATCCATGTCCTGCATATCCTTTTTCAGAGTCTTGGCATATTGTACTAAGGGCGCATTGTAATGAATAAATTGGTATTGTCAAAATAAATTGAATGCAAGGGTTATAAATGAAAAATGCTTTGATTGAAATGAAATGAAAAATTTGGGATAAAACTGTAATTTTTCTCAAAAATTGTGATACTATAAGAAAATTACAATTTAGCAACAAAAATTAGCAACGGTAAATGTCAATTTTTCGTTGCTAATCAAAAATAGCAACGGAAATTTCGGTTGCTAATTCGGCAGTTGCTATTTTTAGCGCAAAATTTATACCATTGCTAAATTTAGCAACGAAAAATTTATTCTGTTGCTAACTTCAATAATGCAAGATTCGGTGAATTGGTTAATTTTAGCAAAGAAAATTTAGATTCCGTTGCTAAATTCACCCATAAGTAAAAAATTTAACGATGGTCCTGTCCGTCGCTAACATATGATTGAAATCAGTAGAGAAAGGAATAACAATTCTCCACCGAATGATTGAGAACCTTCAAACCCTAAAAACATTGATAAAAGCACAAAAAAGTACAATGCAAAAAACTAAATAAATAAATAAATTAGAGAAGGCAAGTAATTCTAAAAACCAAACAATAAGAGCATTCCATCGCAATGCTAAACAGAAAACAACAACACATTATTCAAAGAGATTTTAATTTCTTTATATTGTTCTAATGCCAACTGGTTTCTTCTGTAAACTTGAATTGAAGCAGTTTAGGATCCGCAGACATGCACATTGCAATATCAAAATAGACAAAAACAATTGAAATCCTACCCAAAATTTTTAAGAAGCTGGATGATATAACTCATTCATAAAGATATAGGGAACAATGAGGTAAGCAAGGTCCATACACCAGCCTGGTTTTTCCTCTGTATCCCTGGCCAATCCCAACTTGGAACTATCATTTGTTTTCCTAGAAAGCCCACTGTAAGAGGAAAAAAAGATGAATCATCTATGAGCATAATCTAGTAGTAGTCTTGAGGTGCAGATAACAGAAGTATTAGAAATTGACACAAATATGCTCGCTACTCTAAGGTAAAAGTCTATGAAATAAAATAAACATAATAACTAAACCTGCGACTTAGTGATCCCATCTTGGCATTCTTTTTTTTTTTTCCTTTTAACAAGATCAGATACAATAAAGACGAAATCAAATCTTTGAGCATGTTTAATATGGTAGTCCTCAATAAGAAGGTCCAGGAGATGTTCAGCAAAGCACTAGTCCTGAAATGTATAGAAATTTTAGCTTTTGAATATTCAACCAACCACATTATAATTAAAATTGCAAGGATAACATAGATTACATAGAACACCAAAAAAAAAATATTTATAGCATCACAAAAGCTTTCATTCAATTTCCAACAGCGTTTAAGTAAACTTGAGGTCTGTCCAAAACTATAAAAGATGGAAAAAAAGATGATAATAATTCAAAATGAAAATCGATCTTATGAAAAAAAATTATTTAGCAGTTAGATTTTATACTATATGGTCAGTTTTGCAGCCAATAGAGAAAAAAGAAAAAAAAAAGAAGAAGAACAACAACAAAAAGAAAGCAGAAGTAAGAGATGAATATTTTATAAGAATTCAAGCAATCATACAAAACTGATGGGTACAAAAATTGCATTTGAACATCAAATATCAGATAAGTATCCATCACAAGGTAAATGGTTCCTTCAAAGTTCAAGATAAATATTAACTAGGTCAATATGCAAAAAAGCTCATGCTTCTCATTGTTAATGTTCATCAAACTTAAAATCTCCAACTACATGAAATAAGGAGTTTGGTACACCAGTGATATTCATTTGAATCCAAATTATTTGATAGATCAGCCAATGATTATGCTTTTGGTGGTTGTAGAATACTTGTGCCCTCTATACCTAAGTAGCTTCACTTGTTTCATTGCAGGGAATTTTGGCATTAAGAGACTAATACAGAGACTTTTGGTGTGTAGTAAAGCACATACTTTAAATGGAGAATTTAAGTTTCATTTCTCTAACCAACCTACTGACATAATATCTCAAAGAAAACTTGGAAATAGTACAAAACAATAGAATCAACAGTTATTAAAGATCTTGCAGCCCCATTTAGGCCGGTTCAAAGCAATCATAACTCTGTATTACTAATGACTCAAAGGACAATGAATTTCGGGACTCAAAAACATATCTATTGATGTGTAGTATAGATTTTTGGATTTTACTCAAATGTTATACTTGTTCTTTATGAAAGAAGTACAAAAAAGAAAGACAAAAAAGAATGAACAAACGATTAAAATTATGCTTCTCTGAAATTCAAATCACATGAAAAAGTATGAATATTTACTGAATTAGTTGATAGCAAGATACCTATAACATTCCAGTGAGAAATTTAACAAGATGAAAGCATGGAAAACTGCAAAATTCATCCTTCTAACAAATAAGACCGGAAACACCATAAGGGTCCCACAAATAACAAATATATAAAGAAACATGTACATATCAATGGCTTTTACAGATCGATAGATGTTGTATGTTTGAGAAAGATTAGGGAGGATATTTATATGTCAAGTGTAGTGTGTATAAGAAAGAGAAGGAAGGATATGTATATATCAATGACTTTGCTAATATATATATATATATATATATATATATATATATATATATATATATATATATATATATATATATATATATATATATATATTGCTCTGTTTTAGTTTTTATTAACATGATATATAAATATATAAATATATATATGTATAACTTCATCATATCACAACAACGTGAATATGGGAAACCTTGTTTTCTTTTCTTTTAATTATTTCCTTTCAGTGCTAAGACAATCACAGGCCATGTTCTAATACATCTTAAATCACGTATACAAAAGCACTTTGTCATCCTTTACGTTACAAATTCAAAGTGATCATACGAATTATCAAGGAAACATGTATCTGATAGAGCAATGGTATTTTTTTTTTCTTTTAGAAAAAGTAGATTATTGTTTAAAGGGATAAAAAACCTCAAAATAAAAACAGAAAAGAATTAAAAAATTTAATTACATTTGATTGGATACTAACACCCTAACAAAATCTCACAACTATTGCAACCCACATAAAGCTATTAGAGTAGGCTTAAAACCATGAAGGCAATCGAAATGGTTGAATTATTTATTAAGTGACAGCCTGCACTTATGAAATTACCGTAAAATTCAAATTACCGTAACATCCTCTTAGGATTACAATAAAAAGGAAATTTTAACCTAAATTAAAACAAAGTCAATGTCCACAAAATTGGGAATTATAGAAAAGTAACATACAGTAACATAAAACAACAATTATCATTCATTATATTCCTTCAGCCCCTCTCAATAGTAAGTAATTAACTAAACTAAATAAACTATTCCTTCAGCCCCTCTCAAGATGGAGCTTGGTGAAAACCAACCAAACATTGAGGGTATATAAACATTGGGGGGGTGTGCGTGAAAACAATTACAAAAAAAAAGCTGAATTTAGGAATTTGGAGAGGAAAAAGACATCAAATCAGAAAATTTCCTATAATAAGAACCCACTAGCTATAATAAGTCAGTTTACATCCACCAAAAAGAATCAAAATCAGATCTCTACTAAAAGAACACATGGTTAATCTTGCAGGATCAAGAGGTTCAGAAGAACTTGGATTTAAATTTCAATGGAGGAAATAAAGGGAATACACACACACACACACATTTCTTTTCTAATTGATTTGCTTCACCTCAAAAAGAGGCAGTATACACATTTATTTAACAATTGTTTGATGATTAGATCCATAATGATCAGTAACACTATTCTAATACTACATAGTCAACCTCAAAAGGCCATTTCTAAATCAATCCAAATTTATGTGGTAGCACTGCTCTCAATCATTCATCCTAATTGAAGAATTTGCAATCATCATGGATAAAACAACAACTGCCCTTATTGACAACAAAGACACAAGGAAAGAAACAAAGCAACACAATGCCAAGTCCTTAATTTGTAATCTAACTTACTTTAAGCGAATTTACAGCAAATTCTAGTGAAGCATTTGTTTCTGAGGGGCCACTTTGCATTAAGAAAAATACACATATAAAAATGGGTTTGCAAAAATAGCAGATGCCAACAAATAAATATTTATGAATTATCTTTTTGTTACCTTCCACTTCTTAGAATCAACAATTAAAAATTTTTTATAATCACATTTGATATATATCCCACCTCATATGAGGGCACCATATTTACAACATTGCGCACCACAAATGCTTTACCTGGTTGGAATCCCAGGATGCTCGAGGGGCAGACCCTGGAGTCTGCACAAGCAATTACCATGAACTATCCATAAATTGTTAGGCAAACTTATATGAAGCCAATTGCAATAAGTGCCATAGATGCATCAAATATTGTTTAAAATACAGGAACAAAATGCTAATTAATTTACTAGATAAGCCATTTATACCTTTGGTGCTTGACCCTTGGCAAGACTTTCAAAGTGCTCCGGATTTTCCCTGCTCAAAATGAGAATCAATTCTCAAAGCCTGACTAAACTCTCATGAGTGATAAATAGTATCATGTCATGTTTTTTCATTGCTTACATGTATGTATTCTTCTTGAAACTCATAAAACACTATCTCATCTTATCAAATAAGTCACGATCAGTTTTGGTTAATGCATGACTCTCTATTTTGGAACTTTTTAATTCCTTGGTCAATTCTAGTAGCTCCCTTGAAGTCTTAAATTTCAGATTTGAATGGCTAAAATCACTGAAAACATTCAAGAAGAAAAAGTTGCAGCAGCACATTCAGAGGTTCCACTAATGTCAATTCAAAAGAAGCACATAGCTTAAAAAATTTATCAAGTGTACCAATTCTTCTAAAAATATAACGCTGAAAGAACAATGGCAAGAAACCATCAGGCACAAAGATTTGAATAAAACTTTATAAAATATTTAGACTAAAACGATTAAACCAAGCAGAATCCATATTAAAACAACTTTTGTAGCAAAAGTAGAACCAAAATCTGCTAAAAGCTAATGTTTTAGCATTGCCAATCAATTTTCCAGAATATGCTAAGTTCTAATCACAGGAAGCGGCATAGAGCATAAACACTGGCTAAAGTTTTTGTTAGCTTAAGATATTCAGCTCAATTATTTAAAAATTATACGTCACATGGAGCAATTGAACACCAAAGCAGCTTAAAATACCTAGTTGAGCTAAATTAAGAAACTTAGCAATGTGGATATGAATACTATAGGGAACAACCCAAATAAGATAACGAAACGATTCAAAGAGAGAAAAAAGTATTAAAAAATAAAAATAGAAAAATGGGAAATTAACTCACTTTGAAACATCCCCCAACTTGATATGGGTATGCTCAGTTCCACTAAATTGCCTTTCAGAATAAAAAATCTGTAACAATACAAATAACAATACATATCAAGCAGCAAGAACCAAATAAAAAATACAAACACACAAAAGGTTTATATAATACCGTTTGTCTCCTCAACGACAAAGATTTGGAATTAGTGGCTCGAATTAAGGAAGGGGAGGAAAAAGGTTCCTTTGAAATGGAGGAAGAGGGCGAAAGAGAAGTCATTAAAGGGGTTAAGAAAAGAAAAGATGTGATTTTTATGTGTGGGGTGTGGAAAAAGATGAGAATTTAAGAGAGTAGATCTGGATTGGCGGAGGCAAGAACGGTGGCATCGATGGGCTTGCTAGGGTTTCCTTTGACAATAGTGTTAGCGGTAGGGAGATTCGTCGTATCTGTTGCCATGGATAAACGAAGAGAGGGAGAGAGAGAAGCTGAAAGATAATGGAGCGGCTGTGTGTGTAGCTGTGAGGGAGAAGAAAACGGTAGGAGAAGTTTTAGGGTTTCAACATAGGGTATTTATAGACAATGGCAATTATGTAAATAATTAGAAAATTACAGATTTTTCATTGAAAATGAAAATTAGCAACGGAATTTCATTTTCGTTGCTATTTAATTTAATAGAAAATTAGCAACAAAAATATAATTCCCTTGCTATTTTTCATTGAAGATATAAATTAGTAACGAAATTGTATTCGGTTGCTAATTTAGCAACGGAATTTATATTTTGTTGCTATTTTAGCAACCGAAACAAAATTTCGTTGCTATTTTTCTTTAAAAAATAGCAACAGAAATCTAATTCTTTTGCTATTTTGGAAACAATTTTTTTAACCCATATTATTTAGCAACCGAATAATTTTTCGTTGCTAAAATAGCAACGGAAAATAAATTCCGTTGCTAAATTAGCAACAAAAATTTTTTCCGTTGCTATTTTTCATTTCAAAAATTTTTCATCCTCTGTTAGTGCCTTGTTTAGCAACTGTATAGTAATTCCGTTGCTAAATTTTGGCGCTAAAAATTTCCTCTACTTTTAGCAACGAAAAGTAACCAAATATATTTTCGTTGCTAAATCTAGAAAGTTTAACCAATGTTAGCAACGGAATTTATTTTTCGTTTCTAAATAGCAACAGAAATAAATTCTGTTGCTAAATTAGCAACGAAATCAATTCCGTTGCTATTTTTAAATTTTCTTGTAGTGTGATTAATAAGTAAAAATGAAAAGAAAATATTTTATAAGAATAAAATAATAAATAAAGATTAAAATAAACCTTTGTAAAGAAAAAAGGGCTTAAAATGATGTTTTACATGAAAAGATAAATAAAAATTAATTGGTATTTCATGTACCAATTATTATTTTGGAAATAAAAAGTTTGAAAAATAGTACTAATTTTCTATTTAAAGTCAAAAGTAATAATAATGTACTTAAGTGAAAATTTGGCTTAACTAATGACATTCTGAAGAAAGAAGTTAAATAAAAAGTAAAAAGATAAAAAGAAAAATAATTGTTCAAGTAGAAAAAGAAAAAGATATCAAGTCCTAAATAAGTACTATGTAAAAAGAAGAAAATAAAGATTTGTATGCAAAATATTCCAAAATAATTGTATCACTATGCATTAAAGGTTAAAAGATTTGGGAATTGCAATGTGTTAATTAGTTAAAAAAAGTTAAAGTAAAAAAAATAATAAATAGCAAAAATTATAATTATATCACATAATGGGTAACTATATAACCAATCGAGAAATGGAACAGTGAATAGAAATGGTACTATTAAAGATACGAGTACCAAAATAAATCGTTAAATGAAATAATAATTATATTGATGCGACTAAAAATATAAGACAAAAGTTAAGTAAAAGTTAAAGTTAAAGTAAAGAAGAAACGTACGAGCAAAAGTCAATCTGAAATCGATTCACCTAAAGAAGTAGTGTAAAGCAAATTGAAAGAGTGAAAATCAAAGTAAAAAGATTACCAAAATGTGGGTAAATAATGAAATTAATGTTAACAAAAATAAAAGCAAATGTCTGATGGAATAAGAATAAGAGTTGCATAATCTATGTAAATATGCTTTAATTCGAAAATTCTAGGATTAGTAGTCACCACTGAGCATGTTTAGTACTCAGCACGTAGTGTTTACTGCTTATAGGTCTGAAGTGTTGCGAAAGCTCGGTACACAGAGATGCAGAAATTGAAGAAGAAGAAAAGTTAGTTAGAATTTTAATTTAGTATTTTTGGCATGCATATACTTAGACAGTAGTAGTAAATAGCTGAGCTGTATTCAAGTTACTATTTATGAAATGGAAATTATGGTATGTTTGAGATTGTCTGTTTGTTAGTCATTGATTATTAAATAGTAATTTTTGTTTTGTGAATGAACATTTAGAATGTAAGTTTATGTTTTGTAATAAATGTTGTGCCTCTATGAGGCTCTATGATTGTTTAATTTTTCATGAGGTTAGTAAGCGACTAGCCGTCGTACTGCCAAAATTTAGTTAAATTTTTTTTGCCGTTTATTGCTTGTTGTTATTGGAAGGAAATTGTTCCGTTAAGGGTATTACAAGTATGATCCTTCCCTGTTCTTACGGAAGACTTCGGCTGGTATTGCTCTTTTACTAGTTTATGTAGATGACATTGTAATCACTGGAACTGATCTTGCTGGAATTGCACAACTCAAAGTTTCTCTTCATACTTATTTTCATATAAAAGATCTCAAAAGCCTTTCCTATTTTTTAAGATTGGAAATTCACAGGAGCAGCAAAGGGATTTTTTCGAATCAACGACACAAGTACCTTAATGATATAATTCAGCTAGCTGGATTACATAACTCAACTCCAACCAATATACCAATGGAAGCCAATGTCAAATACCGTAAAGATGAGGGTGACCTCTTACTAGATCCTACACTATACAGATGCCTCATTGAAAGTTTAGTTTACTTGACTATTACCAGGCCAAATATCTCCTTCGTAGTTAACTTGGTTAGTCAGTTTATGACTTCACCACAACATTTACATTTGGCAGCTGTCCACAGAATTATTCGGTATCTTCACGGCACATCCAATCGTGGCCTCTTATTTCCATCTAAAACATCACTCCACCTTACAGCATATAGCGATGCCGACTGGACTGGTTGCCCTGACACGCGGCATTCCACTACTGGCTGGTGTATCTATTTGGACGACTTTTTGAGAAACAAGAACGAGTTTCCAAATTTTCAACTAAAGCAGAATACCGTGCAATATCTATAACATGTTCTGAAATTTTTTGGCTATGTGGCTTACTTTTTGAAATTGGTTTCCTATAATCTACTCCAACTGCTTTACATGCTGATAATACTAGTGCTATTCAAATTGTGGCAAACCCCATATACTATGAACGTACAAATCACATTGAGGTTGACTGCCACTCCATCATAGAAGCATTCGACAATGGAGTTATTATGCTTCCTCACATATCTACTGACCAACAACTAGCTGACATATTTACAAAGCCTCTCACTCATGCCCGACATCAGTTTTTTGTAACCAAGTTAATGCTGCTTTACTCACTAGCATCAATTTGGGGGGGCTGTCAATATTAGCTGTCAAGATTATGTAACTCTCATGTTATTGCTGTAAATATTTTCCCTTTTTTAGAATAGATTCAGCCGTTATTAAGGATATGATTTGTTGTAATTGAAGGATTTGATTAGCTTTAACAATTCTATTTAATGGGGGAGATTGCTCAGAGTTTGGGCAAGAAACTTTTACACAAAAGTTCTGTTTTATTAACTCTTTCTTCAATTAAACATATCACTTCATCTTCCACCATTCCGGCCCTCTTCAATGCCTTGTCTTTTAACTCCTGCAAAACCTGTCCAAGCATATATTATCGTTAAATATTGGTTTGTTTAAAACTATTAAAAAAGGAGGTGGGAACTGACCTCAGCATAAGTGCGGGAAGAAAGCAATCCTAGAATATCCAGAACTACATTAACTTCTTTCTTTATTTCTTTAAGGGACTGTTACAATGATGATTGTATTTGCCTTTTTCTTCTGGCGTAAGCAGACAAAAAAAGAATCTATTAATCCTAATATTCACCAATATAGGTTCACACGCAAAGCGCATACAAAATCATAGTGGATGGTTTAAGGCAATTAACGGCAAACATGTAAACTATTATACCTGAAGTGACCTCAAAGAACCATTTATGAACTCCAAGGCTTCTTGAAAAGCACCAGTTAATATATGTGAAGTGCTCAAATCATTTGATAACTTAATTTTCAAATTCATCATGAAGTTCATGGATGCAATTCTGGGCATCAACATTAATTCCATCGCCTTTTTGGCCCACGCTCTCTATAAATTTCCATCTTGAAACAATGACAAAGCCTCCTCACAATCTTGCAAAGTCTACAAAACAACTATATGAATAATAATAATTTCATAGAAGTATATATATATATATATATATATTATGTCAAGGTGTGGTGCAAGCACTCTTTCTTGTGTGTTTCTTCATGCAATTTATGCCCATATCAATAAAATTAAAGCAGAAAATTCCAAAATTATGAGTGTAATCATATGCCAATGCTGATGTTTTCTACACAAGATGTTTTTCAATGAATGAAAAATTATATTGCTTAAAAGTGATCTAGCACGCACAAGAAAGGAGGATCAGAATGCTACTTGTCGCTTTAATTTTGTAAAGATCAAACAATTCAGAACAACTTAACAAAGATGGCAGCAAATCGCATCCAAATTTGGCAGAACAAATAAGAATGAGATATGGCTCAACTTCAGATCACATCCTAGGAGAAAAAATAACCTGATAGCCCCACATTTGATGTGGTGAAAAATTCCATAAACAAAAACATCTCATAATTGAACTGCATTATATAGATTGCCAAGGAACTGTGCACAATCTCAAAAGAAAACTTAAGGCACAAGATTAAGCTGTTAAAGACCTGATAAATGTAAAATATTGAATTCGATGCACTTTCCAATTGTGCAGGAGTGTAGCTGAGGGGAGAACGATATTGTGCGCTCATCAAAAAGTGTCTCATGGCCAATGAATGGTACTTGTCTGTAACCTGAAACAATTAGACAGGTTATAGTCAGGGCATGTGTTGATAAACAATGGAAGAAATCTTAATGAATACTACTAAGAATACTACTAACATTCACATGGTGAACACATTCCTGACTCACACTAATCATCAAGATTAAAGCCAAATATGAATATTCAAATGCATTAAAGAAAATAAGCTTCTTAACAGACAGAATTTGCTCCTTTCAACATCATAAAAGTCCTTAACATGGTAAGAGCAACACAAGTAAATAAAACTAAAAGAATTCAAATTTGACACCAAGTTTAATTTTGTGCCAAATATGGATAAACAATGTAACTCTCTTAAACAAATTGCAGCATAAGATCAATATATATTTTATTCACACAACAGTCTTAAATCAGAAAATTATAAATCTGCTCTTATCAATCATAGTTTAACTGGTTCTAGAGTCATTAATACAAACTAAATTAACACAAAGGACAAAATAGGTCACTCGGGACAATGCAATGTGTACAAGCAACTCACCACACACTCAGATAACCACTGGTTTTCTCGGTAACAAAATTACCAGGTAGCACCACAAGACTACAAAAGGTAACAAATTTCATCAAATTAAAATTAACAGGGCAAATCTTTCCTATTTTCCTTAATAAAATCTTACATCAGACTTGAACAACATCTTTTCTCTTCACAGAGACAATCTTTGACACTCCATCTACATGCTTTGATATATGTGAGATCATATCCTTGATCTATTCTATGTGATCAGTTACGCACGAAGGCATTGCAAACTCTCCATGTCAACAAGCTATTCCTTAAAGAAGATAGTGACTCACCACCCTTATTAGCTCGACGGATTATCTGCAAAAAAATTTAGAGATCAAAATTGCCAAAATTCATAAATAATTCATCCTGGAAATGAGAAAGCAAGAAGAGAGAAAGAATGAATGCAGGTTTTGACATTTGACGGTTTGCAATGTTTGATCCATGTGCAGAACGTTAAGATGTTTATTCAAGCCAAAAATAAAGGACTGAAATGGAAACTATGTATAAGCCTTGATTTCTTCTTATTGCCACAAGGAAAAAGTTATGTACAAATGGCCAGGAGCCTGATACTGTTGCGCATCTTAAGTATTAAGAGCTTCACGAGTGCATTTGATATTTGGTAAGATATTAGTTTGTTCCTTGCCAAAAGTACTTTTTGTCATATTTTATGCCATCATGGGATTCTTGGAGATAAATGGCTTCATATCTTATATATTTGGTACTCTAGACAGCATTTTTGGAATTGAGGATGGTGATAACTTGGTAAAATCATGATTTTTTTTTGTCTAGGAACATTCTTTCTCTTGAAAGGTGGGACCAACTCGATGGTAATTGTTAAGGAAAATGCCATAAATTTTTCTGCAATACTCAAAACAATTCAATTTTGAATACCAACACAAACACCTAGTAATTAAGCCTCACACTACAAGAAAATTATAGAATAGCTACAAAATTTAGCAAGGTTAAAAAGAATCCTTGCTAAATCATTGATATAGCAACAAATTTGAGACGAAAAATGAATTTTATTGCAAATATTGGTGGTTGCACGAGATAAAACATATATTGCAATAATTTAGCGAGAATATAGTTATTTTGTTGCTAAATTTGGGCCCAATATTTTGGCGCAAATTTTACCGAGCAATTTGCGAGGAAAAGAGTTAAACAAAATGGTATATTTAGCTAGACAAACCATTTCTCGCTATATTAGCGAGGAACAAAAGTCCTCACAAATTAGCTAGTGCTAAAGGCCTCGTTAATAGCAATGTAAATGGGAAAAGACAACTGGATGACTATTAGCGACGAATAATATTCTCATCAATTTAATGAGAGTTTCGATCCTTGCTAAATGAGCATTAGTGAATGTGGTAGAAACATTAGCAAGGTTTATAATCCTCACTAAAATAGCAATATATGAAGCAGGGTGACATTTAGTGAGAAAAGATACCCTCACTAAAATAACGAGAGTTTGGAGTCTTGTAAAATTAGCAAGATTCTCTTCCTCGCCAATACCAATGGACGTTGGGCACACAATGTGATAATTAGCGAGGGAATACATGTTCTTGCAAAATAAGTGGAAGTTCTAAAAGAAATGCAAGGGAGGGTGCAAAACATTAGCTAGGATAAATTTACTCTCTAAATTAGCGACGGTTAGAGTCCTCACTAATAGCGATGCATCTAAGTTAGAATGAAAAAACTTCCTCGCGAAAGTAGCTAGGGTGCTGATCCTCGCTAATAGCAATGCTAGTTCTGTGATAAAGCTAAGTGATAATTGCAAGGAAATAATATGTTGCTAATTAAGCGAGAGTCTATTCGTCGCTAGATTGGCGAGGATTTTGGACCTCACAAATAGCGTTATAAGTATTTTACACCCTAAAAAACGAAAATCAGTGGGAGAAAATATCCTCACTAAATTAGCATGAAAATAGATCCTCACTATATTAGTGAGAGATTAGTTCCTTGCTAAAATAGCAAGAATTCTACCCCTCTCTAATTAATAAATATATTTCCATAGAACAATTAGCGTCTTCTTTTTTCCAAGCCGAATTTAGCATGCATTTCTTTTTCTCGCAAATGAAACATTTAGTTAGGAAATTTCCATGCTAATTTAGCGAGACAATTTTCCCTAGCTAATTAATGGATAAGAGTTTTAAAGATTAGCGAGAGCAGCATTTTGTCGCCAATCTTCTAAATTTCTATTTCTATTTCAGCGGGATCAATAATGATTTTAGTGGAATAAATGAAAATTTAATTAGTACCCTACCTAATCTGTTGCCTGCTTTCATTTTGTTCTGTCTAAAGGCATTCCTTACTTTCATTTTTTGCTCATTTTAGGATTTTTTTACCCGACTCTCTCCCTCTACTTCTTGTTATTTTTCATTTTCTATTGCTATTTTGGTTTTTTTAGGGTCTGTGGAGCAAAGATAACAGTAAAGAAGTTGGAGGAGAAGGGATAAATGAGAAAGGAAATAAAGATAGCAGTAAAGAAGTTGAAAGAGAAGGGACAGACGAGAAAAGAAATAAAATCCAAAATCAAACTGAGACAAGGCTCAACGATGGCAGCGGAGGTTTTAAAGGAAAATCTTGCAAGGGATACCTTTATTATTCTTCCACTTTCAAATCCAACGGCAATAATCCTCGCTGCATCGATGTCCCTCGTACCCTTCAAGAAGGTCTCTTTTTCTCCCCATTTGTTGAAAAGTTGAGCATGAGAAATCAAATGAAACTTTCATCATTTGTATACACTAATTTCCTTTTCAACGGCAACAATCTCTTTTCCAACGGCAAAAATCTCTTTTTCAAGCCTTTCATCTTGGATTTTTAGAATTCATCAATTTGATTTGGGATATGCAACTTTCATCATTTCTATACACTAATTTCTTTCAATCTTTGGATAATTAATCTTTTTCTTCTCTTAATGATAAGTCGTTTTCTTGTTCTTATTAACATATTGCATGGTTTACTCATGGAGGCTAACTGTTTTTCATGCGTTTCTTAGCTCTTGAACCTATGTGGGTGATGGAAAATGTTTTTTAGAGCTGGTTAGCAAGTGTCAGAGGTAGTAGATTTTGAACATCTTATTTTGCAAAATTGGTCCGCTCTGCTGACTATGTTTTTAGCAATTTCGTGGGGCTTCTCGACCACTGTCCATTGTTTTGGTTTTTATAGAACTTCTAATCATGAGTAGTGGTTATTCGTTGTGGTTCTTTGATAAAATCAGATTCTGCTGATGTTATATGCTGTAGTTTTTTTTGGATAAACAGGATTTTGCTTTTTAGTATTTCAGCAGGACATGTTTTGTACTATATTCTCTCTGGCTGGCTTAGCTTGTTTTTGCTCCCAGTTATAGTTGAAAATGAAACCTGTAAAACAATTCCAATTAAATATAAGCCCCATAGTTCATAATATATATATATATATATATATATATATATATATATATATATATATATATATATATATATATATATATATATATATATATATATATATTTGAGGATGAAATTAAGGATGTTATTGTGTGCTTAAGTAGTATGTGCAGCATAGTCTTATATGGAAACTCATTTTTCTAACCTTCCTCCATTTACATTTGGAAAACACTATCAAATTTTGGAATGTTTTTTAGGCATTAATAGTTAACTTCTTATTTTCTTTATACTTTTATACTTTTGAAGGTTTTGATCAAATATCTACTGTGATATACTGATACCTAATTTTGATGGCCAATTCCTTGTTACATTGTTGGGCAATCTGAGATTGAAGCTTCTAAAGAAGGGCAGAATCTTATAGATTTTTACTATACGTGTGCTGGGTACTCCGTGTATGTCAGTAAAGATCATTCTACTGATGCGCAAGTGACCAAAATGCAACTACCAGTCTGCATAGGCCTTGAGGTCTTTGTGTCTATCTCTCTTATCTGTTCCTATGCTCATCTGCTTTTATATTTTTTTGTATATAACATTTCAATTGTAGCCTGGAATTCCCTTTTTAATATCCGTTGCTTGGTCCATTCATCAGAGACTAAAGCTTTTTCACCTTTACTTTTAAATTTCTTTGTAAGTTAAGTTATTTTCTGTCATTATCAGGAATATGTTTGAGGTTGATTGACTTGCAAAATATTGTGTTGTACCTTAACTGTTGCACTTTTTTGGTCTGCTCTACCAATATAAGTGGGACGTTGTTATTTAAACTTTTTTTATTCATATCTCTTATTAGTTCATCATCATTGTATCTGTCATGGTTGGGTTGTACCTTAACTGCTGCACTTATTTGGTATACTTGGTCGGGGGTCTTCAATATATTATTGAGGGTATTGTATACTTCATTTGCATTTTTGAATTATTTTTCTATAGGTTTCAAGTCGGTAATATACCTTGCATTCATTCAATCATACACTGCCTTTTTCCTTTCCTTGTGTCTAATATATGGTCTTTTTGTTTTCCAATTCTATTTTATTTTTTCCATAACGTGTAATATTTTATTCAATCTATGCTTGTAGATAACAGTTGTATTAAAATATGCCATGATCTGTGCTGACATTACAAGGATTGGGTGGAAAATTCGACAATTTGTGTCTACCTCTCTTGTATGTTCCAATGCTTATCTGCTTTTATTTTTATTATTTGTATGTAACATTTCAATTGTAGCCTGGAATTCCCTTTTTAACATCCGTTGCTTGGTCCCATTCAGTAGACTAAAGGTTTTTCACCTTTACTTTTAAATTTCTTTGTATTTCAAGTTATTTTCTGTTATTATCAGGAATATGTTTGAGGTTGATGGACTTGCAAAATATTGTATTGTTTTCTTTGTCTAAATCTGGAAGAGTTGGAATAGAACATAGCTTACTAATACAAGTTTGTAATGAAAAGTTCCTTGTACTTTTTATAGTTTCATCTTAATGAAAAGTTGTAATCTTACTGACATGACTTTCTGCAGCTTCTAGTGGACAGAATAGTTTTTAATACAAACACTGCATCTACTCCAGCTCATGTCCATTACAGAAAAGGTACTTATTTATGTTCTTTACCTAGAATTTTATTTCTTGGGGAATTAAGTATAAAAATATATCTAGATATTTTATTGAGTGTGACATCTATTCTTTGCTGGTTGAGTGATTAAACCATAAAAATATTTCTTTAAAATTTTGATTTGATAACCTTATAGTTTCAAACTTCCCGCAAGAAATTAAACCGTCATATGTTGAATTGAACATGCAAGTTAAAAATCTCAATAGAACTACTGGAATGAAGCAGACAACTGGAATTAAGTGGGTTGTCTATAATTATAGGTGGATTGTCTATAATTTGAAGGAAATTAAGTGGGTTGTCTATAATTATAGGTGGTTTTTTTTTTTTTTTTAAGAAGGCTTCTCCAATATCTTTTGTGATTCATTACATGGCTGGTTCCTTTATGGGTGGCGGGTCCTTCTTTCAACACATCTCACTATAACAAGTAAGGAATTATTTATCTTGGATGTAGTGGGTCATCATTCAATTTAAATTCTTTTCAATTGCACTATTTTATCAAGTCTTTTATTTTTTGGATGTAGTTGGTCATCATCCGACCAGGCTTGCCAGCATACCTAACTGGTATGTCATCTCTTCTCTTCTCTGAATCTCTACTATTTCTATCTACTGCTCTTTCTTTTTCTTTTCATCACTTCCTTTCTGTTCACATTTCTTTGTAACTTATAATTCTATGTTATTAATGAATGTTAAGTTTTTCAGTTGTTATTTTTATGGTCCCTTTTTTAATTTTGCATTTATGTATAATATATTTTCATTTTTGTTCTATATTTTTTAATGGAATCTTGGCATTTGATCAAAATAGCTTGTCTGGTATGATCAAAATACCTTGGCATTTGATACATTTATTTTGAGATAAGAAATTGCTGATTTTTCTGGAATTATTTTACAATAAATATTTCTTGTAATAAGTAGGCAAACACTTGCAATATTTATTTCCACATGTTGAGATTTTAATTGGTCAATTAATTGGTGCAAAAAGAAGAAAAGAAAAAGGACAAAGGCCAAGAAAAGGTTAGAGCTAGAAGAGGTGGAGAGAGACAACGATAAGTGCAAACACCTTTATCAATTGCATTTATTATAGATATGTCAAAAAAGAAGTTTGTGCAAGCAGCAATGGTTGGTAGGGTTAATGCACGAGATAATCCTTTCAGTATAGCACTTGCAAAGAAACTAGGAGAAGGACAACAATAAGTACAAACACCTTCATCAATTGCACCTCCACAACCTCCAATAGTGCAGCCATCAGTAGCAAATAGAGATGTATCTCCTCCACCTCATACGAGTCCTGAAATACCCTGGACATTAGATTCTACACAAGATAGTGGAGATTTACATCACATTGCTGATAACGGTTATGATGAGGGAACCACGAATCCAGAAAAAATTATCCTTGATGAATCTGGAAAGATACAAGTCACTATTCAGGATGGAAAGTAAGAATTAAAAATTTAATTATTTCATTATTGATTATTAAGGGAAAATGACAAATGGCCTATTTATATAGCCAATTATTTCTTGTTTATACTAATTGTTCTTTGCTAATAGCATTGATGTATTTATTTTTTATTCTATTTAAATATTTTTTTATTCTATTTAAATATTTTTTACATATTTATAGAGCTAAGCAGTAAGTTTTATCGGAAGTTACGTAGGATTTTTAAGGGAAGATTAGAAGAAGGATGATCACATTGGTTAACTGTCAGTCAAGAAACCAAGGATGTATATTTTGAAGAGTTTAAGGTAAATCATTACATTTTTGAATTACATCTAAATTCTTTATATTTCTTTTAATTACCTATATAGATGAAGTACCTACACATAATTGCATCTATATTCTTTGTCTTTCTTTTAATTATGAAATTTACTTTTAAATATGAATATAGAAAATTTTCTCTTGGGATCCATTAAAAGATACATTGGTTAAATTTGCTTGGAAGAAAAAGGTAGCCATTAGTTATGGTGATTTTATCTCTAAGATGAAAAAGAGAAAAAATCATCGAATTTATGTACTAAAGTTTGTTTGGAATTTATGGATAGAGATATGGGGCCAACCAGATATTGTCAAGAGATCAAAACACAATTCAAAAAATCGACGCTGTAGTGACGAAATGGTGTTGCATTATCATGCCATGTTGAAGGGTTTGTCTCCCTTGCAGTGCATATGAAACGATTGGTAAGTGGAGCTCTTTTCTTTAGAATAATCAATGAATCAATTATATAAGTTGTTTTGAAGCCTAAAAATGGCTAAAATGGTTGTTATAAATGCAATGATCCTTATAAAAGTGTAAATGTGAATATTTTTTAAATTTGACTATTTGGGTTTGTCTTAGTTTTAGGAAAAATACTGGCAAATTTTCAATGACATCTAAATCTATTTTTCTAATTTTACTTGTTACTCTATTTAGGCTAACAAGAAACGGCGACAACTCACTGCTTGTGAAGTCTTCTTGTACATCCATACCAAGAAGAATGATGGAATGTCTTTTGTTAATAATAGATGTAGCGTGCTATATGTAAGTGTTGATTAATTGTAGACGTGAATTTATGTATTTTGATTGCATGCTATAAGAATTTACTAATCTTACTTCGAATTTGTGATATGAATTTATAGGACAGAATCATGCAGCTTAGGCAAGAGAGATCTCAAAGTGAGGGTGAAAATGTTGATGCGTCTACTAACTTTTTGAGCAACGGATTAAGGAGCTGATGCGTCTACTCACATCTCGTACTTGCTAGGCTAATGGCTCAAGTGCTTCACCATATGATTCATCCATCGGGTTATAGACACTACTCACATTATAGTTCTTAGTATATATTAGGGCATCTTGGATATCATTGATCATTGCTATATATGTATGTGTTATTTTTGATAAGCAATTAACAATGATATGCATTTGTAAATAACTATTTTTGATATGCAATTAACAGTGATATCCATTTTTGTGGTTTATTGTTAAAATAGTAAATTTTTATATTAATTAAGCAAAAATAATTTTAATTTAGTGAGAAATTATCATGTTCAGACAAGTGATATTTAGCTGCAAAGTAGCTGTAACAAAATTCAAGGTAATTTTGCTACAATTTAGCTATAGCATAATTGAAGCTAATTTTGCTAGAATCGAATAGCGAGTATTTAACGACATATATTTTCTCGCCGAACAATTATGAGATAGAGAAAAATGAGTAAAATGGCGACAAAAATAATCTCCTTGCAAAACATTTAGCGAAAAAAATGTTGTTGCTAAATTCATGGTATTTCATGCTACATTTTACGATAAAAATATTGGTTGCAAAATTTTAGCGAGGAAATAATTACTAGTGACGAAATCATGTCCTCACTAAAATGTAGCGACGACATTTGTTCTCGCTAAATTCTGTTAGGACGACTTTCAAATTTTTTTTCCTCGCTAAATATATTTAGCTACGAAAAAGCATCATTTAGTGAGAACGTTTTTCTTCATTATTGTGGTTTTTTTGTAGTGTCAAATGAGTTTGGAGAGTGAAAAAGCAGACAGAAATGACGATTACAGCAATTGAACGGTGAAACACCATGTTAGCAATGCCTACCTTGAGATAAATCTACAGATAAATAACAAAGTTTACAATTGTGACTGTATTATCCAACGTTCGACAAATTAAAACGTGGGGATGATATCGTTAAATGTTAGTCATAAAAACAAAGCAATATCAAAATCAAAAGGACCAAGGGCATTTCATATGTCTTTTAAATTACAGCAATGGGAGATATTTCCTAAATCAATGGAGGCAAACTTTTGCTAAAAAAAAAGTTTCTCTTCCTAAAAGATATCAAGTTCTATTCCCAATACTTGGAAAGTGGACAAAGGAGAATGCAACATAAATAACAGATTCACCACAAAGTTTCAGCTTATATAATAAAAATAGATAACTTAGGAACTACTTTAATGTGTTTTAAACCACATTATCACAATATACAACTCAAATCTCACCTTGGCATCAAGGTCTGTAAAATTCCGCACATAAGTAACCTCATAACCTAAGCGTTGTAGATATCTACAAAATTGTAGGCCCAAAAAAACAATGGTGTCAGAATCATCAACGCCTAATGAACATCAAACATAAGAAATGAAATGGAGAAGAGAAAGCGAAAACATTTAAATCAGAAAAAGAAAGGGATTAATTTCATATGTGTTAATTCAACTTTTGCCAAAGTAAAGTTTTGGTAATTATTTTTCGATTTGCAACAATAAAATAAATCAAGTATAATTTTGCAACAATAAAGTAAAAAATGCCAGAAAAACATCATTCCAATCACTTGACGCTTGCATTAATAGTGTACTTGAGTTCTTTTATTGTTACAAATCCAAAAATAGTGACTACAACATTAGTTGCAAAAATTGAGCCATCACGGAAGAAATGACCTAAAAAGAAAGGCATGTCCATACTCCATACTTATCCTGTATCATTGAAGGTTTATTATGTAATTGTTTAGCCCATTTTAAATGAGCCAGCTTAATTTAATTTGAGTAAATTGGCCTGTATATTTTCAATTGGGCTCTGTAACCAAGGCCCACATATTTTATTGGGTTTAATAGATTAAGGTCCACATGGTTATTGGGTTTAATTAGTTATTGGTCTATGGAGAATTATGAGCACGATTAATTTTTGACTGAGAAGCCAGTTACTAACGAAGTTGTTAAGCTGTACGCGAGCAATGTGGGCGTTAACAGAAGGACAATCCTGAACAAAACTAAGGAGGAAGACAAATAATGGACTCTCAATAATTCTATATAGAAATTCTACATAGAACAATGGCTTGATTTTTCTAGCTTTTTACAATTTCAACTTTAGTTAATTATTTTCCAGTGGTGTAATCCAGTTTTCAATTCAATACAATCATCTTTCAGAATTTTTTGAGCTTTCTGCTGAAACAATAATTTATGAAACTCAAAACGGTATTTTTGGCACACTCGGTTGAACCTTTTATGAAGGATGCTGCCAAAAATCAGAAGTTTATTGGGAAAATACGGTATATTTGACTCTCAAAACTCGAAAGGAGCCATTGCTGCTGCAGAGGCTGTAACATTTCCTCCACACAGATCCTAGATGGTATATATTAGATAAAAAGGGGTACCGATCCCTGGACTAAGAATGTTCCCCAAAATGCAGAGGCACTTTCTGTCGTGCGTGTCACTAAAGAAGTTGTTCTTCAAAATGTGCAAAATGGGGAAACCGTTTTGTTGGAGGTGGTGAAACTCTATATTGGGAAGTTGGCACAAACTTTCCACAAAATGGTTGGGGAGTTATCCAAGACTCTGAAAGCACTTGTAAGGCAATTACAATGAACGCGCCCACAAGAAATGATGAAGTTGACTCCTCAAAAGGTTAGTATCATTAGAGGGACCTCGGAAGCAAATGGAGCATTCCTAGGGAAGTGCTGATCATAACAGCAATAGGGAAGCTTACCAACTACCTCATAGGAGGGATTATATTCCTTTTACCATGAAAGGTAACATTTTTGCAAGCCGCCATTTTAATGGCCAATCACATTTATACAACTACTAATCTTCTTGTTATCCATTTATGTCTGATACAAATGGTTTTAATAGTTTCAATGTTGCTCTAGCCCCGAGGGGCAATTTTGACGAAAGAGATTTTGCTCCTTAAATTCTCTAAAATCTGCCAATCAACGTGGAAGCTGGGAGAGAAGTAGTTCAAGAATTGTATGGACCAATTCTCAGACAAATAAGCCGTCTAGAGTTTCACAATCCATGCCCAGATGTGGTGAACAGAGGGAATACATATCCAAGAGGATATAAAATTTCAAACTTCTCATTGTTCTATGGGGAAAATTGTTAGTCCACTATGGAGCATGTTGCCAAGTTCACTATATATAATATACAGAGTTGGCTAACTATGATAATTTTAACTTCTTCAAACTCATACTTTTCCTCAATTTCTCACCGGTACAACATTTACTTGGTTTTTTACTTTGCCCTGGAATTCAGTTCTTACTTGATAGGAAATGGAAAGACTATTTCACACTCAGTTCTTCAGGGTAGAACCTGAGGTATGTGTAGCGAGTTGTCAAGGGTGACCCAGAGGTTAGAAAAATAATAGATACCTTCGTTATCAGGTTCAAGAGGATGAGCAACCGGTGTAAAGTTTCTGTTAGAGACAAAGTTCTTAAAGATGGCACAAAGAGGACTGGATATTGAACTAAAGAAGAAGCTCTAGGGCATGGACTTTAGAGATTTCTATGAAATGGCTGCAGAGGTTTCTTAATATAAGGAGCTTTTGAAGGAAGATAGTCAGAAGAGAAAGGCAGCCATGGGAACTTACTTCCAAGATGTTTATAATTCAAAGGCAACAGTGACTGATCTGGTGACTAGTGGATCTTAAGGTTTGTAATTAACAAGAAAAGGATGTAGAGAGCTAAGGATGTACATGATATGATGGTTGAACATCAGAGATGGGTACTTACACAAGGAGCTAAGTTTCGTTTGTATCCTATCCCTCTGACAATTCAACATAGACTTAAGGATGATTTTGACTATGGAATAAGCATTACCCACATTAGCGAAACTTAGTTTGAATATTGTAAAGATAAATTGATTTATGTTTGAGATGAGCTCCTTTTATTTGATAGAATACAATCAAATCTTATATAGATTGTATTGATGGTTTGGGTTTCTCTGTAAGGAAGATGTTATCGCTTTCGTTTTTGAGATGTTTTCCTTGCATCGCAAGAATTGAGCTAATTTTCATGAAGATATGAATATTCTTTCCCCTTAGGTGATTGTTTCTATAAATATTCTTGGTTATTGCTGCCGATTGACTTGATTTATAAATCTTGTTGTCTTAATTCCTCGTAATATTTATTGTTGTTATTCTCTATATCACATCTTGGATTTCCATATATGTTCATTCTTATTTCTAAAGTTCACACGAAGTCAGTGCACTTGTGTAAACTGTCCATGAACATATTATGTGAATTTATATGATGGTTCCTTTGTTTTTGACGTGCCACCATCCAGTGGCAAATATATATTGAATAATTTGAATCATATCCTTAATGTATTTGTATGGATAATTTAGATCCTGTCTTATATATACTAATACAACGCCTGAATTTGTTACATTTTGTCAATCCAAACTCCTATTAAATTTTACTAATTAATAAATCCATTTTGTACTCTAACATGCTCATCACTACAAAAAAAAAATGCTATAAAGATTCACACACACTTTAAATGTGGGATTATATAGTGTTTATGACATGCAATGAAAGATAAAAAGGACAAAAAAAATATTTGTGTTTAAAATATATTCTCTATGTTGAAAATTGGATTCCAAATATGCCAAAAATGAGTACTTGTTTCAAAACTTCTTTAATACAAAAAGTCTATGTATCCACACAAAAACTGATATTGGCTGTCAATTTCTTGATAATAAAACCCGCCGACTTGAATAGCAAAATAATAGGCTAAATTTTTCTAAGCTCCAACTTAGAGAAAAGAAAAATAAGTTTTTTTTTTAATCTCTTTCAATTAATTTTTAATAGAGATGGTGTATAAAAGGGTTGGATTGTAAATAAATCAAATTTTACAAGTTAAAAACAAGTTGGATCATAAATGAACCGGATCGATTGATGTGGTCAAGGGAGCTACTATATGGTACTTCAGTATCTACAGTAACAACTATGTGAACCAGCATAGGTTTTATTAAAAAAATTCAAAAAATTTTGGCTAGTCAAAGCAGATAAATTTTGACTAAAATCGGCACTGACAATGTTAGTTTTAGTTAAAACAAACATAGAAACTAGCACTATTGATGCCGGTTTTAATAAATTTGACTTTTTACGCTACAATTCACAATGTTAAAAATCGGCTATCTCTTTACCGATTTTTAATGGGCCAATTTTTTTTTAATTTATGATAATGTAATTCCAAAAACCGAAATTAGTTAAAAAATATATTATTTTAAAGAAAACATTTATTCAAGTATTAAAAGTTGGAATTACAAATTAATTTTATAAAATTTTTTGAAATTTATTCATTATAAACGGAACCTAAATGGTATTAAAGAATGAAGTATATGTGTTTTTTTTCCTTTGCAATAGAAAGAAGCATATGTTACTATACAAAAAATTGAATTTTTATTTTTTAACATTAACCGCCGCGAATTGTAATTGTAAGTGCGTTTTCATCTTGGACTTCTCTCTTTGTTCTCCAGTTATAAATTCAAATTCAGAAAACATGAATTTCCAAACCTACAGAACTTGAAAAAAAAAAAAAAGAAAAAATTTCTCTCTCTCTCTCTATATATATTGAATATCCATGTTCAATTTTTGGACTCTTTTTCCATCAATCAATTAATTCGAGAGTCCATCCATCTGCAAAATTTGATTAGGGCACCTTGAAATTTACCCAGCGGATGCTAAATTGACTATTTCAATCCGTATGCACTTGGCCACAGCTTAATTTCAATCAATTTGGGTTGGTTCGTACCGAATCCATCAGAATTTTGATGGGTTGCTCTTGAATGAAGTATAATTGAATTCGGATAAAAAAGAATTTAAATCGAATTTACGGATCGAATCTAATTTTGTTATTTCTAATTTTAAATCTTTTAATATTTTATTTTTATTGTTGCTATATTTTTTTTCTCTTGTTACAAATATAGTTCGGTCCAATACGAGAATCGCTTAATTAAAAGTTATGATTTATGGAATTCACGTAAATTAATGTACAAATATATTTTTCACAATTCATCTATATGTTAGACAAAACACAAAATCAAATGTTTAAAAAAGATGTTGTCAAGAAAAAAAAATTATTAGTTAACTTTTATATGAAATATAATTAACATATATTTCAAATATCTAATTCCTTTTTTTTTTTTTAACATAGAACCAATAATTGTGAACTATAATAAAATTTTCTTTATAATATAAATACAATGTCTAATTATAAATGTATCACTAAAAGAGATCGAAATTGAAACTTTTATAAATATATATTTTTTTATTATGAAGTGGTAGCCATCAAACTAATTTCTAATGGTTTATTATATAAATCTTTTAATAATTAAGAAACTCTTGTTTTTCTATTGCAAATTAAAAACTTTCATTATAACAACAACAACCTTCACATTCTTATGAAAAAAAAAAAGCAAGTAAATAAATAAGTAATGTGGAAAATAATGATTTTGAAATGAAAAAGAAATAGCTAAAATGATTCCCGCTTCTGCATTCTGATTTCTTGGTAAAACCTCTGAATAAACATCTCAGCCCTCTGATCAACTGAGTCTTGCTCATCGTCAGTATCCAACGGCTGCAAATACTCGCAGGTAGGAACAATTGAAGCTGGAAAAACAGCTTCCAATGGCAATGAATGTTCAACTAAATCTCCTCCGTCACCTTTCAAGCACTTGCAGCGAAAAACCAAAGAATACAAATTATGACGATAGCTCCCATATTTCTTCAACTTTCTTTGGTAGCAGTGAATAAGAGGAGTACTAGAAGGAGAAAACTCGTAATATTTATATTCTTGATCAAGACATCCATAATTATACTTATTAAAGAAGATGAATCTTTTCGCTAGCTTTCTTGATTTCTTGAGGAAAATTGGTTTTCTCATGTTGGAAAGAAAAATGGGGACTTTGAGAAGATTTGGGACCTTTTGGAAAATGGGTAGTCTTTTTTTCTGCATCGTGATGGTTTGAATTGCAGAAAGATTAAGTTGATGGTGATTATGATCATAAGACGGAGCTTTTTTTAAGGGCACTGCAAAAGGTTAAATGGAAAGTAAAGAAGATGAGAGGCAGAAAGCCAAGCTGTAAAAGGATGGATGGTCGGTGGCATTTTTTGTTTTTATTATCAAGGAATCTGGAAGTAGCCGTTGGATAATGGCTCCCCTTTCTTTGAAATGCCAATTAATATTCAGCCTTAACAGAGGACATACGGAAATGCAGATTATTATTACTATCATCATTATTATTTGAGTGCGTATTATTATTATTATTATTATTATTATTATTATTATTATTATTATTATATTTTTGAGGGGACAATTTTTTAAATAGTGTAGTTTAAATAATAAATTACAAAAATGGGGTTGATGGTAAAAAAATTATCAAAATGGAGTGGTTGGGAGACGCGGAGGTGGGAGGGAGACAAGGTCTGAAACCGCTGGTCCCACCAGCGGTTTCACGTGTAACCCGACGCTTCCCCACCCCTATATAAATCTTGCCCGATCACTCACCGTTTTCCTTACAACGAAAAATTATAAACTCGTCTATTTCAATTTTTGTTCGTGTATTGGCAAATATCTAAGTAGAAGATATATTTGATTGTGTTGGACATAATAACCCACCAATACACCTTAGAATCCATGCCCGAGCAAAACATTGTATCTGATATTCATTTGCATTAGCTGGCAAAATATTAAAATGTCTCCCCAACCATGACATTTTTACACTATGCCCCCTGAATTCATTTGCTGAAGGAACCTGACCTAAAAGACGGCCACATTCATATGCCCAATCGTGATATAGATGTCCAGTTACAGGACGTCCATCGATGGGTAATCCGGTTAATACACCAATATCCTGCAGTGAGAGTGTCGCCTCGCCAACCGAAAGATGAAATGTGTGCGTCTCTGGTCGCCATCTCTCAACCAGTGCAGTTACTAAATTATTATTCACATTCATCACACCTATTTGTGACACGCCGTAAAATCCTGCTAATCGTAGGTATGGAATTATTCTGTTATCAATGTTTCTATAATGATCATTCACGCCAGCTCTGCGTGTTACCAACACATTATGTTGTGCCTATAAATAATAAAATAAGGTATGAATATTATACAAAATAATTATGTACCTAAAAATAATTAAATAAGGTATTAATATTATACAAAATAATTATGTACCTACATAAAAATTTATTACGGCTAAATAAAAAATTTACCCCTCCGTTCCAAATAGCGTCGGCTCGATGTTTGCCTCTAAGCGTTAGTACATCATTCACGATGGGTCCGGGATTAATGTATTCTTGGTTTCTAAATTGATCCATCTCTTATTACCTAAATTTATTAGAACAATATATTAATATTGCATGTAACAAATTAATTTTTCATATTTGACTATAGCTATAACAATTACAACAATATAGATAATTAATTTTGTTTTCCCCATACGCATAAATTAATTACATAAATTTTTTAGAACAATATAGATAGTTATTTTTTTCCACATACACATAAATTTATTTTTTTAATTTTTTTTCAATATTTAAATTATATACAAATCTTACCTTTTTGCTAATTCGTCGCAAAAATATTTATCAAATTACAACTGCGTAATATATATCACCTGTCAAAAATTATTTCACACCATTAATAATATTTTTAAATTTATTCATACGATGAATTACTAAAATTAACAGTTAATTTATTCGTCATAATTTTTTACATCAACTAAGATACTAACAGTACAGTTTAATTCAACTGTTAAACTATAATCATTTTAAATATCATAATTAACAAATAATTAATAACATATTAAATTAATAACCAATTAAATAAATGTCTATTACATTCAAACAATATCAAATTAATACTCAAATATATAACTAAATACATGCTTTAATAATTAAATTAAATCACAAAATAAATTTAATCATGTTTTTTCTAATTATATACTTAATATTATTTCTTTAATTATTTATAATACTATTTTATTTTTTATAATTATAATTATTTTATAACATAATACATAATATAATATATTTATTATGAAATATAAAATAAAAAAAAAATTTTAAACGAAAGATGAAAAAAAAAAAACTTACCTTGAATGCTTGAATGAAGATAGAATGGATGGGAGAGGACCACATATGAGCAACAACGCCTCTCCCTCCCTTAATTTATAGGGCAGTTGCCCTTAAAAAAATTTGCTCTTCTGGGCACGGAACCCGACGCGACAAGACAAGAGGGAGGCGTGGGGGACAGGATTCTGCCCCGCCTGAAACCGCTGGTCCCACCAGCGGTTTCAGGCGGGGCAGAATCCTGTCCCCCCCGCGTCTCCCAACCACCCCATTTTGGTAAATTTTTTCCCATCAACCCCATTTTTGTAATTAATTCTTTAAACTACACTATTCAAAAAATTGTCCCATTTTTGAGTATATTATATTTTCAAAATTTCTAAAAATAATTATATCTAAAAAAAATTCAGTCAAATAGGTCATGATCCGGTTTGATATTTAGTTTAGTTTTAAAAAAATTAATTATTTGCACTTTATGTTCAATTAATAATTATGACCTAGTTTATATTTTGGGTTTAATTATTATAGTTAGTATTTCATCTTGACTAATTTACTTTTGTTTGCTTTATAAAAGAGATAGATAGCATTCAAAATTTTTCTATACATAGTTTTTGTTTTTAATTTTGCGATGTTTATATAGAGAAAGATCGGTTGATTGAGCAGTGATAAAGCTGAAAATGTCTTATCTTGCAAGAAGAGCAGTTGTCAGTTCGAAGGCTGGATGGAAGGAAGGACCTGCAAAAAATGGAGTGCCCGATCGGACCCAAACGTTAACAGTCCGAAGCTTAAGTCAGTAATTTGGGAGTAAGAGCTAAAAGGAGAGAGAGAGTCTCCAGAGTTCAATACCTGGTGCCATTGTGTTTTTGGCTATTTATAGGAGATGTTTTGGGGAAGGGGTGCTTGAGTACCTTGGGGAGATGATAACCGGCAGTCAGAGTAGGTGAGCAGCGATGTGACTGGAGGTAGGTGGAGAGTATAGGCGTTGGCTTGTACCAGTGGGCTAACAAGACAAGACGTCCCATCAGTCCGATCAGACACCACACTTTCCCATGTTATCTTCTACCTCACGCTATTCTTTCCTGTTAGCAGATTTGGGCCGTTTTAAGTACTTACTGGGCCGAAATGACTGGGCCTTTTGAGATGTAATTTCTGTAGTTATCATTTGTCCCCCCCAAAACAGGTCTGATCGGACGAGATGCATATTTGGTTATATTGGAGAGATTTTCGAGTTTTCTGGAAACGCCCAATTTGAGGAGTCATATCTGCCAATTTTGGGCAACCGTTATGCATTTAATGCTTGCGCATGTATCAAAGGCGATGCTTCGTTTGCTGGTGTGCATTTAACGCTTGCTCATGCGTTAGAGGTGATGCTTCGTTCTTCGCTATGTGTTCTCATTAATTGGAGACGTGTGGTGACTGGTCAAAGGAACGTTTGGAGGATTCCAGAAGCTTGGAGTCTATATAAAAGGATGGCTTTAAGATGATTTCGTCTCATTCTTTAATCATCCCTGGCAGGGGTGCGAAGCTCCTGTCACGTTTCTTTGGTGAGATTAACCGAGTCAAATCGCTATACAAAATACTTTTCGCTTCTTCTTATTTTTTATCAGAGATGGTATCAGATTATACAGAGACTGTAGATTGGCACTTTCAGAAAGCTTACGGAGGTCATGGGCTCATAGTTTTCCCTTCAAAACTCAAGGAAGGGAAAGTGATTGAAATTCCTTTACAATATGATCTTCCCACAAAGGTATCTACAACAGTTCAACCAAGTTCTATGGCGAAGAATAGGGGAACATCTGGAGATGAGAATAGCCGACCATTCATTCGGCGCTTGAAGGTGTGGTTGCAGCAGTCGAATATCATGAGAATGAGATTCCCCCTCCTCATGGGGAGCCAAAACAATTTTCTGACCACGCCTCTTTCAGTGTGCTTCAATTTTATACTGTGATCTTGGCCAGATTCTATGCACATTCCGTTATTTCATTGTCGGTCGGCCAATTAAAGCCGATGTAAGGTTAACCAGCGTCGTCAAGACTATCGTCATGTCCTGTGTGGTCGGAGTCGGACTTTCCTGCCTTTTGATTGATCGGACTTGGCGATGTTGTTAAAACATAGTCAGCCGGCTTAGCTTTGTTTCCCCCTTTTCTCTCTTCTTTCTCTTTCTCTTCTTCTTCTTCTCTCTTTTTTTTTTTTGAATGCTTCATATATGGAAGTCAATCTATCTTTCGAGTATGTCTTTGTGCTGTAATTTTCATCTTGGGCGACATTTGTCACAAATGTAACTAATATGAAGAAATATTATTGTCAATGTATGAAGATTCTATGTGGAGAATGCACAAATTTAAATATTAAGTGATAATACTTCATGAATTCAGATGCATTTGTCGAGTATTTTAGCGCCCATCCACCTTTGGTTGGTGACCACTTAGTCTGTCTGGATGTTAGAAATAAGTATTTCATTTGAGTGAAAGTCGCATTTTATAATTGCCGCTCATGTGCAATGGACGACTTTTCAATATTTTGATTTGACCAGAATATCATATAATCCGTCATGCGTGGGAGAATTACGCATGGCGATTGACCTTTCAGTCTTTACACCATTCCATCATTGATATAAGGGTTTGGTGATTCGAGTCTTTAACCCGGTATGAATCATCAATTTTGACAGGAGGACCGATATTCACAAGCAAATGAGCTTTGACTACCCATAGCTTTGATTACATTAATTCCAGTCGATTTGGTAGCTGTTTTCGATCGGGCGAAGCTCACAGCTTTTTATGGAGTCCATTTTTCCTGGAGAAATTTTAATCGATTGGAGACGATGAACCGCTATCTATCTGATCGGTGGGATAGCTAGCTTCGTAGTTTTGTTACTAGTAGTCCTGATCGGCATTGGATTATTCGTCAGTTGAAAATTCTGGTTAGCTGAGGTAGAATAAAACAACTGTCTTGCACATGAGAATAAAGTCTAAAAACAAACAAAGAAACGTACCTTGTCCTAGAGATGAGGAAAAATGAAAAACATTCTCTTTGCTAGGTATAAACGGCTGCGCTTGATGACTCTCGGTCGTTTCGGTATTCCTGTTGCTTGGGACGCCAAGGGTTCCGATTTTATAGGTATTCTGGAGACTTCGTAAGGGGTTTTCCTAACTTGATGGCGAGCTTCCCAATCTCGTCGCTTCATGGTCGATCCGTTGGTTGGGGACCTTTTGGCAGAGATTTTCAAATTGGTCTGCATCCGATGGGTCGCGTCTTTTCATGTCAACTATTATGCATTTATTGCCAGCATGCACGTCGAAGGTGATGCCTCTGTTCCCGGAACCATCATGATGATTTTAAAGACATATGGCGACTATACAACTTTTTGAGGTGCTTGGATATTTCAAGAAGTTGTGCGGCTATAAATAGGCAATTTTTACGCTCCTTGCCCATAATTCCTATCAGGATTCTGCTGGATTTTCTTCGTAGATCCGTTTTTTATTCTTTTTCGCATAGAAAATTGCTTCATATTTCAAAGATTCGAAGATCAAATTGCCCAAGTAAGTGAGCAACTTTCGTTGTTTAATTTTCTTCACCTTTTGCAACATCATCGTGTCACCTTATTTAGCATTCCGTCTCTTGCATTAGAGGCAATTTCAAACTATAATCATTCTTCGAACAAGGAATCCCATTCTGCCCTATGGAATTCACATGTGGGAGGACATCGGAGATAGCAAATCCTTTAATGTTTTCGAACTTGTAATTCATTACATCTTCTGGGATTGCCCTTGATTTTCCGAATGAGTAAAGATCGGTGCTCCGCTTAAAGCTTGATCAAGGAATTGCCCTTGATTTTGATTTGTTTTTACTATTTATTGTAATGGCCTCAACACCGGGTCAGTCGTGAATAGTACTTTCCGGCAGTGAATAGTATTTTTCGGGCCCGAAAGAACACCCGGAAGTCGAAAATATTTTATTGGACTATTTGAAAGGAATAGTCATGGTGAGTCCGTGGTTGAAATTTGAAGTGAATTCGAGGTCAAATAGGCTTCCGAAAGTCAAAAATACAAAAAAGGTAGCGAGTCAATTTTCCCGGTAGGGAATGAGACTTGATTTTACTTAAATAATTAAAAATAGCAAACGATCTCCGAATATTGCCAGATTTTGCGTGCCTACATGAATTTTCATGTAGAATATTTTGGTGATGAGAATAGAATTTTTGGTGACACCGGCAGTTGTTGAATCGGATCGATAACGGACTCCGATTGAGCCAAAAATTTACGTCCTACCTATTTTTGATGTTTTAAGAATGATGGAATCAAAATTGAAGTGATTTGAAGTGAGAAAGAGAGAGAAATTTAATTGGGCTTTAGAAAGGCCTAAATCGGTCTTAAGAACAAAATGGGTTAAGCCCATTAATTTGGCCCCATTTTTGGCCCATAAAGAAGGTATAAATAGAGCCAAATATCTGGAGAATTACTCCAGAAAACTCCAGCATTCTCATCTTCTTTGGTGGCCGAACCACCCTCTCTCCCTCCCTCTCTTTGATTTCTTCTTCTTCTACCCCAAATCTCTCTTAAACCTCAACATAAGAAATAAAGTTCCAGCTCTCTAGATCACCCTAGTGATCTTAAGCAAGAGATTTGAGCAAGGGAAGGCAAGAAATCAAGTGAAGAGAGGAAAAGAGGTAAGATGGAACTTGAAAATCCAAGTAGTTTTAATTGAGTTTTTGGTGTGTTCTTATAGTTTTTGAGGTGTTTAAGCTAATTATGAGATTAGATTTTTCATTTGAGGACAAAAATTTGATGTTAGGAAGGCTTGAAATTTCGGCCAAAGAAATATTTGTGAAGGGATGGAGTTTTTCTTGGTGTCAAGTGAAGAAATGTGAAGTTTAAGGAAGCTAAAGCATGAAAAAAAGTAAGTGACTACCAAATCCTTTGATTTCCCTATTAATATGAATTTTCCTTAATTATGTAATTAAGGTAAAAATATGAAAAATTGTTAATTAATGCAATTATGTTAGGATAAATGAAATTCACCATGAGAGGAAATGAGATGAAGGCATTAATGGAAGAAAGAAAATTTTTAAGGTAGAAAATGGTTGATGGCCGAATTACTAGGGTGAAGAAAATGATGAGAAAAATGCATGAAATTAATGTATGTTAGCTTAAAATAATAATAGACTTGATAATTGATGTCTATTAATTTTTAGAGAATATTTGAAATTTATTTGGGAATTTTTAAGATTTTATATAGTGTATGTATTGAATGAAAATTGAGATTTATTGTGAATTAAATGAGTAATTTGATGAAAAATGACAAGAACCAATAAATAATGCATAAATAAATTTTGTTAGAATTTATTGAATTTATTGAGATTTTATTGAAATTTTTATATGAATATGTACAATGAAAACAATTGAAGTTTTAATGTATAATTGTATAAAAATGACAAAAATGAGGAATTAATGTGAAATTTAATTAATGTCAATGACTAGAAATAAAAAGTCAACCGACGGATTTTTCGAAATAATTATTGGGTCACGAAAATAATAAGAATCATGAATTATTGGTAAATAATTCATAAATAATCAAAAATAATGAAAATAAATAATTATAATGGCAAAATCGTAATTATGCATTTGAAATGAATAAATCGATAGAAAAAGTCAAATTATGCTTGTTCGAGGCATAAGATAATAGTTGATATACTTAAAGTTCCTAAATGCCTAAAAGTAGAAAACTAAAGACGTATCGACAAAAAGTATTAAAAGAATTAATGATTATAAAAATGTTTCGCCGACGAAATATAGTTGGCACATCGAATGATTAAAAAGTCCGAACAATAAAAGAAAAAGAAGTTAACTATGGAATGATTAGAGAATAATTCGCAAAGAATTATATAAAGAAAAAATAAAAACATAAAAAGGAAATTGTGAATTATAATGCTGTAATTCATAATTTATAATCTGTATAAAAGATTAAAAGATTTAAGTATCTGCGTGAATTATCGAAGGATAATTCACAAAAGTGACCAGAAAAGAAAAAGTGAATAAAAAGTTATTGAATAGTCAAAGGCACGAAAGAGTGCATTTGATCAGAATAACGTATAGTAATAGACAAAAGAAAGAAATTAAAAGTTTTAAATGTTCAAAAATATTGGCAATGAGATTGATTATGTTTGCCCTTAGCGATAGACAGGTAGTATGATTCTTGTTTTGGATATAATTGGCTAGCCATAGTGTTGGTTAATGTATTTTGTTAGGTTGTAATTAAGGGTAGAATAGTATTTTTTTCTTTTACTACTTGTATACCTATAAATATACCTTGTATCATTATTTTAAGAAAATTCGAGATAATAGAAAATCTTGAGTTCTCAAAATCTTCATGGTATCAGAGCCACTGCCGTTTCGAAGGTCGAGTTAACTCCCTTCCGCAGTTGGTTTTTTCCGGTAACCTCTATTTTTCCGGCGAGTCTAGAAGGTCGAGTTTCAGACTGATTCTTTCAACACCGCCCCCACAGGAAGGTAGATCGGGTGAATATCGGCTGGTGACCCAATTTTCGGCGCCGTCAGAAGTCGCGCGTGAGTACACGCGCCGTCAGAAGCTTTTTGCCCTCTCTCCACGCGCCGGCGCGTGTGGCGCGTGCCACAGCCTCCGGCCACTTTTTGCTGCCGATTTTTTTCCCGACCTGATCGCCGCCCTTTTTCGCCTCCAACCCACTGATCTCCGGTGACTTCCGACCACCTCGGTTTCTGGGTCACGCGCGAACAGGTTCTGTTTTTCCGGGGTTTCTTTTTCCTGCTGTTTTTTTATCCTTTTTTGGCTTGTTAATTATGTCAAATATTAAGGATGATCATAAGAAAGTTGAGAAACATTATTCCATCAATGACAGTCCCTATTCTCAAATTAGCCCGGTTAAACTTGAGGGGAGCAGTACTTATTTAGCCTGGTCTAGATCGTGTTTATTGTCAATCAAGGCTAGAAGGTTGCAGGCTTATATCGATAGAAGTAAAAAACCACCATCTGTCACCGATCCTAATTTTAATCAATGGGACTCAGATAATTCACTGGTTATGTCTTGGCTCCTAAATTCAATGCATCCTAAGATCTCTAGACAGTATTTATTGCTTGACACTGCAGAGAAGATATGGAAAGCTGCAAAAACCACCTACTCTCGAATGGGAAATGATGCTCGTATCTTTGAACTCAGGAACAAAGTTCATGGTACAAAACAAGGTGAGCTTACTGTTTCAGATTATTTCTCTGAATTGGGTAGTTTATGGCAGGAACTGGATTATTATCAGGACTTTCAAGCAAAATGTGTTGATGATGCGGTGCTGATTCAAAAGATGATTGAAAAGGAGAGGGTTTATGATTTTCTGGCTGGTTTAAATCCTGAATTTGATCAAGTGCGAGTTCAAGTTATTGGCAGAACTCCTTTCCCTTCACTTGAGGAGGCACATTCTTTAATTCAGCAGGAAGAGACCAGGAGAGGGGCTATGCTTTATACTGCACCTATTGACAAGTCGGGTTTGACTGCCCATACCTCTCTTGAGCAACCAAAAGGGATTCTTTTTGATAAAGATCATTTGCTCTGCGATTACTGTGGTAAGCCAAGGCACACTAAAGAGACTTGCTGGAAGTTGCATGGGAGACCTAGTAGGGGCCATGGGGGAAAACGAGTTAATCCAACAAGGGCTCAAGCACATGTGTTAGAAACAGTGGAATCATCTAAGGAGTCGGCTTCAGTTGAGAGTCTTTCCTCTGATGAGATTTTGCATTTCAGGCGTCTCCTGTCTCAGCTTACTCCTTCCTCCAGTGCTACCTCTAATTTGGTTAAGTCAGGTACTACTTTCTCTCACCATAACTCATGGATTATTGATTCTGGTGCGAATAGACATATGACAGGCACTTCAAAAGGCTTTCTTAACTACTCTCCTTGTTTAAAAAGGGATAGTGTCAGGGTGGCTGATGGGTCATTAACCCCTATTTCTGGGACAGGTTCTGTTGTTTGTACTCCTAATATTAAATTGTCTTCTGTTCTTCATGTTCCTCAATTTCCTGTCAATCTTTTATCTGTCAGTGCTATCACTAAAACTCTTAACTGTAAAGTTGAATTTTTTCCTGATTTTTGTATTCTTCAGGATCTTCAAACAGGGAAGAGGATTGACAGTGGTAGAGAGCATGATGGCTTATATATGCTGGAAGACAGTCAAGAGTTGGCTCTTTTTGGGGGGTATCAGGATGTCAACCAGGAGATCATTCAGTGGCATAGGCGATTAGGACACCCGTCATTTTTTGTTTTAGAAAAACTATATCCTAGTTTATTTGCTAGAACTCGGTTTGATTGTTTATCTTGTGATGCTTGTGAGTATGCTAAACATACTAAAAACTCGTATACTTTGAGTGATAATAAAGCCAGTGAGCCATTTATGATTGTTCATTCTGATGTTTGGGGACCTACACAAACTGTCTCTTTGTCTGGAAATCGATGGTTTGTTACTTTCATTGATTGTTGCACTAGAATGACTTGGGTGTATTTGATTAAAGCAAAGAGTGATGTTTTCTCCTGTTTTCAATTTTTCCATAAAATGATTGCCACTCAATTTGATGCTAAAATAAAAGTTTTGCGATCTGATAATGGAACAGAATATATGGATAGTAGGTTGGGTACTTATTTGGAGTCTCATGGGATTATTCACCAAACTAGTTGTCCTTATACTAGTGCTCAAAATGGTGTAGCTGAAAGAAAAAATAGGCATTTGTTAGAAGTTGCTAGATCTCTTATGTTTACCATGCATGTTCCAAAGTCATATTGGGGAGATGCTGTATTAGCGGCTGCCTATCTTATTAATCGAATGCCTCTCAAAGCTCTTAATTTTAGAACTCCTGTAGAAGTCTTAACCGGGAAAACTGGCTATACTGTTCCACCAAAGATTTTTGGATGTGTTTGCTTTGTTCATACTAGGAATGTTGGGAAATTAGATCCGAGAGCACTGAGATGTGTGTTCGTTGGATATTCTCCAACTCAAAAGGGATATAAGTGTTATCATCCTCCATCTAGGAAATTCTATGTGAGTATGGATGTTACCTTTCGGGAGTCTGAACCTTATTTTGGCAGTATCCAGTCACCTCTTCAGGGGGAGAATAGTGAAGAAGTGGTGATGAATGTACCTGTGTTACCTCATGATCTAGTTCAAAGGAAAAATGAAGGGATTGTTATTCAGGAACAGAATGTTGATGTTCAGGGGGAGGAGAATGTTGTTGGTGTTGGTAGTCGTTTAGATAGACCTGACTTGTTGAGATACTCGAGGAAGAATAGGTCTGAAGAAGCCATCATGCATTCTACACTGCCAGAATCCTCGGGTGAGTCACTTCTTGATTCTGATTTATCTCTTGATTCTGATTTAAATTTGCCCATTGCTCAAAGGAAAGGAGTTAGGTCGTGTACAAAACATTCCATCTCTAACTTTGTCTCTTATGATTCCTTGTCTTCTTCCTATAGAGCATTTGCCTTGTCTCTTTCCTCTATGTCTATTCCACAGGATTGGAGAGAAGCTATCAAGGATCCAAAGTGGAGAGAAGCTATGGTTGAAGAAATGAAAGCCCTCTCTAAAAATGAAACCTGGGAACTAGTTGCATCTTCAGACAAAAAGTTAGTTGGTTGTAAGTGGGTGTTTACAATAAAACACAAAGCTGATGGTTCCATTGAAAGATTTAAAGCTAGATTAGTGGCAAAGGGATTCACTCAGACTTATGGAGTTGACTATCAGGAGACATTTGCACCAGTTGCTAAAATGAATACCATTAGAATCTTGCTATCTTGTGCAGCTAACTTGGATTGGGATTTGCTGCAATTTGATGTGAAGAATGCATTTCTTCATGGGGACCTGGAAGAAGAGGTTTATATGGAGATTCCTCCTGGTTTTGATGATGAGAGAACACAAGGAAAGGTGTGCAGACTGAAGAAAGCCTTGTATGGGTTGAAACAATCTCCGAGAGCTTGGTTTGACAGATTCAGCAAAGCTATGATATCCTTTGGTTATCAGCAAAGTAATGCTGATCATACCCTCTTTATGAGGCACTCCAAGGGTAAGATTACTCTTCTCATTGTTTATGTTGATGACATAGTGATGACAGGGGATGATAAAGAAGAAATGGTTCGATTGAAGAAGCTCTTAACTCAGGAGTTTGAAATCAAGGATCTTGGAAAGCTACAATATTTCTTGGGAATTGAAGTTGCCAGATCAACCAAAGGGATCTTCATTTCTCAAAGAAAATATGTTCTGGATCTTTTGGATGAAACTGGTATGTTGGGATGCAAACCAGCATATACACCCATTGAAAGTAACCATAAGTTACAAACAGGGACTGAAGGTGCAGTTGATAAGGGCAGATATCAAAGATTGGTTGGTAGACTTATCTATCTATCCCACACTAGACCAGATATTGCTTATGCAGTTAGCTTGGTGAGTCAGTTCATGCATGATCCAAGAGAATCTCATCAACAGGCTGTTTTTCGCATTTTGAGGTATTTAAAATCAGCTCCAGGAAGAGGTATTCTTTTTTCAAAAAATGGTCATCTAAGAATTGAAGCTTTCACAGATGCAGATTGGGCTGGATCTTTAGATGATAGAAGATCAACCTCTGGTTATTGTACATTTGTGGGAGGTAACTTAGTCACTTGGAGAAGCAAGAAACAGAGTGTAGTTGCAAGATCAAGTGCAGAAGCAGAATATAGAGCTATGGCTCAAGGTGTTTGTGAGTTGTTATGGTTGCAGAAGTTAGTAGCAGAGTTGAATTTGGCTAAAAGGGACCGACTATTTTTGTATTGTGACAACAAAGCTGCAATCAGTATTGCTCATAATCCAGTTCAACATGACAGGACAAAACATATTGAAATTGATCGACACTTCATCAAAGAAAAATTATCTGATGGTGTTTTAAGCTTATTTCATGTAACGTCGGACAGACAATTAGCTGATGTTTTTACAAAAGGACTCAGTAGTCGAGCTTTCCACGCCATAGTTTGCAAGTTGGGCATGTGTAATATCTTTGCACCAACTTGAGGGGGAGTGTTGGTTAATGTATTTTGTTAGGTTGTAATTAAGGGTAGAATAGTATTTTTTTCTTTTACTACTTGTATACCTATAAATATACCTTGTATCATTATTTTAAGAAAATTCGAGATAATAGAAAATCTTGAGTTCTCAAAATCTTCACATAGGGACACCTCTGTACCGTGGTGCAAGTCATGGCGACTTGCTTAGCTATGGTTGGGATCTTTGATCTTCATAGCTTCTGTGAAAGTGTATCTGTATCTGTATCTGTTATGTGAGACTTGATCTTTCGAGATCATTTCTCTATCTGCTACGTGGGACCTTTGGGTCCAGTACCGTGTATCCGTTGTGGAAAACATGCTATATTGCATTAGGGGCATATTGAAATGAATAAATAAGTACTGTTTAATTGAATTGAATATATGAAAAGTTATAACGAAAAACGATTCGTTTGAAAGAAAATGAAAAAAAAATTGAGATAAATCTGTAAAGATTTCTGTAAAGTGTAATTAGTAAGGAAAAAGAAAAGAAAGGTTTTATAAGAATTCAGAATGTATTGTGTTTTTTTCGTGAAAAGGATGAATTTGATTAATTGGTATTTCTCGTACCAATTACTATTGTGAAAAGTGACAAATTTGAAAAACAATATTAATTTCCTGTTTAAAGTTAAAAGTAATGATTTTGACATGAAGTGAACTTAAAGCTTAGGAAATGTCTTTCTGGAGGAAAGATTATTTAAAAAGTAAAACAATAGAAAGACATATGATTGACCGATGAGGAAATAAAAATAAAAGACTTATGTCGTAATTAATATTTGAACGAAAGTCATATATATATGAGTGAAGGAAAGAAAATACTGCAAAGTGTCCCGAAATATTTATATCACTTTGCAATAAAGCTCAAAAGCTATTAATTAGTAATGTATTTATTGGTAAAGAGTCGAGACAAAAATAAAAGAATAAATAGCAAGAAGTACAATTAGAGTTCAAACTGAATAATTGAACATTAAAACAAGAATTTAAATAATTTATTTTGGTACTAGTAAAGACACGAGTACCAATACATATTGTTAACTGAAATAAAAGTAAAAGTAAAAGAGTAAATCCGATATTGATTCACCTAAAGAATATACTGTAAAGTAAAGTTAATAAGTTTAGAAACAAAGACCAATGGTTATCAGAATACGAACTTAATAACGAGATTAGTCAGAACTGAAATAAAAGGAAATACTTAATGAAATAAGAATACTAGTAGTATAAAGTATGTAATTATGCTTATGGTTGGAAAATTCTTGGATTAGTAGTCACCACTGGGCATATTTAATGCTCAGCACGTAGTGTTTACTGCGTGCAGGTTCTGAAGAGTTGCGGGAGCACAATACATGGAAAGATCAGATCGGAAGACAAGATTTTTGTATTAGTGAGTGTAAGCTTTTGGCATGTATATACTTAGACTATTAAGGTAAAGGTTTGAATGATATTTTGGTTATATGTTTTTTTGCCTCGAATGTATGGATTATAATAAGTTTTGATTTAGTGATTAATGTTTGTTCATAAGACTGTTATTCGATTCTGTAATTACTGTATAAGTTTTCCGAGTAGATTAAAGTGTTCAGTGAAAAAAAAAAAAACTTGCTGTCGTCAGCTAAGTTTCGTTTCAGAAAGTACTGTTCCGAGAAGGGTGTTACATTTAGTGGTATCAGAGCAAAGGTTTGAGCGGTTCTAAGATCGGAGTGGGATAAGGATAAGTGATAATTTTGTCTGTATATACATGCCAATTATAAGGAAATATGTGTTAAGAAATCTGAAGGGGACTTGCTCCCCTATCTGTGTTAAAGTGAAAGAGTTGACATTTGACTGAGATTGTCAAATATGAAAGGATTGATTTTGCATGGTAGAAATGGTAGTGAATGAGAATGGAAGTATTTCTACTTGAGATCTCATGAGAGTCAAAGCAGAAAAAGGAAAAGTTGAATGATATTAAGTGAAAATGTAAAAGTTTAAGTATCTATATGGATGAGAACGGTTAAAAGAAGCACAAGATGAACAATGTGTTTGAAATAAAAAAAAAAAAGGAATTGTAATTTAGGAACAGATAAATGGTGCAGGATAATGAGATATCTTGATCGGATTGCCTTGGTTTAAGAATGTTAGTGAGTAAATTATCATAAGTTAAGGTTGTTTAAGATGCTCTATATATCTGTCAGTGATTCCTTATAGGAGTGGGGATTTGATTGTATTTCTCATAGTTCTGGGATGGACTATGATATCTGCATTATATGAGGATACTTGACAGTATTCTATCTGCATACATGAAATCATACATTCATTGCATGACATTTCATATTGTTTGACAGCATCTGATATGCATTATATCATATGTATAGGCCCCATTTGATAGGATGGAACTGACAGGAAATATGATGAGCATAGGGACAGCTTAAGAATGAGATAAGAAATAAGATGGTATTTCAATTTTGACGTGGCTATTGTGCGATATTGGTCATGTCGATTAAATTTACCAGTATACTGACCTTGTTGGTGAATCGATGGAAATGATAGGTGTAAATGGTTAATGATAATGTTTTTGGTTTTCAGGCTATGAGAACCAATTTAAGTTTGACTCCAGATGGGAGTGTTTAACTACAAAATAAGTGAAACTGATTTTGTACAGCAGGTGAGGACAGTAATTCTGAAAGGAAAAGTTATGTAGTAGTTAGGGTGAGTAAATCGAAAGATTCTTACTCAAGTTCATTTAAAAAAGTAATGCCTGACATCCTGTAAGTGATCAGGTGTGCTAGGATTAAAAGTTTAATTCTAGAAGCCATATTGGAAGTGGAATGTGACAGATGTAAGTAAATGTTAAATGTGTCGATATATGGACACAGAGCATTAGACTCATTGGAGAATCGCTCTGACTTGTAACGATATTTGTTTAGAAGTGGAATAATGTAATGAAAGAATCTATCATTGGATTTGTTAAGGGTTAAAGAGGAAGACTAGTGCTAATCTTAGTATTGGCCTAGTGATTCACCCTGGGCTAATGACGAGTCCGAGGGGCTAATTCAGATATTGAAAGAAGGAATATGGTAAAGTATATGGGACTGTGCAAAATGATTATCTATAGTAAGATTTGACTTTTGTTAAGATAATATTAGAAAGAGAACGTTAACTCCTTCTTGTTAGACTCAATGGAGTATAAACAAGGTCAGTAAGTCTTGATCTGATTTAAGATATGAAATGGATCTACATTCAGGATGATCTGCTTAGGAAAAAGGAGAAACTGATAAAGGCTGGTTAGTTTTAATTGTAAATGGGTTCCCTTAGTAAAGATCGGTTAGAACTATTGAATGTAAGAGAAGTTTGGTATTATTATATGGTATCCTCTACTCTATGATATAAGTAAATTTCGAGGACGAAATTTCTTTTAGTAGGGGAGAATTGTAATGGCCTCAACACCGGGTCATTCGTGAATAGTTCTTTCCGGCAGTAAATAGTATTTTTCGGGCTCGAAAGAACACCCGGAAGTCGAAAATATTTTATTTGACTATTTGAAAGTAATAGTCATGGTGAGTCTGTGGTTGAAATTTGAAGTGAATTCGAGGTCAAATAGGCCTCCGAAAGTCAAAAATACGAAAAAGGTAGCGAGTCAATTTTCCCGGTAAGGAAGGGGACTTGATTTTACTTAAATAATTAAAAATAGCAAACGATCTCCGAATATTGCCAGATTTTGCGTGCCTACATGAATTTTCATGTAGAATATTTTGGTGATGAGAATAGAATTTTCGGTGACACCGGCAGTTGTTGAATCGGATCGATAAGTTTGAATCGGACCGATAACGGACTCCGATTGAGCCAAAAATTTACGTGCTACCTATTTTTGATGTTTTAAGAATGATGGAATCAAAATTGAAGTGATTTGAAGTGAGGAAGAGAGAGAAATTTAATTGGGCTTTAGAAAGGCCTAAATCGGTCTTAAGAACAAAATGGGTTAAGCCCATTAATTTGGCCCCATTTTTGGCCCATAAAGAAGGTATAAATAGAGCCAAATATCTGAAGAATTACTCCAGAAAACTCCAGCATTCTCATCTTCTTTGGTGGCCGAACCACCCTCTCTCCCTCTCTCTCTTTGATTTCTTCTTCTTCTACCCCAAATCTCTCTTAAACCTCAACATAAGAAATGAAGTTCCAGCTCTCTAGATCACCCTAGTGATCTTAAGCAAGAGATTTGAGCAAGGAAAGGCAAGAAATCAAGTGAAGAGAGGAAAAGAGGTAAGATGGAACTTGAAAATCCAAGTAGTTTTAATTGAGTTTTTGGTGTGTTCTTATAGTTTTTGAGGTGTTTAAGCTAATTATGAGATTAGATTTTTCATTTGAGGACAAAAATTTGATGTTAGGAAGGCTTGAAATTTCGGCCAAAGAAATATTTGTGAAGGGATGGAGTTTTTCTTGGTGTCAAGTGAAGAAATGTGAAGTTTAAGGAAGCTAAAGCATGAAAAAAAGTAAGTGACTACCAAATCCTTTGATTTCCCTATTAATATGAATTTTCCTTAATTATGTAATTAAGGTAAAAATATGAAAAATTGTTAATTAATGCAATTATGTTAGGATAAATGAAATTCACCATGAGAGGAAATGAGATGAAGGCATTAATGGAAGAAAGAAAATTTTTAAGGTAGAAAATGGTTGATGGCCGAATTACTAGGGTGAAGAAAATGATGAGAAAAATGCATGAAATTAATGTATGTTAGCTTAAAATAATAATAGACTTGATAATTGATGTCTATTAATTTTTAGAGAATATTTGAAATTTATTTGGGAATTTTTAAGATTTTATATAGTGTATGTATTGAATGAAAATTGTGATTTATTGTGAATTAAATGAGTAATTTGATGAAAAATGACAAGAACCAATAAATAATGCATAAATAAATTTTGTTAGAATTTATTGAATTTATTGAGATTTTATTGGAATTTTTATATGAACATGTACAATGAAAACAATTGAAGTTTTAATGTATAATTGTATAAAAATGACAAAAATGAGGAATTAATGTGAAATTTAATTAATGTCAATGACTAGAAATAAAAAGTCAACCGACGGATTTTTCGAAATAATTATTGGGTCACGAAAATAATAAGAATCATGAATTATTGGTAAATAATTCATAAATAATCGAAAATGATGAAAATAAATAATTATAATGGCAAAATCGTAATTATGCATTTGAAATGAATAAATCGATAGAAAAAGTCAAATTATGCTTGTTCGAGGCATAAGATAATAGTTGATATACTTAAAGTTCCTAAATGCCTAAAAGTAGAAAAATAAAGACGTGTCGACAAAAAGTATTAAAAGAATTAATGATTATAAAAATGTTTCGCCGACGAAATATAGTTGGCACATCGAATGATTAAAAAGTCCGAACAATAAAAGAAAAAGAAGTTAACTATGGAATGATTAGAGAATAATTCGCAAAGAATTATATAAAGAAAAAATAAAAACATAAAAAGGAAATTGTGAATTATAATGCTGTAATTCATAATTTATAATCTGTATAAAAGATTAAAAGATTTAAGTATCTGCGTGAATTATCGAAGGATAATTCACAAAAGTGACCAGAAAAGAAAAAGTGAATAAAAAGTTATTGAATAGTCAAAGGCACGAAAGAGTGCATTTGATCAGAATAACGTATAGTAATAGACAAAAGAAAGAAATTAAAAGTTTTAAATGTTCAAAAATGTTGGCAATGAGATTGATTATGTTTGCCCTTAGCGATAGACAGGTAGTATGATTCTTGTTTTGGATATAATTGGCTAGCCATAGGGACACCTCTGTACCGCGGTGCAAGTCATGGCGACTTGCTTAGCTATGGTTGGGATCTTTGATCTTCATAGCTTCTGTGAAAGTGTATCTGTATCTGTATCTGTTATGTGAGACTTGATCTTTCGAGATCATTTCTCTATCTGCTACGTGGGACCTTTGGGTCCAGTCCCGTGTATCCGTTGTGGGAAACATGCTATATTGCATTAGGGGCATATTGAAATGAATAAATAAGTACTATTTAATTGAATTGAATATATGAAAAGTTATAACGAAAAACGATTCATTTGAAAGAAAATAAAAAAAAATTAAGATAAATCTGTAAAGATTTCTGTAAAGTGTAATTAGTAAGGAAAAAGAAAAGAAAGGTTTTATAAGAATTCAGAATGTATTGTGTTTTTTTCGTGAAAAGGATGAATTTGATTAATTGGTATTTCTCGTACCAATTACTATTGTGAAAAGTGACAAATTTGAAAAACAATATTAATTTCCTGTTTAAAGTTAAAAGTAATGATTTTGACATGAAGTGAACTTAAAGCTTAGGAAATGTCTTTCTGGAGGAAAGGTTATTTAAAAAGTAAAACAATAGAAAGACATATGATTGACCGATGAGGAAATAAAAATAAAAGACTTATGTCGTAATTAATATTTGAACGAAAGTCATATATATATGAGTGAAGGAAAGAAAATACTGCAAAGTGTCCCGAAATATTTATATCACTTTGCAATAAAGCTCAAAAGCTATTAATTAGTAATGTATTTATTGGTAAAGAGTCGAGATAAAAATAAAAGAATAAATAGCAAGAAGTACAATTAGAGTTCAAACTGAATAATTGAACATTAAAACAAGAATTTAAATAATTTATTTTGGTACTAGTAAAGACACGAGTACCAATACATATTGTTAACTGAAATAAAAGTAAAAGTAAAAGAGTAAATCCAATATTGATTCACCTAAAGAATATACTGTAAAGTAAAGTTAATAAGTTCAGAAACAAAGACCAATGGTTATCAGAATACGAACTTAATAACGAGATTAGTCATAACTGAAATAAAAGGAAATACTTAATGAAATAAGAATACTAGTAGTATAAAGTATGTAATTATGCTTATGGTTGGGAAATTCTTGGATTAGTAGTCACCACTGGGCATATTTAATGCTCAGCAAGTAGTGTTTACTGCGTGCAGGTTCTGAAGAGTTGCGGGAGCACAATACATGGAAAGATCAGATCGGAAGACAAGATTTTTGTATTAGTGAGTGTAAGCTTTTGGCATGTATATATTTAGACTATTAAGGTAAAGGTTTGAATGATATTTTGGTTATATGTTTTTTTGCCTCGAATGTATGGATTATAATAAGTTTTGATTTAGTGATTAATGATTGTTCATAAGACTGTTATTCGATTCTATAATTACTGTATAAGTTTTCCGAGTGGATTAAAGTGTTCAGTGAAAAAAAAAAAAACTTGCTGTCGTCAGATAAGTTTCGTTTCAGAAAGTACTGTTCCGAGAAGGGTGTTACATTTATTGCCTTATCTTCTCATAAGGCGCGATCGGAGAGCCTGCTGCGGACAATCCGATCAGATGTATTTACTATTTTTGATGAACCAGTATTTTGATTGATATTAGCGAAGATTGATGTTGGAGACATAGAAGACTATATGACTTTAATCTCTCTTCTTGGTATTTTGGTCGGATCCTCAAACCCTGGCGTATATATTGACGCGGGTTGGTGGTGCCGAAGCTAAATGCATATTAACAGTCGTGATTTGAAAGTTTATGATGAGGTACTTATCTTTTTACTTTTATGACGCAGTTGTAGGTGCAATGACCGAGGGAGACGATTTTGTTAAATGGCTGGCCGACCGGGCTAAAGCAAATATGGAAGCAAACCGTGCAGCCAGAGAAGAGAAGAAATCTAGAAAGAGAAAGCTTACATTTCACTTAGAAGCACAGGCATCTGTGCCTTACGTCAACCTTTCAACCTCCCACCCTGACCAATCTGTTTCGATGCCTCATACGAGGTTAGTTGAAGTCGGTATGCCCTTAAGGGGTGAAACTACCAAGAGGGGTGAAATTGCCAAGAAGAAAATTGAGGATGGGGCTAGAGGAAAAACTATGGAGTTAGCAGCTACCGCAGGTGTTAGGATTGTTGCCAAGGACAAGGAGCCTCTTCGAGATGAGTCTCACAAGAGCGCTAATGCAAGAGCTTCTGGCAGTCATGCTGCGTCGTTGGGAGAAATTTTAAAAAGTCAGTTCGGCGAAGGCTGGTCTATTGATGACAGGGCGGTCGCCAATTATCTGTGCCAAGGCCTGCTTCAAGAGGATGATTTCAGGGCGATAGGAAATGTTGACTGGTTGTCCCAAGAACGTAGCTTCTTTTAAAGGCAAAGCCTGGAGGTATTTTTTTCAAAATATTCATTCTTGAATAGACATTCGTCTTATGATACCCTATCCTCTTGATTCCTCAACCTTTTATTCGTCTAACTTTCAGTTGATAAAAAGCGGTTTGCGTTTGCATGGTGTGGCTAATCTTTGCAAAAAGAAATGGAAAGATTTCGATCGAGCTAGGAACGAGGCAGAGGCCAGATATGATTCAGCAAGAAAGGACTTTCTGTTGGCTCAATCGGAGATTGAGAGGCTGAAAGAAGAGTCCATCCGTCTTTCTCAGAGTCTAAAAGCTCGTCAAGAGGAGGTGTGCCATCTCCAAAGTAATGTAACTTGTTTGTCTGATGAATGTTCCCAAATTAGGTCCGAGCGGGATTCATTACGGGCTATTTTAGAGAAGGAGCTAGCACAAAGGAAGCAGTTCAGAGGAGGACTTTCTGCCTAGAGGGAAGATGCGAAGCCAACAGGCGCTTTTCCCAAGGCTGATTTTAACCAAATATCTCACCCATTTCTCCTTCTATCAGTAGCTATGAGATTTTTTAGAACTTTTCTCTGACTGGACGCTGATGCAAAAGTCAACCTTAATATTTGCAACTTCCTTATTGATAGAGAGAATTTTTAGGGAAACAACGGAGTCGCGTCCGTGCCCCATTAAAGTCATTGCAGAGTTCCCCTTTGAAGTATAGAAACGTAGCTTTCGCTGTAAATAATTTTGTCTCCATTTTGTAAAAATTATCCATATATAATAATGAAGTTTCCTCTCAGCTGCGTCTGTGAACTGCAATTCTCAATTCAGTAATCAATCATTATAAATTCGGCCAAGGGAATATTAAGTTGACTAGAGGGAATTGTGTACATCATTTGTGACAAATGTACGAAATTGTTACGGGAAAAATACTCCCTGAATTTCAATTTGATTTTGTTCAACATTGGAACGCATGATTCTATCAACAACTATTTCATTGTGTCGATCATATATTCATTTGGGAAGCTGTTAACTTAAATGATTGCTCGCTCACCGATCGGTAGGAGATCTTGTCTTGCATTTTTGATGGTGGGGTATCCGATCGGGGAAGAGGATTCGATCAGGCCCTGCATATATTGTCCGTTTTGGGCCAGAGCCCTCACAATTTTGTTTCTGGGGCGCTGCCCCAAAAGGCCTATGCGGGAAGAGCTTTCTTATTTCACGCTCGGGATGGACATCGAGCTTTAGTGATGGAGCTTAGGTGTTATGGCCTTCTTCTCCAATCTCCTTAAGGCTTCTTTGCAGGATTTTAACAAGCCGACCTTAAGGTTCATTTGGTACTATCATTATTTAGCTTCCTTTCACATAATTTGATCTTCGAAGTCGAAGGCTTGTGAATATCGAAAAAGTTACCGATTGACTTATTTATATAGCTAACTATGCCATCCTGATGGTGGCGATAATAACCACCCGATCTTCCTGGGGAGGATGTTCATCTTATCCACTCTTGGCGGTGGCACTCTTGGCAATGGCATTAACAATTATCCGATTCGCTTCTAGGGAGGATGTTCATCTTATCCGCTCTTGCCGTTGGCGTCATCCGATTCGCTCCTGGGGATGGATATTCATCTTATCCGCTCTTAGCGGTGGCAATCTTGGTGATGGCGATAACAATCATCCGATTCGCTTCTGGGGATTGATGTTCATCTTATCCGCTCTTGGCGGTGGCGCTATTAGCGATGGAGTTAACAATCATCCGATCCGCTCCTTGGAATGGATGTTCATCTTATCCGCTCTTAGCGGTGGTGATCTTGGCGATGGCGGTAACAATCATCCCGATAGCAAAGTGATTCAAATTAAGGGACCAGTTTGCTGGAAAATAGATAAGCTTTCTCGAATAATAATTATTAAATTTATGGAATTTAAACAAGTACCTTTTGTTCTTAATTTGTTCTCACTTTATAGAGACATTCGTTTTGTGTATGTTGCGGCATTGGGGTTTTCAACAGCTTTTGCATGTTGCAGCTTTCTTCGCTTCTTTTTTTTTCTTTTACTTCAAGAATATATCTTTAGAAGAAAAAACAAATGATATTAAGATAGATCGATATTTCGGCATTTGTTATAGAAGGGTGAGAGAATATTCGCATTCAGTACAAATTGTAACAATTGCACCTGATTTGTTACGGCTTTTGTTGGCCTTTTCGCAAAATAGTTCACGGCTTTTGTCGCGGCCTCCACTACTTTTCCCCCTCCTTGACCACTTTGGGTCGATCGGCTTTCTCGTGCTTTCTCTTGGCGATCAATGGCATTCGCGGAGAATCAATGCTGATAGGGGTAGAAGTCCCAGCCGACCGATTACTGTGGCGGTCGGGTTTATCCCTTTCATCTCCGTTTCTCCTCTTCGAAATCCTTGAGAAGACCAACTATTTCGGTTTCCCCTCGGTTTGATTGGATACAAGGGTTCTCTTGAATGGTCGACCATCCATGTATCGCAACCTATCCATCACACTGGACTTCCTGATGCCATCGGTTCTAAGAGCATCATCTAATTGTACGCGTCGCCTGACTCTGTCCATTAAGTCGGGAAAACTACTTAGTGGCTTCGTAGTTAGCAATTCAGCAAATGGACGATCTGCGATTCCTTTTGCTAAGGCCCTGGATGCCGATCCCACACTTACGTCCCCCGTTTCCAGCATTGCATCTTGAAAGCAAACAATGTAATCTTTGAGACTTTCATTAGTTCTCTGGTAGAGGTTGCACAGGTCATTGGATGACTTTGATGTGTGCGTTCGCGCATGGAATCGCACTCCGAACGATTCCTTGAGCTGTTGGAAGGAGGCAATTGATGTAGGGGGGAGTCCAAGGAACCATTTCAAGGTGGCCCCTCCTAAAGTGGTTGGGAAGACTCTACAGGCGATCCTCTCATCAAATGTATAGACCTGCACTTTAGTCAAAAATTTTGCAAGGTGAGTGGTAGGGTCTGTTTTACCTGTATATTTGTCCATCACCACGTCTCTCCATTTGGGAGGTAGCTCGAACTCCTGAATTTCTCTGCAGAAAGGGGAGGTAACATTGCAAGCGTTCCTCCCCAGCATCTCTCTCTTTGACTCTGCCAAGCCAAACCTTTTTAGTCTTTGTTCGAACCATTCATCCTCACTGCTCGTCGCCGCAGGAGTGAACTCTCCTTTTGTCCTCTGGAAGCAAGTACGACTAGGCGCACATTCTTCCTGCTCATCGAAAGATGAAGCGTACAATCTATTGGAGGTATGAGAAACATCTCTGCTTGAAAACATCATTTCTTTGCCTTTATCGCGTCTGTTCGCAGTTTTGACACTAGCCTTTTTCCCATCATGAGTGCTCGGCTCTCTTAGGGAGAGCCCCTTGTTTTTTCTTCTTTCAAAACCTTTTGCCATCAGGTCCCTTTCTTGACCGTCTTTGAGAGCTCTGGGCATGTTTTCGATTTCCAAGGCTTGTACCATGCTCTCAGTGAGGTGGTTAAGTACAACACGCATGTTACCTATAGTAATAAGGGCGTTGTCCTGCTGCTGTGCCATCATATCACCGAGATCTAGGAGGGGACTCCCTCCAGGTGACGTTCTGAAGGATCTTTTTCTTTGCCTTGGAGCTTCAGATCTGTCCTGATTACCGCGACTATGATCTCGGTGAATTACATTTTCGTAAGATCTTGAGTCTGCCATGGCTCTCAACGAAAGCACCAAATGATAAAGCTGGAAATGCCTTATCTTGCAAGAAGAGCAGTTGTCAGTTCGAAGGCTAGATGGAAGGAAGGACCTGCAAAAAACGGAGTGTCCGGTCGGACCCAGGCGTTAGCACTCCAAAGCTTAAGTCAGTAACTTGGGAGTATGAGCTAAAAGGAGAGAGAGAGTCTCCAGAGTTCAATACCTGGTGCCATTGTATTTTTGGCTATTTATAGGAGATGTTTTAGGGAAGGGGTGCTTGAATACCTTGGGGAGATGATAACCGACAGTCAGAGTAGGTGAGCGGCGATGTGACTGGAGGTAGGTGGAGAGTATAGGCATTGGCTTGTGCCAGTGGGCTGACAGGACAAGACGTCCCATCAGTCCGATCGGAGACCACACTTCCCCATGTTATCTTCTAGCTCACACTATTCTTTCCTGTTAGCAGATTTGGGCCGTCTTAAGTACTTACTGGATCGAAATGACTGGGCCTTTTGAGATGTAATGTAGTTATCAAGCAGGAACACCTTAAAAAAAATGAAATAAGACTATTCCGATTGGGCTGAACATCCAAACTCTGACGCCTAAGTTAGTATTTTTCTAAAACCTTTTGTGAGATATTAAAGGAAAAGAAGAGAATTTTTTTTTGGCGTACCTCGGATCTTGAGAAATTGGGTAACTTATATGGAGTATGCCCTGTTATGATAGGAGAACTTGAGTGGTTTGGTAGGCACTTGATGACGGTGTCAATTATTCTAACACAATTGAAATCTTGTTAGATCTATCGGATTGACGGCATTTTGATAGAATTTGATAAAAAATTCGTATGTGTTGGATGGAACTTCCATCGTACGAACTTTGCTTGAACCCTATTTTGGGCCTTGCAGGCCTTTTAGAATTTCGGTTATTATCAATGTTCAATTAATATTTTTTCAATACATAATTTTTGTTGTTAATTTTGTGATGATTATATAGAGTTTTAGTTTGTAACTTTATAGAAAACTCATGAACTTATGAATTTATCAAATTATTTAGTTTTAAATAATTTATCAGGAGATCTATAATTAGCCAATTAACACATATCTATATCTATAACACGTAAACAAATTTCATGGTTTTTCTTTATTTGAATAAAATATATACAGTACATCTGAAGTTTTTGGGATGGGTTAAAGAAACTCCATCGTATAAGATAATTAATTATTTTTTTCTCATTAATTTGACAATTGATTAATTTTTTAATACATTATTATAATATAAGATAAAATTAAAAAAAATTAGCATTTTGATTATTGATATTTCTAAGAATATCTAAAGAAAATAGTGCTAGTGGGAGAGTGAGGATTCGGTCAGATTTGTTGGTCAGACAAGACCTGTAACAAACAATGTTTAGTCAGACCAAGATAAACACTTCGATAATTAAGTTAGTAATTCTTTTAGAGAGAAAATGTGACATTACCTAGAGCTCTTAGGCATAGAGCTATTTACAGCAGGTGATGGATGGTAGATATTAGGCATTCAAGTGTATAGCCTTATAGATTGACATAGTTGGTGTCTGATGGAGATGGACAGATGGCATATATCAAAAGATGTGATAGGATGGGGTGCCATCACCTATCCGATCGGATTGACATCTCTAAGCAATTTGGCTTGGCTGCTCACAGACTTACTCTTTTGCTTTTTGAGCCTTAGGTCTTAGAGTGTTGTAGGCCAGATAATAATGAATATTATCATAGATTTAGACAACTATTTTTGTATGTAAATTTAGTCCGGTACAAATTCAAGAAAGATATATTTCTTTTATGGCTGGATTCAGAATTTACATATAAATTGCAGGCATAGTTTAATAAAGTCCAACTATATATTATTTTTATATTTTTTTAACTAAACATGTAAAAAAATGAAAAAAATAAATTTCTTGATAAATATTAAATTTAGGGTTAATTACAAATTTAGATATGAACTATAGGGTATTTTTTTAATATCAGACCCAATAAATAAATTCTTACAATATTAGTCCCAAATTTTGAGTCCATTTTCAATCAAGAGACTCGGACTATAATTCCATTAAATACTAACGGAACTTGCTAACTTAGTTAATTTGTGCGGCTTTCCTTACCAAATAAGCTACAATGTCTTCCTCTTTTTTCTTATTCTTCCCCATTTTTGCAGAAAGCCCCCCTCTCTCTCTCCAAATTAAAACACCTCTTTCGATAAATCTAGATTTTTTTTAACCAAAGGGTTATCTCCGGAAGCAAAATAAATATTCAACAAGCATTTTGATTAGAACTAAAACTAAGAAATTTAAAAATTAAAATGCCATCAGTTCCATAAATAACTTCATTTTTAATGATAAAATTGCTCTGTTTCGTGCATTTCCAAGCAATACTAACAGTAAAAGAAAAGAAATACGAAAGAAATGTATGTAAACATTATATTTCACAATAAACAAAGAGAGATGAAGAATCTGCCTCGACATCGCTAAGCTGGAAAATATATGAAGAGGTAATTTCCATTCACAAGCCCCAATGAAATCTCAATTCCAACAATCCACAAAAATCAAATACTATACTGAAATATCCCACCTCTCTTAATTTTTCTCGACTATTTTTTTGGGAACCAAAAAATTCTCAATCCAGAATTGTCTTTCCTATATTGTTTGATAAAAAAACAAAAATTCTAAAGAAAAATTCAGGTCTAAATCTCCTCGATTTCTCAAATCATGTATCAATAATAACAAAATGACTGACATATCGTTCGTTAATCTACATCGTTGTCATGTTATTATGTTTTAAAATATCAAATAAAGATAGAAAAACAGGGGCATTTTACTTTTAGAGATGCCCCTTTGGATGAAAAAGCTAGATTTATAGAGAGAAAGGCATTTTAATTTAGCTAGAAAGAGCAAGAGATGAGAAAGCTTGATAGTGGTTATGCCTTAGGCTAAACATTTGATTCTTTATGTAACGTCACATTTTATTTTATATAATTGTATTTTTTTCATGTTATTATATTGTTAACAGGTTACATTATAATAATATTTGCAAATAAAAATTTAATGTTATTTTGACTATCCCTAGTTAGTCATTTATCATTAAAGGAATAATGATAAATAAAGACTAGTATAAGTTTGATTAATAATCATGGGATGATTATATATGGTGATATAAATCAAAATTGTAGGTACTTGTTAGAGAATGGGGTACTGGATAGACTCCTTATGAGATACTACATAGATTAATATCATGAGTGATCTCATTATAGTTTTGTTATCGGTCCTTAGATATGAGATTATCACAATATCCTACATGAGTAATATTATATTTTGACATAATCAAATATTATCTTTAATTAGATAATAATAAAGGTTATGATTGGATATGATGAGAATTATGTACAGGATAGTAAATAATCAAGATGAAATTTATCCTTATCTTATGAGAGAGATATCTATTGGGCCTTTCGATAAGTAGGACTGAGAAATGCATGGCTGTGCTTAAATGAATTGATAGAGCAATCAATGCCATTTGATATTATCAGTCTACTTAGTGATCGAAAATTTATATGTTTGGACTATTTAAGTTTGACATGGATCATGACTTATGTTCAAATAAGATATTATGTGATGAAGGGATTATAACATGTTATATTAGGTTAAAATTGAATTATCAATATTCATATTATTTGGGTAGTCATAATATCTTGCTAGAGGCCGCTTATGACTTGTGGACCCGTGATGAAATTAGAGCCTACTGCCAATATAATATGAACCTATTGGATCGCATACATAGAATATGATGAATGGAATAATGGTTAATTCAGACATTTTGAATTTTATTTAGTGACAAATTAAAATTTAAAATAAATATAAAATATTAAAATTCGACCTAAGGGTTAATATTATAATTTTATTTTAAATAAGAAATAAAGTATTTCTTATTTTAATAAGAAATGTGGGTTTGAAATTTTCTCTCCCTAAATTAGGGTTAGGTCACTTATATATATCATGATATATATAGTTTACAAGAAAATACTTAATTAGCAACATAAATTGTTGATTTTTCATTGTTAATCAAAATTAACGATGAAAATTACCAACAGACTCTTTCCATTGCAAATTTGACCGTTGCTAATTTTAGCAATGTAAATAATTTTCATTGCTAATTTTAGCAATGGAAATTACAATTTCCATTGCTAATTCATCCATTAATTAAAAAAATTCATGACGATTTCATCTGTCACCATTCAGTTGCTAAAAATTATTATAATTTTTTAATTATTATTTTTTGCGCAAAATACAGGTAGACAATTGCTCTCCATGCCCAATGATTTAGGAGACACAGATAATTGCTCATGCTTAAGCTAATGGCATGGTTATTGGGCTAAAATGTAACCACAGTTTCCAGCAATATACATTAATTTGTTTCAAGCTTGACCAAACTATCTCCTGATCATACGATGTTGAATTCAGAAAGCCATATAAAGCAAATTTCCAAGTTTTACCAACTTTTAATTACAAAACATAAAAGAAAAGGACTATAAAATATGTGATTAAAAATATATTTCTATTGACATGAAATATCAATGAACATGCCTACTTTTAAATCACTAGGTTACTACCTGAAAATCATGAATTGAACCTATGGGAAAAAAAGGGGCAGTTGATAAATATAATTTCCTCAAGGGGATATCAACAAAATGCATGCTCTATATGTACAAATCAAGATAGCCTATGAAACAAATGTATCTAAAATCAAAATCCACTCATAATTCTCATTGTTAACTACCATCTGCAACTCCCTCTGAAAAGCAATTTTGCTGCTGGCTGTCATCAGTAGATCTGTCCATGTCACTTTTTTGTTGCTGCTGACACCTGGGATGAAGTTTAGTGAAATATTTTCCAATAAATTCCTTAGCCAAGTCAGGATACTTCTATCTGATAAACTTTGCCAAACATTTCTAGTAAGAAAAATCATATTTAGAACCATTAATTGAAACCACATAGAAGCACTAGTGTGATGCATGCTCAATCTCGAAGACCCGATTTCACCCCCCAGAACTAAAGGATCGTCGAGCTTAAAAGGAAGAAACATCTGACCTTTAGTGGTTCGGTCCAATTTTTAAGGTTCAACCAGATTAAGGTCCCCTTGCCCAGACTGATCAATCATTTTACGATAGGAAAGAAACTCAACTCGACTTGTCAAATCTCAAGCCTCATAAGATATAAGATAGCACGTCGAGGTGTTCCTATCTCATCATTAATAATCGATAGCAAAAAAGCATCTCGTTAGACACCACAAGGCTGACAATAAGGATTCATCACCTAATAGAACATTAGGAAAGAGGATATTCCGACCTCATGAGGCCAGAAATCCAGAGATGGTTCGAAATTTCGCTCTTATTTTTACCTTTAATAAATGTGACATAACAGCCTTCAAATTAATTATGCTATCCCTTTTCTTTCATGCAAGTGTGATGAGCACTAGAGCTATCTCTTGATTTTGGCACTACAAGAAAATAGTCATTTAAAAACGGAAAATGTCAATTTTTCTTTGCTAATAAAAAATAGCAACGAAAATAGTGGTTGTAAATTTGACAGTTGTTATTTTTTAGCAACGAAAATTTGTTTACGTTGTTAAATCCAACTTATGTAAGATTCGGTGACTTGATCAAATTTAGCAACGAAAATAGCAACAAAAATTACATCTCCGTTGCTAAATTTTGCAATGGAAAATATTAATTCCGTTGCTAAATTCAGCCATCATTATAAAAAAAAATCACGATGGATGTTTCGTTGCTATTCCTTCACTAAAATATTGTTAAATTTTTTTAAAAAATTACTATTAATTTATTCCTTTAAATTGCCTAAAAGACGCTAAAAAATCCCTATGTCGTTCCTATCAAGCTTTTACAGAAGTAAAATAAGAAGTAAAACAATAATTCACTTTACTATAGGATCCCATATAAAATTAATGAACAGAGCTACGGGCAAGCTAAGTTAAGCAAACCATAAGTCAAAATCAACAAAAACCATCCACTTCAAGTCCCTCAAATTCTCCATGAGCTACTTTTATGCAATTTATTTCTATAAAAGAAAAAAAATTGCCATATCCGTCCACTTCAAGTCCCTCATCAGTGACTGTACATCATCTTTTCTCCTTTCAAAACTAAGTTTACATAGTTATTTTTTGAGTTTTGTGGCTTATACCAAATAAGTTGGTTATGCAGTATATATTAATCCCAATTAGAAATTTCTAGAACCAATCACTTCCAATTAAAATTTAAAAAAATTGCAAAATTAATTAACTAATTGTCATCTCCAATTTTAATTTACTATTGAATCAAACATCCATTAAAATTTTAAATTAAGGTCCGTAATTTTTTTTTTCTAAACATGATCCAGGAGCATGCCTTTGTTGGGACAGTTTTTACTTCCTTTACTTCCTTCCTCGTACCGATCTTATATATATTTCACCAAATTATAAATTCACAATTATATAATCATCGTAATCTTTATATCAGAAGTTAAGAAATATTCTCAAGTGTTTAAGTATAGATTTAATTATAAGCTATAGAAACTTGCAGCAAACCTAAAAAGTAGACAAGATTTGCCGAAATCTGAATCTCTAATAAGCAAAAGTTTGAACAAATAATCGCTGCAAATTCAATAAATAAAATGTTTACAGAACAAATAAATGATTGAGAAAGAGATGGAGTTTAATCCTCAAGACCAGGAAGTGCAAAACATATAGAAAGATAGATGGACATAAAGGTATAGAAGAAAGCTAACTTGCTTCATACATGCACCCTTCCTGTGCATCCAAACCAAATAAAGAGCAAACCTAGGTATTACCTCACTTGCAGCTGCCTTAAATAGAATATAGATAACACATACCTTTAGACCCTTAGAAACAGATGACTTATTGCCATCAGTACTCTTTATTGCTTCCTGGACCTGATGAAAGAAATAGAGAAATGATCATGAATCCGACTAAAATGCGTGCATATACATCAAAGTGCTCATATAGATCTTTTATGTTCACTAGTATACTTCACCTGAGAAGAAGCACCTTTCAGAATAGAAACCACATGCAAACGCATAATGCTTAAGGCTCAAGACTGTAAAAAACTAATTTTCGTAAAATTTTTGGAAGTGCGAACAAAATTGGCTCATTATATGACAAATGCATGTGAATAATGTCAATGTCCATGATCCATGTATCACAATCTATGATATTATCCCAAGAAAATGACAACATCCATTATTATTCAATAAATTACAGACAGTAATATCATAAGCTTAAGTTAAATGCACAAAACAAATGGTTATTCATTTACGATAAGGCCAATTAAACTATGTTAATTTCAAAAGTTTTAGCAATTTTTACAGAGATTGCCAATTAAACTAAGTTAATTTCAAAATTATTTATTTGAACATTAATTTGTGAAACTTATTATTGCATGCAAATAAATCAAAACACAGAGCTATTGAGAGAGCTTTTAAAATCCAAACCATGTCGTAAACATGGATACATAGAGATTCATCATAAACAAACCAAAAAAAATAAATTGTGAATAAATTATAGAAACAAAGTCATTCCTAGCACTAGAAAACATAAATGAACATCTCTATAAGAAAGGCAGATCTAGAAATCAGCATTGTAGATGACAACAACAGAGTACATAATGATTAGTATAAACAACTTCTGTCCAGTAACTATCTCGGCTATAATTCAAGAACACTGTGGTTTCCATTCAAAGTCTTATAGAAAATTAACAAGAAATTCTATATTATTTGATTAATAAAGCATATATCCATTACCATTTCAGTTTGTATATGTTATGTAATCGTGTGTGCATACTAAGAGAATAGTAAACTAGGCAAGACAACATTGAAACCTTACATTCTCCAATTCATCGAAATAGTGGAGCTTACTGCAAAGAGCATCAGCAAACTCAACCAATCTTTGCTTCTCTACCAACTGCAAATGAAAAAAATTGAAAAATAAATGAGAAAGCCAACTCACTGAATTTCAAGTTACAAAGTAGCGAATATAGTTCTTTAAAAGAACCTTGAGAGAACCACTGGCAGTGGCATAACCAAAATATCATCTCCAAATTTAAATCATACTAACTGGAAATTAGAAAAACAGGAAAGTTTATGTAGGTCATGAAAGAAGGAGCCCCTATAAAAGTATATCATTATATAAGCCTTACTGCTACTATAACTTACAATTAATAGTACTTTAGCTTTCAATCTGGAAACAACCGCAACAACTGTAGTAGACTCTAAAAAAGGATGAACAACATTTAGCTTCAACATGGACTGGACAAATCCCATTGCTGTAAATTTCCACTAAAGACATATATATATATATATATATATATATATATATATATATATATATATATATATATATATATATATATATATATACATGAAAGAGATATTGGATTTAAGAAACTACTTCTTTAGCATCGAGTAGCCTAAATCTTTAAAAGTAATATAATCATTCTCCTAGACGGATCAACTTAAGCAGATAGGCAGTGGGGAAATAGCAATTTATAGAAAATAGATAGGCACAGGGAATGGAAGAAAGCCACAAATTATTTGCATTTCATACACCAAAAATAAAATAAAACAAATCAACAAAAAGCTGAGCATAATAATCAAGGAATGTACTGAATTGCTTCAGCTTCAGGACTGTTCCCATCTCTATTAACAACAGTCGCTTTAGTAAGTTTAAACTAGAAAAAACCCAAATATAAAAAACACTCATCAGAAAATTTCATCCCGATTTTCAAATTTACAGAAAATTTTTAATTAAATTGAAATTATTCTTCAAGAAACTTAATCATTCACTCAATTCTTAATACTGCCCAAAATAACCAATCCAGATTAAATGAATATATAAATAGCAAGCCATCAATAACTTTACAACACTGAGACGGTATCAATTATACTCGAAACAAAAAAGGAAATTCACAAACATTTTCTTATATAGAAGAGCAGAAATAAGGCTAGGAAATGTCTCAGGCTTCATGTCCCTCTCTTCTCGCAGTTGATACAATTTATAATGGAAAACAAGCCTCTGATACCTACATATCACACACATTGCAAACTTTAAAAATCATGTTAGAAGATGCACAAGCACAAAACATTCACAAAAGCACCAAATAACGAATTAAAAAAAAAAAAAACTATTGATGTGCACCAGCGGGCAATATTTGATACGAAATTTGATTTTTGTTGCTAAATTAGCAACAAAAAGTTTTCTGTTGCTATTTTGATATTTTCTTGTAGTGTTAATTCACTCTCGGAAGCCCACTTTGAGGATTTAAGATCAAATAGGGCTCACTTAATCATAAATTGGTTACTTTGTAATAAAAATGGATCAAATCCAAATTATTATTGGCAGTCAACCCATGAAGGTATCTACTAATGGGCATAAAGAGGTAGGTGTCATGGTGTCACCATCCAACAAGATATTGGAAAAGAAATCTTGACCTTTTGATGTCTAAATAGAGATTGGTGTTTGGGATATTACTTTTATTAGGCATCTTGGTTAGGTATTATTTTATAATTGGGTTTTAAGTATTAATCCACTTTCCTCTCTCACACGATGCAAAATAATTAAGTAAACATCTCATTCACATAATTAAAGCGACAAAGATAACAAAGTAAACCTATATAATTATTACATAAGCAAATCATCCCATAACAACAACAAAATAATATACATACATAAATTGGGGTGTTCGTTTTGGATTGGAAATATTGGTTCCCTCATGCATATTTTACAAAAATCACAGTTTTATTTTATGTGGGTTTGGGTTGAGAAATTTGGACGTTGGTCCGCATTTTGGAAGAAAAACTAAATTAATTTGATATAAAATATTTTAAATGTCTTTTTCTCTTATCGTGGAAAGAAAAATCTTTTTTTTACTAACTATTACATTCTCGAAATAGAAATACATATAAAAAAATATATCAAATAAATAAATATTAACAAAAATCAAATAATAAATAAATTTAAAGATAATAAATAAATAATAATAAAAGGAATGGTTAACCGAGGTAATCAAGATGGTGGAGATGGTGACCAACTCGGGAGCAAGACTTCCCATGCAAAAGATCACATAAAAAAGCCTTTGAAGCAAAGGTATTATATACTCAAAAAACACACCAAAAAGATAACTCAATTAGTATTCTCAAATATAACAAAAAAAAATAATAATTACAAATTTAGTTTATACCAAATAGAATGAACATAAGTACAAAATCTCATCATACAGAATTAAAATCACATCAAATAGTGCCCAAATATTACAGAAAATGAATGAATTGCATAAAAGATACATAAATGCATTAAAGTACTTTTAAAATGCCCAAAATACATCCATTGATGTCCGAAACCAGGTGAGGGACCACCATAAACAAGCGAGGAAAGGAATGAGGAGACGACCTTACGATACCCCATCTATCGAATGACAGGTGACATCTATCGAGTCATCTTCTCATCCATCATCTCCGGATAAAGCTGAAGTGTAGATATTCATAGTAAAATGCTAGAAATCATGCAAAATGAGTTTCAGTCCTAAACTTGCATTTATAGGGTCTTAAATCATGTTAAAACCAAATTATAACAAAAATCATGCATAAATATACTAAAATCTCATACTTACAGAATTAAAAAAGAATAAAAGAAAGTTTAAAAATAGCACAACAATAAAGGAATCCAAGGTTTAATCATGCCTCTAACATGCTTCGAAACCAGGTTCTAATCATACCTCAATTAAACATGCATATCCCTCAAATATAGTAATTAGAGCATATTAACTCACATCAAACAACCATATGATTATGTAAAGTAAATTATAGAGAGAGAAAGTGAAAATGAGCCTAAAATATTACCTTCAGAAGATATTCTGACTCTGTAACTCTTGTGGTCCATATCTCCACTCTGATTCATGTTCTTTACTTCTCAAAAAAATAATGAAATTCATGTGCTTTTGTGTTTTTGTGATCAAAGAGTAATGTTGTAGCAATTAACTCTTAGAGAGAGAAAGAAATCAATTTTCTTCTTCTCTAAAAGTTACCTTTATAAAATAATGATTCTTCCCTTTCAAAATCTTACATTTTAGATTTTATACCTAGGCAAAAGTTTGAGTTGGATTCTTGTTATTGTAAGCCCTAGCCCTAATGCATTGTTATAAAACACTTAAGTTAATAAATGAGACATTTATTTTATCTATTATATTCCTGTGCATATCAAATGATAGAACTATCTAAGAATGTTGTTTTAGTTTAAGTTATCATGTGTGAGGCACATGGTTGTAAGATCTTGAAACGATTGCGACTTCATTCTAAATATTCCTAATTAGTCATAGTTATGGGAATAACAAATGAATTAAGACTAGTATGCTCTATCTAATAAGTTGAATTCTGTCTTACAAATCATAAGGACTAAAGTGTCAATCAGAGATCATAGATACATGTTTAGAACATGGTATCTGGATTCGATCCGTTCATGAGAATATTACATGGTACAAGTCATAAGTGTTTCTCATGTGCAAGTTTTGCATCGGAGTTCTTTGACCTGAAATCTCTATGAAACTCTTTATGAATTATTGTGTACTTTGACATACACCTAACGTACTCGCAACAAGGTGACAAGTATGGATATGATTGGGCATGCACTAATTCATGTTATAGAGTATGAGGGAAGTAAAGGGATCACCTTTCTCGATAAGAGAGAAAATATGATTGGCCACTTGATCAGTGAACCAAGAAGTATATGTCCATACCGAGATGAAATAATGAGTAATCATTATTTATCTGAGAGTTCAGTGTTATTGAAATATCAAGAAAGGAATTAGTATATATAAGGATGACTAGTTTCATGCCTTATATTAATTCTGATATTTAAGGGTAAGGGACTATGCAAAATTGCATTAGGTCACTAAATGCCATTTTCATTTTCATTTAATTTGGAATGCTATAATATCTTGCTAGAGAATATATATAGCCTTTGGATTATTTATTAATTCATTGCCAATATTAAATGGACCTATAGGTCGCACACAAAGCATTGGGCTTAAAATATTTGAATAGTATATTGAGCATTAATTTGCGCTTTTATTTAAAGTCAAATTAATGTATGTAATGGGTATTAAAATTTCTTAATGGACCTTGGTCCATAAAAGAGAGAAATTCGGCCCACAAGGTTTAATTTCAATTAATTAATTATCTTGGATTAATTAAATTAATTGAGTATTAAATCATAATAGCATTTGAATCAAAATAAAACACCTAATTATGAGAGAGTGTAGTTGAAATTCAAAGGAATATCCTAGTGAATTTCGGTATGTGCACAATCCCTAATTAAGTGATGGATTTTTTATTAAATGTCTTATGCCATTTTAAATTCATTTGAATTTAAAACTAATAGGATTTGAATCAATTTAAATGACTTAATTAGGAAGTAATGTAGGCTGAAAATAAGACCTAAAATCAAGGGAATTTCGGCTACAAAAAACTTCATAATGTAGTGATATAAATTGATTAATTATTTTTGACCTAAGTGACAATTTCTCTCTCCAGTGCCGCCACTCTCAAGAGAAAGAATTCTTTCTTCATCTCTTGTGTTCTTGGGTAGCAATAGCAACCAAAAGGAAGAACAAGATTAGATCTTGTGGCTTCAAACCATTCCCATTGTCGAATACACAAACATAGAGCTAGCACTCTCGATTTTAAGTCATCTTTGTGAGTGTGTGTGTGAACATAGAGTGGTGTGGCATAAAGGCTGCTCCTTTGGCTTCAGTGATCAAGATCTAAGGTATATAAGTCCATCTTATATGTTGGTCATCTTCAAAATCAAGTTTTGAAGTGTATCCAAACTTGTAAGTTTTCAAAAACCCTAAAATTGTATGTTTCGATTCTTTATTGTATATTGCGTGGCATGTATGATCTAAATTTTTAATTTTTTCGCTACGTTATCATCACGTATATGCCATGTGATATCCCATTAATTCCAACTCAAAACCCCCCCAAATATGGATATCAAATCTCAACAAATCCGAAAAAAATCTTTGTTGAGATAAATCTATCTTTTTGAATTCCAAAAAATGCGAAAATTCTGGATTTTGAGCCATAGATGGGCATCTCTCAATGTAAGGCAGCCATCCCTCAGCATTAAACTTGGAATGTTCCAAAATTGCCCTTGTTTTGCCTATATAGGAGAGAGGAGCCCACAAATGGTCACCTCTTAGGTGATAGCGGTCACCTGCCACCATTGCAGATCCAAAATAAGGTTTTTATGCACATTTTGTTAAAATACTTGGAAATATCTGGAAAATCATGATTTTTTTTTGAAAAAAAATATGAGAAATTCACAATTGAAGTTTCGAGATCCAAACTCATTGTCAATAATATACTATTTTCTCATCCTCGAGTAACTCTGATTTAGGCTATCTCGAATTATGGTGTCTGCAGCTGCCCCCAATTTTGGGAAGCTGATGCACTAGTGCTAAAGTGAGCCAAAATTCTGAGTAAAAGGAAAAAGACACATACCTAAGGTAGTGAATCTCTTGGTTGATTAAAATATATACCTTTTTGAGGCAGCGAGTCTCTCATTCGGTTAGGTAGTTATCGTCAGCTTATCGATACGTTAACCATGGTTTAGATATTTAATATCAGTTTGTCGATGTGTTAACCTTGATTTGGATAGTTAACATTAATTTGTCATCGTGTTAATCTTGATTGACCATCCAATTAGCACTTGGGGCATGAAGAACCGGGATGAGTTAACTAGCTCCGATTGGTTCTTGGGGCATGCAGAATTAGGTTATTTGAATGCATCTGATTAGCACTTGGGGCATATAGAATCGAGATGACTTGTTAAACACTGATTAGCACTTGAGGCATGCATAATCATGTAATTGCAATACATTTGATTAGTACCCAGAGCATACAGAATCAAGATGACTTGATTGGACTTAATTGGTATCAGGTTATTTGACCAGCAAAACAAAATAAGTTTTGAGAATTATTTCAATGTTGTCCATTATGGATTGACCTTTATATTGGCTGGTATTCTTGTAGGTGCATTATCCCTCCTTAAAATATGAGGAAAATCCTCTCAATGTCTGAAAATATTTGCATTTCTTTTTTGTTGTGCATCTTTTTTATTCTAACATGTTAGGGTAACTTCTTGTGATGTAGAAGAATGCTTGTATTCTCTTTTTATTGAAAGAGTAGACATATGCCCCCTAGTAGGAATTCTCAGCACCTGCTGTGAAAAGTATCAAGTATTAGTATTTTGTTTATTAAATTTGGCTTTTTGAGCTTCTTTTTTTGCTATTTTTTTTCTTTCGTTACTTGTTGTTACATTTTTCCATTTTACTTGTATATTTTATTGTCATTTTCATACCTTTTATTTTGCTATTCAATTCTGAGTGCCAAAAATAAATGAAATCAATTATATATGTAACTGTGATGCATGTCGGAGCCTTCTCTTTAAACTAAGTTAGGCTCTCAGAGGCCAACTTTTAGGGGCCGAGATCGAAATAAGTTCACCTAATCTCATAAATTGGCTACTTCAAAATAAAAAGGGATCAAACTCAAATTATTGTTGGTAGTTAACCCATGAAGACGTCTACTAATCGGCCTAAAAGAGGTAGGTGTCATGAAGTTTCCACCCGATAGAACATCAAGAGGTTAATCTCGATCTTTTGATGTCCAAATAGAGATTGGTGTTTGGGATATCACTCTTATTAGGCATCTTGGTTAGGTGTTATTTTATAATTAAGTTTTAAAATTAATCCTCTATCTTTTCTCACACAATGCATTAGCGATAAAATTAAGTAAACATCATATTAAAATAGATAAAACAATAAAAAGCAATAAAATAAACCTACTTAATTATTACATAAGCAAATCATCCAAAAAAAGAATAATATACAAAATAAAAATCATACATAAAATGGGCTATTTGTTAGTTTGGAAATGTTGGTTCCCTTATGCATATTTACAAAGAGATGTTTTATTATATTGTGTGAATTTGGGCTAAAAAATTAGATATTAGTTCGTTTTTTAGAAGAAAATCCCATTTATTTAATAGAAAATATTTTTTATTGTCTTTTATCTTTATCGTGCGAAAAAAATATATTTTTTACTAACTATTACAACCTGGAGAAATAATACATCCAAAAGGAAAATAAATCCAGGAATGCAAAATAAATAATTAATCAAATAAAACCATAAAAAAGAAATAAAAGTAAAAAGAACTAGGTGTGGACAGTGAGTAGTAGATCACTCTCAAAGCATGACTTCCCCCGTAATAATTTAAAGCAACCCTCCAAAAGCCAAAAATAAATACTCACAAAAATATAAAAAATAATACAAAGAATTAATACACAATAATAAAAGTAATTACAACATTGAATCATACACCATGAAAATAGTATAGAAACAAATTGTACAGCATTAACTTACATAAAATAATATACAAATATAATGGAAAATGATTAACATACACAAATTTACATGAAATATATCAAATCGGCTTAAAAAGATACTTAGGGATGGCTATAGGAGGTGAGGGATGACCACATGAGGAGCGAGGGATGGATAAGGAGAAAAAGTTGAGGGCTTCCATCCCTCGGGTGAGAGACGGGTGTCCCTCAGCCCTTTTTCCCTTCTGCTACCTTTGGACAGAACCAGAAATGCAAAATTGTTATGGAAATAACCAAAAAATCATGCAAAAGTATTTCTAGCCTAAAACATGCATTTATACAACCTAAATCATGCCAAAACATGTTATAATAATAAATCATGCATAAAATAAATAAAAAACATGGATTTACATAATTAAAAGAATCAAAAATTAAGCTTTAAATATACAACAATTGAGGAAATCATTAAAACCATGCCCTTATCATGCCTCTAACATGTTAAACAGTCCTAAAATAGCTCACACATCACTTAAACATGCATATCAGTCAAAGATAATACTTAAATCATGTCAATGAACATTAAAAGAATAATGTGATTATGTATAATTAAATCTAGAGAGAGAAAGTGGTAGGGAGCTTAGAATATTATCCTCAAAAAGTATTATGACTTTATGGTGATTATGGTGCAGATCTCTTGCTCCGATCCATGGTCTTCGTTCTCAAAGATAAAAAATGAAATTCATTTATTTTTGGTGTGTGTTTTTAACAAATATTGTTAGAGCTTAAGATTAGAGAGAGAAAGAAACAATTCTTCTTCTCTAATGGCAACCCATTTCAAAAAGTATGTGATCTTCCCCCTTTGAAAGCCCTAGAATTAAGGTTTTATAACTTAATTTCGAATTTGAGTTGTTTTCCAACTTAAGACCCTAAATTTGGAGATATAATCCCTCAAGTTCAGAATCAAATCATATCCTCAAACTTCCTTTTTCAAAGTACTAAACAATCATAGGAAATCTTGGGTTTCAAATAAGGGATAGGTATCCCTCAATAAAGGACGAATATCCCTCATTACTAAACCCTAAATTTGTCTAAAATGCCCCTCTGATGGACCACAAAGGAGAGTGAAGCCTAAAAACGGGCACCCCTTAGGTGATAGGCGGTCATCTGTCACCATTAAAGGTCTAAAATGATGTTTTTATGCATTTTTTTTAAAACACTTGAAAATTTTTGTAAGCTCTTGAAGAATCATGAAAATCTTTTAAAAAATATGGAAAGTTCAAGGTTAGAGCTTCGAGATCTGATCCCGCTATCAGTAATACATCATATCCTCATCATCAGATAACCCTGATCTAGGCTGCCTTGGGTTATGGTGTCTATGACAACATAAATACACAAGCTGAATAAATACATATTTTAACTTTATATACATCAAAGTTTCTTGAACAAAACAAAAACTCCTTAAATACAAAATGGCCTACTAAGGGGGCCCTAATGCTCTACAGTAAGCTAGCCTCGATGAAGGTCTATGAGCTCGTGGTCTAGCTGGTGCCATAACTTGACGTGCTGCTAGTGGCTGCTCGTTTGCCTGTTTGAACACAAATATGAAGCCAGGCAATGCTGATGTCAAAGGAAGCAAGACCTGTGCTATCACACCTGCTAACCTCTCTGACCTTTATCCTACCTCAAAAATTGCTCTAGAGTGGTGCTTTAGGTATCTCATCAGATCACCCCTCAGGTACCTAATATACCTCCTCAGCCGCTCATCAATCTCTACCATAACCTGCTTACCCTTGTGAATCTCACCCTCTAAATGGTCCTTCTGCTCTCTGATCCGAGTGAGTAATCCATCCATAACCTATAAGGACTCATCAAATCTGTGGCCTGTAGCCACCATGTTAGCTTTCAGACCCCATACCTCATCCTGCAGAGTTTATACTATAGCTGGTAATGCTTACAAGGATTGCACCACTATGAGTATGGTTTGTAGTGCCTAGTTTTGGCATCTGCTCACTTCCTCTAATGCTATCAACCTCCTAAAAATGTCATCAGATAGATAGCTGGAGGTGTATGTGTTGGTGATGGTGGAACGATGGAGGAGCTAAAGAAGTAAAAGACCCGGGATTTCTATAAGGTGGAAGAGCCAAAAAAGTGGATGCTCTAGGATGTCCATAGGGAAAGAACCTTTCTAGCCTTGTGGCTGGTGACCTCTGATGCCTAATGGGAGATCTGAGATTTACTGGCAGCTGTGGTAATCTAACCAATAGATCCTGCAGTTCAATCTACATATCAAACTCGTGTCTGAGTTCATTCTTGACCTCTTAGGTCCTTATGGCCCATCTGCTTACTCTGCCTGATCGTCTTGCTGAGGAGGTTGCTCTTAGGGTGCCTGTAGAGCTACTGGTACCCCCTTTGGTGGCTTACCATGCTCACTCCCTTCTACGAGTGCACCTAGAACTATAAAAGGGAGACCGTACCTTTGTCTGGTCTTTAGTAGAGTTAGCAATCTGTACTCTCCCTCATACCCCTCTATGGGCTCCACCATACTTATCATAATCACAACCTATAAGTTTATATGGATGCCCTTTAGCATGGGTTCACCAAAGTCACTCTCGCATGCCCTCAATGATAGCAACAATCGAGTAATGATGCCTTCCATACAAATCTGAGTTCCAGACTGAGTGCCTAATCTGACTAATATCGTAATGATCTCATACATGATGTCTATATGTTTGCCCTCCTACATATCCCATAAACTTGTGACATCTACAAAGTTAATGTTCCCCAAACTCCTATGCATCCTAGGTATGAAGTAGATAAGACCCTCTAAAGGTATTTGCGAATCTGAGAGGCCAGCATGGTACTCTTTACCGTGTCTGATCGATAAATGGCCTCTGGTAAGGCCACTGCTATCCACCTATCTCAATTCATCAACCTAGGCAATGTGATCATACCTAATCCACTCGGGAGACCTATGGCCTCAGTGAATATACATCTCATGATGCTGTAATGTATACCTACGGCACAAAACTATATGACCCCTTCTTGTATGCCTGAGCACTAAAATCCTCTATATTCTAAGGTGGCAAAGACCTATTGGGTGACATCTCGATAGGTCCTGTAGGCTAGAACGAAGAGCTTTATCCAACCTGCCTTAGCTAGGAGTCAATTAGCCTTTTGTAGCAGCCCGAAGTGATGTAGGAATTGCTGGACATAAACCTATTTAATCTGTACTGGACCTGCTGTAGAGCCTAAAATCTTTCAACTTATTAGACATAATATAACTTGGCATCGATTGAGGCAGCTATAGGCATGCAGTCCTACAAGGCATCCTACGAGAAATGTTACATGTTAGTTTGAGGTTAACTTGAGCTGCAGGTAAGCTAAATATTTACATGTTGGGTTAAATATTTGTAGTTAATCTGCACTAGGAGTGTGCACTAATCAATATAAAAATAATATACATATTTTCTTATTCTAACAATCATGCATAAGAAATAGGACATAATGCATAATACACATTTTATAAGAATTTAACAAAAATTCAGCAGCATTCCGACTAAGAATGTGATTGCCCTCTATATAAAAAAAATAAATTATACAACACAGGCCATGAGGGCTACAAAACAACACAATTCTTCCTAACATTATGCATTTCACGCCTTATGAGATTGTAAAGCAAATTTTGGCAGCATTCCAGCTAGAAATGCGATTGCCTCCTACACAAAAGGAAAGTTTCACAACAGACAAGCCATTATGTCTACAAGTAATGCAATTTAAGTTATGTTACTACTTGGTGCAATTACAACTATAATACAAATGCTTCTAAAGACATAAAGTATGTAAAGTTCATGTATATTGGTCGCTAAAAGAAAGAAAATAATAGAGATATAGGCCTATGTGCTCATACATGAGGCTCTTAATTATCTACAATGTCATGCAAAGAAGGTTTGGAAATTAATCTTTATAACCTAGACTACAATACAAATACAAATAAGATAAAGGGTGCTCGCATCCATCATGCCTAAAATTAAAGTTTTACAACCTAAATTATGTTTTAACAAAAGAAATAAAAATGAAAAAAGATAAAAATAAATAATATTTACTTGTGGAAAATGAAAAAAGAAAAGAAAGAATAGCAAAAAAATGATGCTCTTTGAAGTGTGCCTTACTCCCAGGAGGCCACAGGCACAAATGGCTCTAAGAACAAAAGATGAATGAAGGAGAAATGCTTAAAAAACCAAAAAAGAAAACTTTAAAATAAAAAAATATGGAAGCTCGTTGGAAAAATAAAGAAGAAGACCTTTTTTATTATGGATTTCGAGTGAAGGACGGGCTTCCCATTTATCACTAGCGATGGATAGGACTGAGGGACATCCCGTCCCTCAGGGTAACAAGTCTGAAATGCCCCTCTCTCTTAATTTGCCTCACTTTTCCATTCTAGCTCATTTTTCTTCCATTTTTTTATCATTTCCACCAATTTTTCAACCTCTATCCATCTAAAATTAAGTAACAATATTATTTACACATTTTTTATGTGTTACAATATTATTTTATAATATTTACAAGTACCAATTGCTTTTTACTACACACAAGTGTCCAAAACTCTGAAATACCCCCTAAAATTTATTGTTCCTCTTGAGATGAATTACTCTTTACTTTTAGGACCCTCAAGAGCTAATTGCTTTAGCTATCAGAGTTTTGGATTCCCTACAAAATGAAAATAAAGGAAAAATGCAATGGTATATACATGCAATGCATGGGATATGCAAAAGGATGACTTTTGGCCTTTCAGAGGTGATAAACGGGTTGTTCCTGGTTTGCTCCTTATGAGGGATGACCATGGCTCACCACATTTTATAAATAGTGCTTTAACTTTCTTGGTCCTCTTGCCTTTGACCTTTATCTTCCAAAGAAACTTCTTCAAGGTATTTTCTCTCTTTCTTTTCTTTTCTTTCCCTTTTTTTGTTCATTTTCCTCTCAGTTATTTATTTTTGGCCTGTCATTTCCACTTTTTAGACTGTTTGAAATTCTTGTCAATATGTCTTTTGGACTTTACAAATTGCATGGACTACTAGATAACCTTACGACTTGGAAATACCCCCTTTCAGCTCCCTATTTCAGCCTGAGGTTTATAAAAAAAGTAGCCTTAGATAGAAATTTGTTGTTCTCTGTTGCCCACCATTGGGACTTAAGGTTTTATGTGTTCAGATTTACTCATTAGAAGTTATATCCTTTGCCAGAGGAATTTGCTGTTATAGTGGATGCTAAGTTTAAGCCGGGTACTTGACCATATCTCCCTTCTTTTATTTTTAGGTACCTTGAAGAGGTGGCTCGTGCTCTTGGCATTTTTCCTTCTGAGGCTAGAGGTTTGGTTCCCTATGAAAGGACATTCTTATTGGAGCCTCTGATCGATGTACTAGCTAACTTTGATGATATACCCACTTTCCATTTCAGCGTGGTATTGCTTTGCTATTTCGTTCAATGTTTACTGATACATACTTAGGATCCTATAACTAGAGATCATGAGTTATTTAGCATAGTAGATAGTAAATTCTAGGGATTTAACCCCTTTCTTATAGTTCTAGCAAAGACTATTATTGATTTAGATGTTGTTCATCATAACCTTAGCTCTCGCTTTATAGGTAGTCCCTTATTACTCTAAGTATGTCCTTGATTTTGAAGGTAATAGATTCCTTGTAGATTTTAATACTAGCTTTTCTTATTAGAATACATGTCCTTTTAGAATTTCATGCATTTCTTTCCCTAATTTTTGCATGAGATTATCCTAACTCACCCTAACGACTTTATTTTTATTGTTATTTTTTTAGGCGTGGCTTCGTGAAAAGATAAAGCTCCTATCAAAACCTCCTCCTTGAGCTAGGGCCATAGGTGTAGATCCCATAAATCATGTCATACTCAGGCATCTATAGCGTGAGTTTCTAACAGTACGAGAGGGAGTTGATTGGTTGGGCCATTTGATAAATGACGATATCATGTTTAGGTGCACTTGGCTACCTATTACCTCTGTGGTCAGGGATGGAGGATCTCGATGAGTTCCTTTATGTGGATTGCATCGTGCCACTTTTTATATCATTGGCCAATGTGCTCACTAGTTCAGTGATAGATAAAACATTATCAGGCATCCACTGGGCTTTCATTGTGGTACACTTGCCTTCTTCTTTATGTTGGAGTATTATCAAAAGATTTGAACCTGACTTTCGATGAGGACTACTATTCCTAATATTAGTACCTACAATTTCACCACTTCTGCCTCCTACAAGTAGTAGGTCACTAGTACGATCGTTGACAATGAGCTTTGGGCTATCAGGAATCTTGATGAGAGGGAGGTTATACAAATAGATTATATCATAGTAGATCATGTTATGCTTTTATTAAATCCTTTACTTTTAAACATGTAAAAGAATATGTTACTTTTGTTATATAGATGATTTTATGATTACATGCATGACGTTTCTTTTTAATTTTGATACAGATGATCAATATTTGATAATATCCTAATAACATGTATTATTAAATCTTGAAATGAAACCTTACAAGCACTTTAACTTCTATCATCAATCAACCCTCTTGGATTTTCTTGATTGATTATTTTCTCTCATCCTTTAATTTTTGCTCAGGATGGCTTTTTTCGATTGTTACCTTGATGAGGCACCTAATTTTAGCAAGGCCACCATTTTTTTTATTTTTGACCTGTGGGACATTTATTCTCTTCTTTTTCTCTTTTGTCTTATCCATGAAACATTTTTAACCTATTCACATTTACTGGTTTTCTGAACTTATTACCATCACTATCTGATAGAATGGTAGACCCTTGGATAACAACTTTTTAAGTATAATAGGTTCTTCCCCTATTAGCCTGAACTTGCTTTAAATTCTAGGATTCCCAGCCTCATTTACTTGAATACTAAATCTCCCTCCTTTAGTGGGTGCTTCCTAACCTTCTTCTCAAGAACTAATTATGATAGCAAGCTCTTATTTTACCTCTACCTAACAAATTGAGTTGCAACAACTTTTACCTAGCCCACTTTGCTTCTATCAACTTAGCTTCTAATACTACCCTTAATTACTGGTGCTTGATTTCTACCGACAATACTGCTTCTATCTCATAGACCAAAGAGAATGGAGTGGCTCCTGTCGATGTTTTAGTTGTGGTCCTATAATCCCATACTGTGAAGGGGATCTTGTCAGTCCAATCTTTGTAAGTTCGAACCATTTTGGCTAGAATCCTCTTTATATTCTTATTGGTTGCTTTGATTGCTCCATTTGCTTGAGGCATATAAAGAGAAGACTTATTATGTTGGACCCTATACTTGATGAGCATCTGTCTGATTTCACAAAAAATTACAACCCATTATCTAACACCACATGATGAGGCAAGCCATATTTGCATATCAAATTCATCTAAATGAACTTAGCCATGTCTCGTGCATCCACCTTCTTAAAACATTTAGCTTCCACCCACTTAATGAAATAATCAATGACCACTATGATGAATTCGTGTCCATTTGAAGTAGATGGATGGATTGTAATGACTATACTAGATAAACCAGATTACAGTTACTAATTACATTCATAAGCCGCATTAGTCATGTGATTTAACATTTAATGATGCATATATATAAACATACACACATTCATACTACTTATATGTAGGGCCCATTATTACATATTCTTGATCATCCCCTTTGCAGAACTTATAATTACATGCCTTATATTTACAAATACATTACCGATATACAAAACAGATGCAAACTTAATTCATATATTAAGATGCAATTGTCTATCCTGAAGTTGGCTTGGGAGACTGTTGGCTCTGTCCCTGTACACACGGTCTACCCTCCAAACCTATACGAATTAACACCCGTGCTAAGCTATAAAGCTTAGTGGGGAACAACTAATAATATGACGATAACTACTTGAGGTAATTATCACCAGGCATTTAGCAATAATAGCATACAATATCTTTACTGAAATAATGCAATTATAACATTGTCTTATAATAACAACAGTAATAACTTTTAACTGAATATGCAAATCTTTCATTGCATAAATTTCCTTTCATTATTTTATCAAATTATTGCCTGCTTAAATTCGTGGGGGTGTGGATAACGGGTGCAATGGATACCCAATGGTATCAAATCAGAAGGATACCCGAAGGTATCAAATCAGAAGGATATCCGAAGATACCCAATCAGAAGTCTCATGTAGAGACAAGCCTCATGTAGAGACTTACAGAAGACTCATAAGAGTCAAACAGAAGCAGCTGCGATGGTACCCTATAGGCATGCCTATCTATCCACAACCAAGACTCTAAGTGCAGGCAAAACATATTATATTTCATATCTGATGAAATATCATCATTATATTTCCATATATAGCATTAACAAATGCTAAGCAGTACAACATTAAGCATTCTCATATATATAGCATTATCAAGAATCATATGCTATAATTTCCTTTTAATAAATTCATGTATGTTTCTATTATGAGGAATAGAAACTCACCTTTCCATTAATAAGCAAGCTTTGCATTTATGGACATTCCTTTTGACTACATGATTATCATTTAGGATGATTTATAATCCTAGGAAGGGCTTAGACAAGTCTGTACCAAAAAAAGAAATAAAAAAGATACATCTTTGAAAAACAGGGGAGGGTCACGGTTACTATTCATCTCCTAGTAACCGTGAGCCCAGCATTTTTATAAGGGTCACGGTTACTACAAAATTTCTAGTAACCGTGATACATAAAACTTTTCAATTTTGGACACAAATCCGAACTACCTCACGGTTACTAACAATTTCCTAGTAACCGTGAGATAGGGTGAAAAACATGGGTCACGGTTACTAATAAATTCTTAGTAATCGTGAGATAGCTTCGATTTCGCTACTGGACCAAAAGTTAACTTCCTCACGGTTACCAAGCCTAGGGCAGTAACCGTGAGGTGTTACGAGAATGGGTCACGGTTACTATGAAATCCTTAGTAACCGTGATCCATTGCATATCCTTTGGTCTTAAGCTATCGTTTTAGGCACCTCACGGTTACTATGAAATTCATGGTAACCGCGATCCCTAAACCGCCTCGAGATCGATTAACAGTCTCGACTTCAAAGCTATTTTGACCTGTAAAATAACATTTTCAGGCAAAATGGCCTTCAAAAAAGTTGTAGGCCTAAGTGTCTAGTTTTCAAAACATCAAAAATCATTTCAATAGGTCCTGTAAAACTCCAGTTATTCAAGAAAAACCGCAGACTGTTCATGAGGGCAAAAATCACAACCATAACCAGAATTCAATACCGATTTTCACTATCATGCAGTGAAAATCAGATTTTGGTCCTTTCTAACAAAATCAAGGCATGCAAGTCTATTTTCTAAATCAACTGGAATTTCCATATTTGAGTAACTATAGCTCAAGTTATGAGCAAAAATGTACAAACTAGTCAAATAACCCTTAAAACAGATTTTCATGTTCTTCAAACAATCTTTGCATAAAAGCAACTCTAAACCCTTCTAAGCTATAAATCATCCATAAAACACATGAGAGAGACACACAAGTTTTATCTCTTATGACAAATCAATACACATACATACATAAAACACTAAGTTCCCATACCTTAATTGATCTCCACCTAGCTCTTCACCCTTGAAGAGTTTCTTTTCCTTTCCTCTTGCTTGGTTCTCCTTCTAACAAGACATAAAAACACTTCTATGAAAACCTATTAAGCTAAACCAAGTATTACATATCAAAGGAGAACAAGTGATCTTACCACTAACTTGAGCAACTTTTCTTCTTTCAAAATCAAAGCAATCTAGAGAGAGAGGATGAGAGAGAGTTTAAGGTTTAGGAGATTATGAAGATGAAAATGGAGAATGAAGACCATAAGTGGCCGGCCAAATCCCCTTCAAAATATCTACCTCTCCCTAAACTCCAATTGGTCCAAATGTCACTCTAAAGCAACAATTGCCAAATGGTCCCTCAACTTCCTTTATTTTAAAATCTACCCCAAAACTTATACTTTAACTTTTCAATTACACCCTTCAATTAACATTTATACTTAATTAAGCATAATCACTAATAATTAATGAGTGATAATTCTACTAGGGTGTATTGAGGGGCATTACATGGATCATTCCTATAATGTCTATTAAGGTTACATAACTCAAAAATGGACAAATGCCTCAGGTTTGCATATTATTGGCATTGCTGAGACCGTTTGATATATTTTGAACAATCATTGTCCATTGTGAACTAAAAAAATCCTTGGCATATAATCTTCTTAGCTAAGAATAAACCATTAATATGGGCTCTACACACTCCTACATGCACCTTTTCCATAACCTTCCTAACTTCCTTTTCATCTAGACATCTTAATTGAATCCCGTAAAGCTATCTTTTGTAGAGTACTCCTCCCACAGTGATGAATTGGGTAGACAGCTTATGAATTAATCCTTCATTCTTTTCAATTGCTTCTTCAAAAAATGCTAACTTTTCCAAATAATTCTAAATGTTATACTACCAAGGCTTTCCATCATCCACCCTGATATTTATGATCTGCTCATTTTCAAAGCACAGCTTATTAGAACTCGAGATCAGCAAAGGCTTCATAGTTACTCCCTTCAAATTATCCCACATTGACGCCAAGGTAGCTAAAAGCATCTGCTAACTACTTTTTTTTCTTTAGGCACACATCCAAAAGTACAAACCTTAAATTGACTACTTAAAACCTTCAGACATTTAAGATAGGGCAGCAGTTGCTCTTCTTTTACTAACCATTTACCTCTAACTTGGTAAACAACTAGAGCTAAATCTCCAAACACTTATGCAGGTTTTTCCCTACAGTTAGTAAGGCTTCTAACCCAAAACTGCAAGCTTTATACTGTGTTTCATTATTTATGGCTCTGTATCTTAGCTTTTAAGTTAATAGCATCTTTTTTCCTTTTGAGGTGACCAAGATTACTCCTACTCTTACTTTTTTTTATTATTCATAGCTCCATCAAAATACATCTTCCAACCTTGCGCTGTTATAGTTGCAATATTTTCATCGGGGAATTCAAAAGTCATCTCTTTACCCTCTAACGGCTAATTGGCTAGAAATTCTGCTACCGTTCTCCCTTTGATGGTCTTCTTAGTGATATATTCTATATAAAACTCCTGCAGAAGAATTAATAACCTTTCTATCTTTCCTAAAAATGAAGGAGCTTTTTGCAAAAATCTAAGCGGATTTTGCTTAGCCATAACTTGTATTTTATAAGAATAGAAGTAATGTCTCAGCTTTTTTGATACCCATATGACTGCTAGATAAATCTTTTTAATTTCTACATCCTTTGCCTTGTAAGGGAGAAACTTCTTATTGAGGTAATACATTCATACTCAATCCTAAAATCATCCTCTTGTGCCATCATTGCGCCTACTAAACTATATTCTATTGCTAAATACAAAATCAAAGGCTTACCTATTTAAGGTGGTCTCAGTACTGGTGGATGCAACAAGTATTCTCGAATGATGTCGAATACCTTTTTACAGTCCTCATTTCAAACCACTGGTTGATCTTTCTTAAGCAGCTTGAATATCAATTCACGAACTGACATCAACTTGACTATGAACCTGCTTATATACCAAATCTTAACTAAGAACCCTTTAACTTTCTTTTTTTAAGGCATTGGCATCTTCCTAATGGCTCGTACATTGTCAGGATCCACTTTTATACCTTTCTAGCTCACCATATGGCCTAAAAGCTTACTGAAGTAACCCCAAAGATGCTCATCTTCAGGTTGGGATGAAGACTGTACTTATCAATCCTATAAAAGAACTTTTCTAATGCCTTGAAATGACCTTTTTAGGTAAGTGACTTGATCATCATGTCATCCACATACACCTCAACCTCTTTGTGAATCAAGTCATCTAATATCTTAGTTGTTATCCTTTAATAGGCAGCACCCGCATTTTTAAGCCCAAAAGGTATGACTCTATAAGCATATGTCTCCCATTTGGTTATGAAAGCCTTCTTGATCCTATCCACTATTTTATTCAAAATCTAATAATTCCCGGCATATCTATCCATAAAACTGTACATGGTATAAGCGGCTGCACTATTAACTAGAACATCTATATGAGGAAAGGGAAAATCATCATTGGGATAAACCTTGTTCAAATCCCTATAATCTATACAGACCTTGATTCTTCCATCCTTTTTTGCTATAGGGACTATATTTTCTAACCACATGGGATACTAAACTTCCACTAAGAACTTATCCTTTACATGCTTTTTGACTTAATCCTCAACCTTCTCATCCCATTCTGTTCTAAGTCTTTAAAGCTTCTACTTGACGGGTTTGTACCCCGAATACATTTGAATGGCATGTTCAACAACTTTTTGACTTATTTCTAGTATATCTTCATAGGTATAGGCAAAGACTTTTTCATATTTTTTCAATATTCTTTCAATTTTTTCTCTCTTCTCAGAAGTTATATATGATGCCAATAAAATTTCTTTTGGATTTTCTTTGGTTCCAAGATTAAATGAACATTTGTTTGTTGAGTTAATGTCCAATATGAATGGTTCATGATTATGATTATACATATTGAAATCTGAAGAAACATCACACAAGTAAGCAAAATTGTTCATCTTATTAATGTAATCAAAAGAGTAATAAATGTTCTAATCAAAAAGTTTAGAAACATAAGCAATATCAATAAAAGCATCATCTTTAGTCTTGGTAGCCTCAAATATCTCTCTAGTCTTGAGCTCCGGTGAATCCTCATCCTTGACCTTCTCTTTATCTTTCAGCTAGATTGTGGGCAGCTTCTCTGTCATAACCTCTTCAGGTGTTTCTTTATCCTAAATGAAATTGTGCAGAAGAATCTCTTCATCCTAAAAATCCTCAACTAGCTTGATGATCCCTTATTTCTAGTTAGAGACATCATTGAATAGCTCAAATCCTAGTATTAGCTCACCCCCTATCATATGAGGTTCATTCTCCCTACAGTAAAGGTAAAGACTCGATGCTAGTATAAAACTCTAGGAAATGTGAGGAATCCCTTTCATTAATTCTTTCTTTTTGCCTTTCTAATAGACACCAATGAAGCCTAACCCCTTATTATCCTTCTTACCCTTAGCAGTTATAGCAGTTTGAGACTTTTGGGAGCTCTTACCTAAACCAGCACTAGGCTAAACCAGCACTGAAGTCATCTGTGAATGTCACGAAGTAGCTAAAACCACCTCTAGCATGTGTACTTAAAGGTCCACATACATCGGTATGTATTAGTTCCAATAAGCCATTAGTCCTCTCGCCCTCTTTATTAAAAGGACTCTTTGTCATTTTTCCATGCAAACATGGCTCGCATGTGTCATAAGACTCTAAGTCAAATGACCCAAGCACTCCAGTTTTATAGAGTCTTGAAATGTGTTTTTCGTTTGCATGTCTTAAACGACAATGCCAGAAGTAAGTATGGTTTATTTCGTTTGATTTAACCCTCTTTGTATTAATGTTGTATATGGACTCTTTGTTTTGTAAATCAAGGATATAAAGGCCATTTTGCAACATGGCATTGCCATAAGAAATGCCTTGGCGACGAATATGAGTATTGCCATTTTTAATAACAAAATCAAATTCATCATTATCCAAACATGAAACTGAAATAATGTTTCTGCTCATAGCAGGCACATAATAACAATTATTCAAAACAATACAAATTCCGAAAGGTAAAGTGAGGTGATAGTCGCCTATCTCCATGGCAGCAACTCGTGCTCCATTCCCCACACGGAGGTCCACTTCATTCTTCCCAAGTAACCGCCTATTTCTTTGCCCCTGCACATTTGAACAAATGTGAGAACCACAACCGGTATCCAATACCTAAGTGGTAGAAATAGAAAGGTTAATTTCAATAACAAAAATACCAGAACTGGACGCCTTGGCTCCATTCTTCTTTTGTTCTTCCTTGAAGAGAGCGCAATTCTTCCTCCAATGCCCTATCTTGTTGCAATGGAAGTAAGTGCTCTCACTCTCTTTGAGTTTTGGCACCTTGGGCTTGGATTGGGCCTGAGGTGCACTCCCAACTAACTTGGGTTTTCCTTTTCCCTTTCCCTTTCCCTGAGCTTGTACACCTAACAAGTTAAGTTACTTAGGTAGGAAAACTCCAATCATGTCTCGTACATGACTCTTGGATCAAATGGGCTAACATCTTAAGATGTTATAGCACAACCCATTTATTAGTTGCCTAGGTCCGGGCATCCCTTTCCATGTTAAGTCCAACCTACATTCACAACCCATGCCTCACAAAGATAATCGGGCGCATCTAAGACTCCTAGTCTACGTGACCGATGATCGATGCCTTGACATGTTTCGAATTAGGAAGGCAACTTTGTGACTTACTATTTTAGGGATTCATTTTATTACGGCTTACATGGCATACGCTTTGTCATCCATACATAGCATGCATATATATATAATTGCATAAAGTAAAGCGTGACAAACATGGGCCCAAAAACCTACAACTAAGATTTTATACTATTACATAAGAATCTTCGAGTTGGGCTTCTCCACTCCGGTGGGCTTCGTCTTGATTTACAAAGTCTTCAAGTATATTCTATTCTAAGAAATAAATGAAACTTTTACAATAAAACATAATGGCTCGCAGGCCATATTTAATTACAAAAACCCAGGGCCCATGAATGCACAATGCATATCCATTCATCACACCAAATTAGCAAATAAATATACATAGCATTCATGGATAAAACAAAGTCCAATTTTAATTAATTTAGCCAAGCCCATTAATGAAAATTGTGTACTTGAACCTTTAAGAGAAGACCCCATGACGGGACTGGGCCAAAGCCCAATGGACTAAATCCTCTTATTGAATAAGTTCTCTTAAAAGCCCAAAACACTAACTAGTTAGATTTGTGCTATAAATCAACTCTAGTATAATTTCCAATTTTGCCATTTTTAATTTTATGTCATACAGCCCATAAACATTAAAAATGCATATAATATGTGCTAACATGAATTAAAAATAAAATCATGAAGAACACATATATAGTACACGGCATTCATGCAAAAACAAACAAACAACAAAAACTAGTTGTTTAATGCTTATGTAATGCCATAAAATGCACAAACATTCAAATCAATTTTATGAGTCATTTAATAATCTAAATAAGTCCATAAACATTGATTTAATATTCTGTACCATTTTAATCTAAATGTGTTTTTACCATTTTAATCAAAACAAAACAAACAATGTTGATTAAACATGTAACAAACACAAACTAGACATAGTTTTAAGTGATTTTAAAAATAATCAATTAAATTGTCATGGACCAGAATTAAAACCAAATTTAAAACATGTCTAGACCTGTTATTTAATCTTTAAAAATCACTTACAAACATCCCAAAAATGTTTTTACATTTAATTTTGAAAACTAGTTGTTAAACTAGCAATTTACATGCCAACTAGCACCTAGTTTCATAATTAACATGTACCATCAGGTATAAATAATTAAATCCGATCATTACCAGCCCTAATAACATCTTAGGACAGTATATTAACATGTCATATTAATTATAATACCTATCTAATCAATTAAAATCATTTTTACACCAAAACAATGCAAAAAACTCAAAACAGAAAATTTCAGATTTGCATGTTTTCATAATGACGATTTTTAATTAAATTTTTCATGCATCTAAAGCACTAAAATAAGCATGTTTAGGCTCTGATACCACTGATGGAATATGACATGGTATGAATGTGATGATAGCACAGCGGAAAAACAAAAATTTTTATCATACATGCCATACAATTCCATGACAAGAATCGAAACATGCAATTTTAGAGTTTTAAACTTACAACTTTAGATGCCTTTAAAACTTGATTTTGATGATGACCAGCAACCAAGAAGGATATTTCCACCTTAGATCTTCACCACCAACGCCAAGGAACAGCCTTTACGCCACTCCCTCTATTCTCACACACACACTTGCAAAGATGGCTTAAAATCAAGAGTGCTAGCTCTATGATTGTGTATTCGGCAATGGGAATGATTTGAAGCCACAAGATCTAATCTTGTTCTTCCTTTAGGTTACTATTTCAGCCCGAGAACACAAGAGAACAAGAAAAATTTCTTTCCCCTTGAGTATTTCGGCCAAGAGAGAAAAATAGCAAAACGGCATCCACTTTTATTCATTTAATTCATTAATATATATCACTTAATTTAGGTCAAGTGTGAGTGCCAAAAATTAAGTGTTAATTTCAGCCTCCATCACTTCCTAATTAAGAGATATATCTTAATTTAAATTCTATTAGAATTTAAATTCAAATGGCATTAGTCATTTAATCAAAACAAACTTACTTATTTAAGGTGATAAGTTGCCGAATTCAACTAGTATTTTAGTTTGAATTTTGGCTACTTTAATTCCCTCTCAAGTATTATATTTTGATTAAATAAAAATTAGGATTTAATACTCAATTAACTTAATTATACATAGATAATTAATCAATTGAAATTAAACCTAGCACATGCCAACAAATTTCTCTCGTGACCAACTGTTAACAGATTTGCCTAAAACAGCAAGCTGTTTTAGGCAAAAAGACAGTTCAATATATTTGCCTAAAACAGCTAGCTGTTTTAGGCAAAATCGTGGCTTAACAGATTTGCCTAAAACAACTAGCTGTTTTAGGCAAAATCGTACCTTGACAGTTTTGCTGTTTTAGGCAAAAAAACTGTTTTTACAGATTTGCCTAAAACAGCTAGCTGTTTTAGGCAAAAATCTGTTTACCCATTTTATGCATTAATTTGACTTTAAATAAAAGTCCAAATTAATTCCCAATACACAATTTAAATATTTTAAGCCCAATGCTTTGTGTGCGATCCTATAGGTCCATTTAATGTTGGCAATGAATTAATAAATTAATTCAAAGGTTATATATATTCTCTCACAAGATATTATAGCATTCCAAATTAAATGAAAATGCATATGGCATTTAGTGACCTAATGCAATTTTGCATAGTCCCTTACCCATAAATATCAGAATTAATATAAGGCATGGAACCAGTCATCCTTATATATATTAATTCCTTTCTTGATATTCCAGTGACACTGAACTCTCAGATAAATAATGATTACTCATTATTTCATCTCGGTATGGCCATACACTTCTCAGTTCACTGATCAAGTGGCCGATGATATTTTCTCTTTTAATGAGAGGGGTAATCCCTTCACTTCTCTCATGCTCTCTAACATGAATCAATGCATACCCAATCATACCCGTACTTGTCGCTCTGTTACGAGTACGTTAGGTGTATGTCAAAGTACACAATAATTCATAAAGAGTTTCATAGAGATTTCAGGTCTAAGAACTCCGATACAAAACTTGCATATGAGAAACATTTATGACTTGTACCATGTAGTGTTCTCATGAGTGGATCTAATCCAGATACCGTGTTCTAAACATGTATCTATGATCTCTGATTGACACTCTTATCCTTATGATCCGTAAGACAGAACTCAACTTATCAGATAGAGCATACTAGTCTTAATTCATTTGTTATTCCCATAACAATGACTGACTAGGGATATTTAGAATGAAGTCTCATTTATTTCAAGGTCTTAAAACCATGTGCCTCACACATGATAACTTAAACTGAAACAACATTCTTGGATAGTTCTATCAATTGATATGCACAGGAATACAATAGATAAAACAAATGCCTCATTTTATTAATTTCAAGTGTTTCATTACAATGCATTGGGGCTAGGGCTTACACTAACAATCTCCCACTAGCACTAGTCCCAATTAGGCATAGCCCTAAGACCGAACGCTCTCAAATGAGCTTTGTGCAGATTTGGACGTAACTATTTCGTCAAAGGATCTGCTACATTGTCTTCACTTGCTATCTTGCTAACCTTGACGTCCCCACGATCAATGATTTCTCTGATCAAGTGGTACCTCCTGAGTATGTGTTTGGATTTCTGGTGTGACCGGGGCTCCTTTGCCTGTGCGATGGCCCCGTTGTTGTCACAGAAAATTTCTAATGGATCTAGGATGCTTGGGACCACTCCTAATCCAGTAATGAAATTTTTAATCCAAACAGCCTCTTTTGCAGCCTCACTTGCTGCAATATACTCAGATTCTGTAGTTGAGTCGGCAACGGTTTCTTGCTTTGAGCTTCTCCAGCTGACAGCACCACCGTTCAAAACAAAAACAAACCCAGATTGCGATCTAGAATCCTGAGTGCTGGTCTGAAAAGTATCATTGGCATAACCTTGTATGACGAGCTCTTCTTGACCACCATACACTAAGAAGTGATCCTTAGTCCTTCGCAGGTACTTCAGAATCCCTTTTACAGCAGACCAGTGCTTCTCACCAGGGTCTTGCTGAAACCTACTGGTTATACTCAGTGCATGAGCAACATCCAAACTAGTACATAACATAACATACATGATAGATCCAATAGCAGATACATATGGGATTCTACTCATGTTGTCCCTTTCCTCTTTGGTTTTAGGGCACTGTTCTTTAGTCAAAGGAACTCCCAAAGCCAAAGGTATGTACCCTTTCTTTGAGTCTCCCATACTAAAATGCTTTAGTACTTTGTCTATGTACTTTTCTTGACTTAGTCCCAAAAGCCGATTCGATCTATCTCTATAGATTCGAATACCAAGTATTGTCTCGGCTTCACCTAAGTCTTTCATTGAGAAACATTTTCCCAACCATTGCTTAACCTTTTGCAATGTTGGAATGTCATTCCCAATGAGAAGGATGTCGTCCACATATAGGACTAGAAATACTACTATGCTCCCACTAACCTTCTTGTACACACAAAGCTCATCTTCGTTCTTGATGAAGTCGAATTCTTTGACTGCCTCATCAAAACGAAGATTCCAACTTCGGGATGCTTGCTTTAATCCATAAATGGATTTTTGAAGCTTGCAAACCTTCTTAGGATGCTTGGGATTGACAAAACCTTCAGGCTGTGTCATATACACATCCTCAAGTAAATTTCCGTTGAGGAAAGCAGTTTTGACATCCATTTGCCATATCTCATAATCATGATATGCAGCTATGGCAAGCAAGATCCTAATGGATTTAAGCATGACTACAGGCGAAAAGGTCTCGTCATAGTCTACACCATGAGTTTGTCGAAAACCTTTTGCTATTAGTCTACCTTTGTAGGTCTTATCAGCTTTGAGTTTGAATAGCCACTTGCATTCAATTACCTTAGCACCTTTCGGTGGATCAACCAAGGTCCAAACCTGGTTATCGTACATTGATTGCATCTCGGATTTCATGGCTTCAAGCCAATTTTTCGAGTCTGGGCTTTTAATAGCTTTTCGGTAGGTAGTAGGATCCTCACGATCTACTAACTCAATAGTGTCACTGTCAGTGATTAGAAATCCATATCTCTCAATCTCCTGACGTACCCTACCAGACCTTCTAGGTACTTGTGTAATGGGTTCTTGTTCCACAACTGGTTGTGAACTTGATCCCATTTCCAACTCATCCTGTATAAAAGCTTGTGACACTTGAATTTCTCCAAGTTCTACTTTACTCCCACTGTCTTTCTTGAGAAGGAACTCCTTTTCCAAGAAAACAGCCTTACGAGCAACAAATACTTTGTTCTCGGCTTGTGAGTAAAAGTAGTATCCCTTTGTTTCTTTGGGATAACCCACAAACAAGCAGACAGTCGATTTGGACTCTAGTTTGTCAGATGTTAATTTCTTAACATGTGCTTCACAGCCCCAAATCTTGAGAAAAGACATATTGGGTTCTTTTCCAGTTCATACCTCGTATGGTGTCTTCTTAACTGCTTTAGTTAGAGTACGGTTCAATAGAAATGCAGCAGTTTCTAATGCATAACCCCAAAAAGAGATAGGAAGATTAGCTTGACTCATCATAGATATGTCCAACAGAGTTCGATTTCTCCTTTCGGACACACCATTCCATTGAGGTGTTCCAGGAGGAGTGAGCTGTGAAATAATATCACACTCCTTTAAATGACTGTCAAACTCTTGGCTTAAGTATTCGCCACCTCGATCTGATCGAATGGCTTTTATACTTTTGCCAAGTTGGTTTTCTACTTCATTCTTAAACTCTTTGAATTTCTCAAAAGTTTCAGACTTATACTTCATTAGATAGACATAGCCATATCTACTGAAGTCATCTGTGAATGTCACGAAGTAGCTAAAACCACCTCTAGCATGTGTACTTAAAGGTCCACATACATCGGTATGTATTAGTTCCAATAAGCCATTAGTCCTCTCGCCCTCTTTATTAAAAGGACTCTTTGTCATTTTTCCATGCAAACATGGCTCGCATGTGTCATAAGACTCTAAGTCGAATGACCCAAGCACTCCAGTTTTGTAGAGTCTTGAAATGCGTTTTTCGTTTGCATGTCCTAAACGACAATGCCAGAAGTAAGTATGGTTTATTTCGTTTGATTTAACCCTCTTTGTATTAATGTTGTATATGGACTCTTTGTTTTGTAAATCAAGGATATAAAGGCCATTTTGCAACATGGCATTGCCATAAGAAATGCCTTGGCGACGAATATGAGCATTGCCATTTTTAATAACAAAATCAAATTCATCATTATCCAAACATGAAACTGAAATAATGTTTCTGCTCATAGCAGGAACATAATAACAATTATTCAAAACAATACAAAGTCTGGAAGGTAAAGTGAGGTGATAGTCGCCTATCTCCATGGCAGCAACTCGTGCTCCATTCCCCACACGGAGGTCCACTTCATTCTTCCCAAGTAACCGCCTATTTCTTAGCCCCTGCACATTTGAACAAATGTGAGAACCACAACCGGTATCCAATACCCAAGTGGTAGAAATAGAAAGGTTAATTTCAACAACAAAAATACATGAACTGGACGCCTTGGCTCCATTCTTCTTTTGTTCTTCCTTGAAGAGAGCGCAATTCTTCCTCCAATGCCCTATCTTGTTGCAATGGAAGCAAGTGCTCTCACTCTCTTTGAGTTTTGGCGCCTTGGGCTTGGATTGGGCCTGAGGTGCACTCCCAACTGACTTGGGTTTTCCTTTTCCCTTTCCCTTTCCCTTAGCAGTTCCCTTCTTAATTCCCTTTTGAACCATAAGTACGGGATTGGTCTTTCGAATGTTCTCTTCAACATTCTTAAGCATCCCATGAAGCTCAGTGACTGACTTGTTCATTGCATGCATGTTATAATTCATCACAAATGGATCATAAGCAGCAGGCAATTATCCTAAGATCAAGTCAGTGGCCAATTCCTTTGGCACTAGTACCTCAAGCTTCTCAAGAGTATCAAGATACCCTTTCATCTTGAGTACATGGGTACTAACAGGAGTACCCTCAGCCATCTTGTAAGAAATTAAGGCCTTTGTTGTCACGAACCTCTCGTGACGAGCTTGCTCTTGGAACATCTCCTTGAGGTGCACCATGATCGCATAAGCCTCTTGGTCCATAAATTGCTTTTGCAAGTCAGGCACCATAGTGGCCAGCATCAGACAGGTCACATCATTGGAGTCGCTCTTCTTGGTCTCAAAAGTTTCCTTTTGAACCGCAGAGGCGTTCCTTCCTGGTTCTTCGGGCAAGGGTGCATCCAAAACATACGACTTCTTCTCTTGCTTAAGAACTATTCTTAAGTTTCGAGACCAGTCTATGAAATTGGTGCCATTAAATTTGTCCTTTTCAAGGACCGATCGCAATGAGAAATTGTTGTTTGAAGATGCCATTTTCAATCTACAATAAAATTTAGCAAGATTAAATGAGGTCTTATTAATGATCCCACAAACCGAATTAATATCCCTTTAAATAATTCGCGTTAGTGATTTAATGTGGGCCAAGATCCACTTTTCACAACAACTTATTAGTCAAGTTGAGCTTGTACACCTAACAAGTTAAGTTACTTAGGTAGGAAAACTCCAATCATGTCTCGTACATGACTTTTGGATCAAATGGGCTAACATCTTAAGATGTTATAGCACAACCCAATTATTAGTTTCCTAGGTTCGGGCATCCCTTTCCATGTTAAGTCCAACCTACATTCACAACCCATGCCTCACAAAGATAATCGGGTGCATCTAGGACTCCTAGTCTACGTGACCGATGATCGATGCCTTGACATGTTTCGAATTAGGAAGGCAACTTTGTGACTTACTATTTTAGGGATTCATTTTATTACGGCTTACATGGCATACGCTTTGTCATCCATACATAGCATGCATATATATATAATTGCATAAAGTAAAGCGTGACAAACATGGGCCCAAAAACCTACAACTAAGATTCTATACTATTACATAAGAATCTTCGAGTTGGGCTTCTCCACTCCGGTGGGCTTCGTCTTGATTTACAAAGTCTTCAAGTATATTCTATTCTAAGAAATAAATGAAACTTTTACAATAAAACATAATGGCTCGCAGGCCATATTTAATTACAAAAACCCAGGGCCCATGAATGCACCATGCATATCCATTCATCACACCAAATTAGCAAATAAATATACATAGCATTCATGGATAAAACAAAGTCCAATTTTAATTAATTTAGCCAAGCCCATTAATGAAAATTGTGTACTTGAACCTTTAAGAGAAGACCCCATGACAGGACTGGGCCAAAGCCCAATGGACTAAATCCTCTTATTGAATAAGTTCTCTTAAAAGCCCAAAACACTAACTAGTTAGATTTGTGCTATAAATCAACTCTAGTATAATTTCCAATTTTGCCATTTTTAATTTTATGTCATACAGCCCATAAACATTAAAAATGCATATAATATGTGCTAACATGAATTAAAAATAAAATCATGAAGAACACATATATAGTACACGGCATTCATGCAAAAACAAACAAACAACAACAACTAGTTGTTTAATGCTTATGTAATGCCATAAAATGCACAAACATTCAAATCAATTTTATGAGTCATTTAATAATCTAAATAGGTCCATAAAAATTGATTTAATATTCTGTACCATTTTAATCTAAATGTGTTTTTACCATTTTAATCAAAACAAAACAAACAATGTTGATTAAACATGTAACAAACACAAACTAGACATAGTTTTAAGTGATTTTAAAAATAATCAATTAAATTGTCATCGACCAGAATTAAAAACAAATTTAAAACATGTCCAGACCTGTTATTTAATCTTTAAAAATCACTTACAAACATCCCAAAAATGTTTTTACATTTAATTTCGAAAACTAGTTGTTAAACTAGCAATTTACATGCCAACTAGCACCTAGTTTCATAATTAATATGTACCATCAGGTATAAATAATTAAATCCGACCATTACCAGCCCTAATAACATCTTAGGACAGTATATTAACATGTCATATTAATTATAATACCTATCTAATCAATTAAAATCGTTTTTACACCAAAACAATGCAAAAAACTCAAAACAGAAAATTTCAGATTTGCATGTTTTCATAATGACGATTTTTAATTAAATTTTTCATGCATCTAAAGCACTAAAATAAGCATGTTTAGGCTCTGATACCACTGATGGAATATGACATGGTATGAATGTGATGATAGCACAGCGGAAAAACAAAAATTTTTATCATACATGCCATACAATTCCATGACAAGAATCGAAACATGCAATTTTAGAGTTTTAAACTTACAACTTTAGATGCCTTTAAAACTTGATTTTGATGATGACCAGCAACCAAGAAGGATATGTCCACCTTAGATCTTCACCACCAATGCCAGGGAACAGCCTTTACGCCACTCCCTCTATTCTCACACACACACTTGCAAAGATGGCTTAAAATCAAGAGTGCTAGCTCTATGATTGTGTATTCGGCAATGGGAATGATTTGAAGCCACAAAATATGATCTTGTTCTTCCTTTAGGTTACTGTTTCAGCCCGAGAACACAAGAAAACAAGAAAGATTTCTTTCCCCTTGAGTATTTCGGCCAAGAGAGAAAAATAGCAAAACGGCATCCACTTTTATTCATTTAATTCATTAATATATATCACTTAATTTAGGTCAAGTGTGAGTGCCAAAAATTTAGTGTTAATTTCAGCCTCCATCACTTCCTAATTAAGAGATATATCTTAATTTAAATTCTATTAGAATTTAAATTCAAATGGCATTAGTCATTTAATCAAAACAAACTTACTTATTTAAGGTGATAAGTTGCCGAATTCAACTAGTATTTTAGTTTGAATTTTGGCTACTTTAATTCCCTCTCAAGTATTATATTTTGATTAAATACAAATTAGGATTTAATACTCAATTAACTTAATTATACATAGATAATTAATCAATTGAAATTAAACCTAGCACATGCCAACAAATTTCTCTCGTGACCAACTGTTAACAGATTTGCCTAAAACAGCAAGCTGTTTTAGGCAAAAAGACAGTTCAATATATTTGCCTTAGGCAAAAAACTCGTTTCACAGTTTTGCCTAAAACAGCTAGCTGTTTTAGGCAAAATCGTGGCTTAACAGATTTGCCTAAAACAGCTAGTTGTTTTAGGCAAAATCGCACCTTGACAGTTTTTTTTACAGATTTGCCTGTTTTTGGCAAAAATCTGTTTACCCATTTTATGCATTAATTTGACTTTAAATAAAAGTCCAAATTAATTCCCAATACACAATTTAAATATTTTAAGCCCAATGCTTTGTGTGCGATCCTATAGGTCCATTTAATGTTGGCAATGAATTAATAAATTAATTCAAAGGCTATATATATTCTCTAGCAAGATATTATAGCATTCCAAATTAAATGAAAATGCATATGGCATTTAGTGACCTAATGCAATTTTGCATTGTCCCTTACCCATAAATATCAGAATTAATATAAGGCATGGAACCAGTCATCCTTATATATATTAATTCCTTTCTTGATATTCCAGTGACACTGAACTCTCAGATAAATAATGATTACTCATTATTTCATCTCGGTATGGCCATACACTTCTCGGTTCACTGATTAAGTGGCCGATGATATTTTCTCTCTTAATGAGAGGGGTAATCCCTTCACTTCTCTCATGCTCTCTAACATGAATCAATGCATACCCAATCATACCCGTACTTGTCACTCTGTTACGAGTACGTTAGGTGTATGTCAAAGTACACAGTAATTCATAAAGAGTTTCATAGAGATTTCAGGTCTAAGAACTCCGATACAAAACTTGCATATGAGAAACACTTATGACTTGTACCATGTAGTGTTCTCATGAGTGGATCTAATCCAGATACCGTGTTCTAAACATGTATCTATGATCTTTGATTGACACTCTTGTCCTTATGATCCGTAAGACAGAACTCAACTTATCAGAGAGAGCATACTAGTCTTAATTCATTTGTTATTCCCATAACAATGACTGACTAGGGATATTTAGAATGAAGTCTCATTTATTTCAAGGTCTTACAACCATGTGCCTCACACATGATAACTTAAACTGAAACAACATTCTTGGATAGTTCTATCAATTGATATGCACAGGAATACAATAGATAAAACAAATGCCTCATTTTATTAATTTCAAGTGTTTCGTTACAATGCATTGGGGCTAGGGCTTACACTAACATAGCCTACCTCTTAGAGTTATCATAGGCAGAGATAGTTAGATCAAACTTACTCAACATGCTCTCATTAAATCTGAATGTTGGAATTGCCACCAAAGGGTGCACATTGATTAAGGAACTGTCATCCAACATCACACAAGTTGTGTGCTAACCATTAACTTGGCCTTAATGTAGAGAGGGCGATTATGATTTCTTTCCTCAGCAGGCAAATCCGCATCAAAGTATACCACATTCTCACTAGTTCCTCCCCTGACCAAATCTAGCAACTCAAAGGGTGAGATAGTGGTAGCAATAGTAAACTCATTTGAAGCCTCCACTAATTTCTATCTGTGTGAGGAAGACTACCTCAATAAGTCCTAAATACCAAATTGAGCCTATGTCATCTTTAACTACCTTATTATCTGATCGTCCTCAACTTCTTTTTCTATAGGCACTTAGTGAAAGCCAACATCCTTTCAATCTCCAAGGCCACCCTTCCACTTCTTATGACTGCCTTAACTTTCTTTTCTTCTTTTACTTTCTCTTCCCCTTCACTAGCTAAACTCCAAATATCAATGGGCACCAAATCCCCTCATCCTTACTCTTTGTGGGAGTATCCCAACAATCAATCATAGAAACTGACTGATTTTCTCTAACTGGCTTTATTACTTTAGGGGTGGAACGAGTAACGGCCATGTATTCATTCCTATATAAATGCCTCATGACATACCATTCAGGTAGACTGGAGCCAATCATAAACACCAGAGGTGGAACAATATTGTAACCTTCCTTCTTCTTTTTATCTCTTTTTTCAAGATAAAAAATCTTCTTATTGTCTATCAAATCCTTAATTTTATTCCTTAAGCTATGATAATAATCTATCAGGTGTTTGGTATGCTAGTAGTATACACAACATTGGTCTTCTCTATGATGGGGCAAACTTTGACTCTTCACAAGTCATAGGGGCAATGGTTGAAGTTTCCCTTTTTTACTAAGTCTATCCAATACCCACGATAGTGACTTTCCTAGATTGGAATAATAACTCTGACTAGCTTCTGTGGTGGATACTTTTACTGTATTTCTAGTTCTGTTTAACCCACTATTGCTTTTCATTATCTTGTTATGCCGAAATTCCTCCTGGCATTCTCACTATTCTCCCTTCTGGCTAGATACTCTCCTTCAACTTCTATAGCTATATCCTTCAATAACTTCCAATCCTTTAGATCTTTCATCTTTAAACCATACCTCAGGTACGGACTTGCATTCCTGATGAATAACCTAATTTGATCAGGTATGTTCAGCATTCTTTTCATCTCCATTATCCTATTCCTTTACCTAGTGAGGTACTCGTGAAAGGATTCATCATGTTTTTGCTAAATTAACTCAATGTCCTTCAAGGTGACCTCTATTCTAGTGTTGTAATCATACTGCTTAAGGAACTCTTCTATCAAAAGATCCCAATCCTTTTTAGTCCACTTATCCAACCCATGGTACTAATTTATTGTAGGTCCAGTTAAGCTCAAGAAAAAGTATTCAACTTTTTTTCTTGGATAAGGTAGTCCCTTTTATGATTAATGTGTACTGTTTGATATGCATGTAGGGGTCTGAGGTGCCATCAAACCTTGGTAGATAAGGCATTTTGAACTTTTGGGGTAACGACTCATCTTCATCCAAATTTTTAACTTTAAGGTTCATTCCCTTACCAGTATATAGTAACCTAGATATGGCTTTAATCTTTTCCTTAATTTTCTTGAAAGCTGGATCTTTAGCACTAGGACCTTTAATTCTCATATTTATCACTGGGGGATATAATCTTTATCCTTCTCTTCTATGAAGTTATCTTTAGGGTCATGCCTTTTTTCCCTCCTAGATGGGTTTAAAAGAATAATAGCATCAGTTGTGGTAGTGTTCTCAATGTGCATTGGCTCTACTATCTCGCGAGTGGGTGTTGCAGGCTGAGTTTTGACATTAGGTGCCATAGAGGCCACCATCCCATCAATCATAGCCATTAACCTCTCCTTAAAATCTTGGAACCTTCTATCTAACCTTCAATTTAAATCATCTCATATTATTGAGGGTTCAGTAAGAGTAACATGCATTCGACCTTTCCCTTAGGAATTAAAACCTTGTGGTGGTGTCATTACCCACTTTCCCAATCTCACTTACCCTTTCGTTCTCATTCAATTCATCATTTGCCATGTCTAAACCTATTTCCTGGCCACTTTCTGACAATTGACTTGAGCCTAACTCAAAACTAACATCTGAATCCAAATTTAAAGCCAAACTGGATCTCAATAGACTAGATATAGATCTTCAGACTTGGTGCCCATCTGACCTTCTGGACCACCTAGATGAGTGCATGATGGCTACAAGAATTAGATGTTAGGAGTGATGCATGGTGAATGATACATGAGCATGGTATATATATGATGTATGAATGTAATGCATAATTTTGTTAGGAGTCAATCACAGCTACACACAAGCATAACAATAGCCTTCCAACCTTATTACTTCTACATAGGTACTCATGTAGTTTTTTTCCTATATGGATTTAGTCCACGATCAATAGGGTATCCAATGGACGCGTATGGTGCATGATGGAAAATCGGTAGCATAAATTCTCTAATTGAAAGTGCAAGCATATGGGTTTTGACTATTATATATTTTGACTAACTTATACAAATCGGGTTAGGCCCACCGAGGTATGGTAGTCTTTGATCGGTACCTCCTAATAATTTTGACTTTGGTCAATACATAAAGGTTCATATAGCAAGCAAAAAGAATATTATGGTTATACAACCTAGGGAAAGTTGATATTATCATTATACGGGCTTGAGTCAAGGGTGATGAAACTTTGGTGCTACCTAAGCATGGTCCTTGCCAATAGGTCTAACTCAGCATGAGCATAATGATTAATGGGTCATAATTTTATATACCATTTGGTAATAAACTTGGACTTATGGGTCTCCTTGACACCTTTCTACATTGAGTGAATTTAAGGTATGCTTCAAGATAGAATCGAACGATAGACGACCATCTGTCGAGTATCTACCCGTTCATCACCTTTGGACAGAGCCGAAGTGTAGAGATTCATGGCAAAATGCTAAAAATCATGCAAAATTAGTGTCCAATCCTAAGCATGCATTTATAAGATCCTAAATCATATCAAAACCAAATTATAATAACAAATCATGCATAAAATATACTAAAATCTCATACTTATAGAATTAAAAAGAATAAAAGTGATAAGTATGAATTATATAATATTTTTAGTCTGTTTTTAAGTGTTTAAGTTAGTTAATTTTGTTTAATTTTGGTTAATTTATAGTTTAAATGTTTACATTTGTGTTTTAGGAGTTAATTGCAAGTTTTGGTATTTTTTAGGGTTAAATTGAAGAAAAAAGGGCTTAATTGCAAAAGATAAGAAGATTTGGGCAAAAATTATGAAATTGAATAAGTTATGCTAGTAAAGTATACGTGAAGTCCAGTGAAGTAATGAGTGGTCATGCATGGAGATTACATAAGATTATGAGTGGCCATGTATGAAGACAATTCAACTAATTTCATCATTGAGTGGCTGTGCATCAGGAAGCTTGTATTCTTGAGTGGCTGTGCATTTCAAGTTGTGCCATGCATAGCAGTGCATGAGAAGAAGGAAAAAGTGTGAGTGGCCACTTAACCCCTATAAGGAAGGATGCATGGTAGTGTATCAAATAAAGAAGAATTTTGAGTGGCCGTGCAAAAGGAGTCCGATGCATCGAAGAATTTTCCAGTTTAAGAAGAATTCTTTTCCTATTCTAATTGAGAAAGTTTGGAAGACTTTTATGACTGATTTTGCCTAAAAATAGATGTTCAAAACACCAGAACAAATCATGAAGTAGGATCATCAACTAGGATAGTTCAATAGTTTTAGTTTTTTTCATGTAGTTTTTCTTCTGTTTTCATTTAGTGTTTTTCTTTTCTTGTTTGTTTTAACTTTAATTTTTATTATGAAATAGTTTTTCTTTTTTTGCTAATGGATACTTGAAATCTTATATTTTCATTGTTGTGACTTTATTTTGAGCTTTAATTTCAACATCGGTTGACTATTTCTTAGTTTTAAACATATTCTTTTCCTTAATTATATTGAAATTGGTTGTTGGTTTATTGCTTCAATAACTAAAAAATGGTTTAGACATAGTTAATGATTTGCATGTTCTTGTGTTAACTCTTTAGTGTCAATGCATGATTGTTTTCTTATTTTGAGGTAATTATGTATTGAAATTATTGATTAATACTACGAGAAGAGGAACTAAGAATAAACTGGAATTGGATTTTCTTGCAAAAGAGTATAATGAATGTTTAGGATTTTAACTAGATCTTATGCTAAGTATTGAATTATTCTTAATAAGAGAATTTGATGCTTAAGAAAGATATTCTTGATTCAAGGTATCAGGCTTTATTTCATCTAATTTGTTCCATAATCACTGGTGCTTCTATTAAAATTAAGTCATTACAATGAAAGTTAAGGTAGATAGTTCCTTTAGAAAGAGAATTTCAGTCATTGTTTTGTTTCTAATTCATGTTATTTTAATTTTAGTTTTTGTTTTGTTTAATTATTTATTTAGTTTAATTTTTGCCTTTAAATCGAAAATATTTGGGAAACAATCTCGGATTAATTTAATTCATATACAAATATGCTTCTTAGCAATCCATGTTCCCTTGGGTACGATATTTGGGGTCTTAATCTATATTTCCCTATATTACTAGACGATCTAGTACACTTGGTAGACACCGGTCAAAAAGAAAGCTTTAAAATAGCATAATAATGAAGGAATCCAAAGATTAATCATACCTCTAACATGTTTGAAAACCTAGGTTCTAATTATAACTTAATTAAACGTGCATATCCCTTGAATATAGTAATTAGAGCGTATTAACTCACATTAAACAATCATATGACTATGTATATTAAATTATAGAGAGAGAAATTAAAAATAAGCCTAAAATATTACCCTTAAGAGATATTCTAACTCTATAACTCTTATGGTCCATATCTTTACTTTGATTCATGTTCTTTACTTCATAGAAAAATAATGAAATTCATATTCTTTTATGTTTTTGTCATCAAAGAGTAATGTTAGAGCAATTAACTCTTAGAGAGAGAAAGAAGTCAATTTTCTTCTTCTCTAAAAGCTACCTCTATAAAATAATGATTCCCCCCTTTCAAAATCCTAAATTTTAGATTTTATACATAGGTAAGATTTTGAGTTGGATTCCAACTCAAAACCCTCCAAATCTAGAGATCAAACCCCAACAAATCCGGAAGAAATCCTTTTTGAGATAAATCTTCCTTTTTGAATTCTAAAAATATGGAAATTTTGGATTTTGAACTATGGATGGACATCTCTCAATGAGAGGCGGCCGTCCTTCAGCACTAAATCTAGAATTTTCCAAAATGGCCCTTGTTTGGCCTATATAGGAGAAAGGGGTCTGCAGATGATACCCTCAGGTGACAGGCAATCGTTTGCCATCACTGCAGGTCCAAAATGAGGTTTTTATGCACATTTTGTTAAAAAACTTGAAATATCTGGAAAATCATGAAAATGTTTTAGAAAATGTGAGAAATTCACGATCGGAGCTTCGAGATTTGAACCTATTATCAGTAATATACATTTTCTCATCATCGAATAACTTAAATCTAGTCTACCTCGAATTATGGTGTCTATAGTAAGATTAGAGCAACTAATAAAAATTAAAGGTACATCCAATTATATAAGAAAGTGGTAGACCATGGCATAGAATAAGTGGTAAATACATCTATAAGTGGTAAGGACTTTGGCCCTTGCATGTAAATTATAAAGAAGTATTTCATTATGATGGTTTGAAAATAGGAATACGCTAGTCCAAGTTTTATTTAAGAAATGTCTCATGTTATTTAATTATATACAATAATCATTTAAATTATTAAAATCTAATTTTCACACGTGAGTTTTCTGGACAAAAATATGGACATTGGTTCAATTTTATTAAAGAAATATCCAATTTTTTTATAAATATTTTTGTTCTATTTTCTGTTTGTAGTTGAAAAAGCCTTTTTATAATAAAAAGAACATATATTAGGAACTTACTTGTAATGCTCGTGTAATGGCCTCGGCATCGAGTCAGCCGATGGTGAATAGTGCTTTCTAAGCCCGAAAAGACACCCGAACGTCAAAAATATTTTATTGGACCATCGGAAAGTAAGGGTCATGGTGAGTTCGGGGTTGAAATTTAAAGTGAAATTGTGGTCAAATGGGCCTCCAAAGGTCAAAAATACGAAAAAGGTAGCGAGTCAATTTCCCTAGTAGGAAATGTGACTTGATTTTGTATAAATTATTAAAAATAATAAATGAACTCTAAAAATTGCTAGATTTTGCATGCCTACATGAATTTTTATGTAGAATATTTTAGTGATAAGAATGAAATTTTTCGATGACACCGGCAGTTATCGAATTGGACCGATAAGTTTGAATCGGATCGATAACGAACTTCGATTGAGTCAAAAATTTATATGCTAGCTATTTTTGATGTGATAAGAGTGATGAAATTATTTTTGAAGTGATTTGGTGGCTGGAAGAGAGAGAAATTTGATTGGACTTTAAAAAGACCTAAATGGGCCTTAAGAAATAATTAGGCTAAGCCCATTGGTTTGGCCCAATTTTGGGTCCATTAGTGAGGCATATAAAAGCTTAAAATATCGAGAAAACTCCAGAAAATTGTTGTGGCTTCTCCTTTCTTCTCTAGGCCGAACCAAGTGTTTCTCTCTTCTCTCTCCCTCTTGCTTCATAATCACTCAAATTTCTCCTTAGATCCCAACTTAAGAGTTGTAGTTTCATCTCTCTAGATCACTAAAATAGCTTTTCTTGATTGATTTGGGCAAAGAAAGTGGAGAAATCAAGTAGAGAAAGAAAAAGGGGTAAGTTGGATCTTGGAAAATTTAATGATTTAAATTGATTCTTTAATGTTTTTCCTTGGATTTTGAGGTGTAGAATGTGATTATGAGCTTGGATTTTACATTTGAGAACAAAAAAAAAAAGAAAACTAAGCTTGAATAGCCGGCCCTATGTAGGTGAGCAAGAAGATGAAGGTTTTTCAATGAGTAAAAGCAAAGAAAATGAGGCTTAGGCTTCCTAATTCAAGTAAAAATTGTAAGTGACTAATTAATCTTTACATTTTCTAAGTTTATGAATTTTTATTAATTATGTAATTAGGGTAAAAATTTTAAAAGTCATTAAATAATGAAATTTGCTTAGGGTAATTAAAATTAAACTAGAGAAAAGATGAATTGAAAGCTATAATGGAAGAAAGAATTTTTTTAGGAAGAAATTAATGATGGCCGAATTGTATAGTAAAAGAAAGTAATGGGATTTTCGCATGAAAATAATATATGTTAGGCTAAATTAAGTGTAGAGATGATAAATAGTGCCCATAAATTTTTATTGAATTATTGGAATTTATTTTGGAATTTTAAAGATTATGTAGTGATTATGTTTATAGTGAAAATTGTGAAATAATTGATTATTTTAGTGAAAAATGATAGTAAATAATAAATAATGCCTAAATAAATTTTATTGAAATTATTAAGATTTTATTTAGAATTTAATATGAATATGTATAATAGAAAATATTGAATTATTAGTGAATAATTGCATAAAAATGAAAAAGAAAGTAAATTAATATGGAATTAATTCAAAGCCAACAAAAAAGAAATAAAAAGTCAATTGTTGAATTTTTTGAGAATTAAAAAGATTAATAAAGTAATTGTAACTATGCCCTTAGAATTAGTCTAGCAGTAAAAACTAGTTCTGGATATAGTTGGCTAGCCATAGGAACACCCTTTACCGCGGTGCAAGTCATGGCAACTTGCTTGACTATGGGCAAGATCTTTGATCTCCATAGCTTAAGTATAAAGTGATCGAAAGTGAAAAGTGCAGTGGTTGGAAATGGTTTCTTGGAAATCATTTCTCTTTTAGTGGGGCCTATAGGGTTCATGTTCCGTGTATCCGGTCTGAGATTTTCTATCAGGTCAGTACTACGGGCATAATGGAAATAAATTGATAAAGAAGTGAAAAGACAATGAAAAGAATGAATAAAAGGTGAAAAAGGACTAAAATGAAAAGAAAAGAAAATTTAGGTGCAAAATAGTAATTTTCCCCAAAAGTGTGAAAAGTAAGCAAATTAAGTAAGAATCGCTTAAATAAATATAAAATAGTCAGACCTTCTAAACACTTTTATCCACATTTTGGACCTCGATCTTGATCCTAGCTAGGTCAGCTATGAACCAGCTTTGGCTAGCATCAATGTCATCAAACCTTTAAAAACATGCCTCATGCTGCCTAACCTGCTCTTGGTGTATTGCCTGTATGTCTGTGGCCATGTAGTTTGAGTCACAATCATGCTTTGATTACCCTAAAATATGGCATCCTATAAGGTTGCTAACTAAGGTAGAGGTGGTGCTGAGGATGATGATGCATCGGGATGACCATAATCCCTATATGGTAGCTTTTACTGAAAGATAGAAAAACCCTACATGGTGGGTGGTGTAACTGGCTCCTGGTAGGCCTCCCTCGTAAAATAGTTCGTGAAAGGAACCTCTTCCTCTTTAAGTCATGCCATAAGAACATCATTCATCTGTTGATCACCATCTGCCTCCTGCTCATGATGTGGTTGTGGCTTATGATCTAGCTATGGCTCATGATCCATTATCTCCCTGGTTGGATTGAAAGTTGCATCTATCTCTTCCAAAGTCATCAATCTAATCACATTAAGGGCATCATCATCCTTTCTAGCCATACATATGTCATAGGCTACCTCCCTATCTAGGTAGATACCCTCTCCGATAGTTGAACCCATCATAGCTTCTGGCATACCCTCAGCTAAAAGCAAACTAGTGACCAACCCCTTATAACTATCACTTTACTTATGTTGCACTACGACTTCCCTAAGTGTTCCAAAATGGTATGGCTCAGGTCTATCTACCTAACACTCGTCATATCCCATAAACTATAAGTCTCTACCACTATAATAGAATCGGGACTACCTATCCTCCCCAAATATGAATAAAAGAGAACCCCATGTAAATAGCATAACAACTGTGATTGCAGCATGATAGACTTTGCCATCCTTCGCACATATAGGATGCCTAGTTATGTGATAACTACCTATATTTTTGTTGAAGTAGATCTCTTAGGTCTGATCACATCCTTTTCCATAGGCAACCCTAAAATCTAAGCAAAGCACATGTAAGACACGGACACTAGGTGACTATTGATGCCGTATGAAATGACACCTTCCTCATCATCTGGCCGTTGGTGTCCTAAATAATGGAATGTGGCCAAGAACTACCTAGTAATCTTGGGATAAGTCCTATAAGCCCTTACATAGAAATTTGTCCATCCTGCTCATGCTATCAGGTCGTCGGCCTCCTTCAATAATCCAACCTGATTTAACAATTCTCTAAACAGGAATCGGTTAGTTAGCGTGCAGACTTTCGATATGGTTCGGTAGAGGATACCTTGCTCTAGTGTCATCTATGTAAGAAAATAGGGATCTATATCCTACAAAATTCAAAGTTTCATAATTAATCAAGGTACAACATTCAAAGGTGTTATTTAGACATTATTGCTTTTCGTGTTTAAATTTTGGTAACATAATGACTTAGAAATTTAGGCCCAATCCTATACGAAGCTTATTCACAAGAAGCTATAATAGGTAAGCAACACGTGTTTTTTCCCTAACCCGTCACCGAGCATCTTGCAATCATGCCAAACTTCACAAGAGAAATATATATATATATTCATAAAAAATTAACTCAAGATGTTAGTATCCATCATTTTATTATATTTATATATGCCATTGCCGCTATTTTCGTTATTACCATTCTTATTTACACTGCACGTGGGTAATTGTCATCAATGTATGCATTCTTTTCAAAGGATAGACCTAGTTTAATTTAAAACGAGTAGTTCTATCATTTCCTAATATTTCCTTTTTTCTATCTCGTTACCTATTTTACAAATTACATACATTCTACTATCATTATTATTAACATTTTTACCTACTTACTCACTATCACATCAATATACAAAATGCTAAGCATATTTTTCCTTATTTCACATTCTTTATATTGTTGGGTTATATACAACCATTATGCACCGACCGGTATTATATTTTTCTTTATTATCATGCCATGTACATACCCTATTTTACATGTGCATATTCACTCATCCCTTCCCCCCCCCCTTTTGTCAACCTCTGATTTTACACAAAAATACACACACTGCCAACATGTATATGTTACTAAGCAAATCAATCAACTACACAAAATGGCAAATAATAATAAAACTAAGGTGCAGTAAATTAACTATACACATTCACTTAATTGTTCTATAACAAAAATTAAAAATAATCATTAACAGTTTATCACACACATCTAAAGTAATTCATGCTACAAATCTCACCTAATTTCAAACTTATTTGAAACATAAAAATGAGTTAGAAAATCATGAACATACCTTTTTTGGTTGGTAAGTAAAACTTAATAAAAACTCACAAAATCAGTGTCAAAATGTGCACAATGTGAAAACCCAACAAATTATTGGATCAAAATCTTGAAATATCAATTGTAGGATGAGAAAAGAACAAAAAATCAAGGGCCACCACTTTGAAATTAGCAAAGAAAAAAAAGAAGAATGAAAGAAAGAGAAAATAAGAAAAAACCAACAGTGTTATGTTTTAGAGGAATGCATGGGGTATTCAAATGATTATACGGTCGAACTCTCCCATGCAAGGTTGTGCACTGAGGATGCAAGGGCATGCAAAACATAAAAATCCAAATTTTGAAAAGTTTTGTACATGAAACAATCCTATGCATGCAAAATGCTATGTAAATAGCATTTTTGCATGGATTTTGACCAAAATTCATGCAAAATAACCCTAATTTTAAAAAAAAATGACTTTAAAAATTTATAATTCCTCAATTTATTGGTTTAACCAAGTAAAATCATTGTATTTACAACTTATTTGTAAGAAACTATTTTTATACTAGAATAATATTAACAAAAATTGTTGCCATGTTAATCATGTATCTATATCTATTGTTGTTCATAATTACACACTTAACTTGCTATTATCATTTATTATGCATATCATTTTTTTGAATTGACTATTATTACACTTTGCTATCATTTTCCCTGTGTTCGCGTTATCATGCACGTGTGCAAAATATACCACCTGAATCATTTGAGTTATCTGATAGAGTTGTGAGCCAACTTTGAATTGTGAAATTTGAAATGAAAACTACAAAATCATTAACTGGAAGCATGCATGGTCTTGTTAAATTATGCAGGATGAGGTGTATGACATGTAAGGAATTTTTTTACTGTTCATTTTCACCAAGTGGTAACTAAGGCTAATGTACGGGCATACACTTGTAATGCACGGCTATATAGGCTGACTTATAAATAGGGGCACTAGATTTTTAGCTGGCCTTTGCTTCCCACTTACACTTCCCTCATCCTTTTCTATCTTTTATATCTAATCTTTTCATTGTGTTACTTTAGATTACACTGTGTCAATATGACTCCTTTTTTTGAGTGCCTCGCCTTGTTGTTATATGACTATTCTACCTAAGATAACCCCATCTTGTCCCCTTTGTTCCAACTTAAGGTTTCTTCATAGGGTAGAGCTAGATGAACATTTACTGGTGGCTTTAACACGCTACTAGGATCCCCATTTTCATGTGTTTCACTTCAACAATGTGGAGATTTATCCCCTTTATAAAGAATTTGCTTCCATTTTGAGCATCCCTTTTAGCCTAAACACCTTTTATATGTGCTTAACTATATCTCTAATGATCCACGAGAAGTTGTTCATGCTTTAGGGTTCCACCCTTTTGATGTCAGGGTTTTTGCTAAGCCTTCTAAACCTGTAGTGCTTAATTTGATGTTTGACAGTTTATATTATTTTAATAGAAATGAGACTTACACCATGGGTGCTACCCTCTTCATGTGCTTGGCCCATTATTTATATATGGCTAGTGATGCTGGCATTTTAAAAGACTACCGGTTATTTCAATGACATCAATGGTATTCGCAAAGAACTAACCCTTGATGGAGACCCTACTTGGATTGGATTCTGTGAATGCTGATATAGACACTGAGATTGGATTAGCCTCTATCAGGATTACCTAATAAGGATAATGTTGTATTGGAGATAGTGAGGAAATAACAGTGCCTTCTTATTTCCTATATCGGTATTTTTTCAAACATGAGAAAGTGTTTTCATCAGGGTTTTTTAAATGAAAAATGTTCTTTCAAAAGAGCTTATTTTCATTCTTTAGTGAGATGGTAGGAAAATGGTTTTGATGGGGTCTTTTGGCTAATTTAAGAGTGAGTTATGGACTCAACTCGCGGGTTAAGGCCATGACTTGTTGTTTGATTTATGGCCTATCATACCTGGCCACTCTCTGTCTTGGTCCATCACTAGCTAGTGAGTCATGGTCTTTGATCCGTGACTCACCAGTGAGTCACGATCCTTAAACCTTGACTCATTATTTTTTTAAAATTAAAAAATATTTTAGGCCCCATCATTCCAAATCCGTGAGTCACACCCTTGGTATGTGAATCAACCTTTTCTAGTAAAAATTTAAAACTCTTTTCCCTTGAGAAAGAGGATTATTTTAGTTAAAAATATATTTTTTCCCTTAGTCCTAATCAAAACTTATTAAGAGGGATGGGATATTCTCTTGGGATTAAGGAGTGATATATAATAAGGGGTTTTGTAACAAACTAGGAGGGAGAGAATGAGAGGAAAAAAGAAGGCGGGTTTTAAGGAAAATACTCTAGCTTTTAAGAAACAACAAGAAAAAAAACTTTGGGGTCCAAAAATTACATAAGAAAAAGAGGAAGAGGAGCAAAAAAAATGCACTCTCATTGACTTGGAAAAACAATAAAACTGATGGTAATGTGAGAGGCTTTTCAAATTTACTAATGATTTATTTAGTTTTCTTTTATTCATTTTAAGCTTTAAGTCTCTTATTTTATGTTTCTTCTTTATTCATATTATGTATATATTGATCTCTTTGTTTTGTTTCTTAATATTGTCTAATTGGTGTTTTGTGTGTATATTCATGAGCTATGTATGAATTTATGCTCTTTTGCAAATTTGGTTGAGTGTTGTATCTTCCATGGCTATTTTCTCTCTTTAGAATTCATACTCTGTCACTTGATCAATCCATGCAATTTGAGTTACTTGATGTGTTTTAATCTTGTTTTAAGCTTTGTTTATTGCTTTAGAATAGTTTAAGGGTGTTTTGCATGAGCTTTAAAGTTTTAATTTGAGTTTTGGACCTTTAGACTGCATCCACAGTGACATTTTAGTATGGCTGAACCATTCTGGGCTAACTCATGAACCCAGTCCATTAGCAAGTCATGGACCTAGTTCGTGACTTGCACACTTGGATGAGTCCGTGACTCACCCAGGGACATATAATGACTCACTGAGAGGGGTATAACTTACCCCAAGTTAGCTCATGACTCGATCCCTTTTCAGTCCGTGACTCATTTAGCCCATGACTGATTCTGTGACTCACTGCCATTAGATTTTCTTATGTTTTGTCTTTGTTTCCCTTTATTTGCTATGAAAGTCCTTTTGTTTTTGTGTGTGTGTGTGTGTATACACACACACATACGCACTATAAGAATAAGCAGCTTGCAATTTATTCCCCTTTATGGTTATATCTTTATCTATTAAATTTGCTTCTATCTAATCAATTTATTGTTTCATTTTTTATGCATGAATCCATAGGATTGTTAAGAGCAAAAGAGTAAAACAAGATATACCCAAAAATCTATATTTAAGTTATTTAGTTTGTTTATTTAATTTATTTCAATTATCTGTATATTTTGGCTCATATTATTATTATTATTATTATTATTATTATTATTATTATTATATGTCTGTAATAATATAGTAAAAAAGGTTTTTTTTGGCATGAAAATAAAGAAAATCACATTAAATAATTTATTTAATTAATTAATTGGATTTTATTAATAAAATGGACCAATGTCATGTTTTGTTGTGCAAATTACTCTAAAATAATTTTTCTAAATTATACATGGAAAACCAATATTTTTGGATTAAATAAATACCCTAATTTATGTATGTTTACACTTTTATTAACTAATTTATTAATTTATTTATCTTTTCTTGACATGTATAAAAATGTTTTCATTTAAAGCTGTAAAAATAAATGAATTAGCTATGATTCCTAATCCACACATATCAGAACCAACGTCTTTAAAAATCCTAGCATTTTTATATATGGTTTAAATCGTTTTCTATATGCTAAGGTGTTTATTTATTTATTTATTTATTTTATCTACTACAATGCATGAGAAAAGGGACTAGCATAATTATTCACAAGCAAATATTTGTAATAAACATTAACCAAGTATTGCAAGTAGAAATGGAATTCGAACTCTCTCTGGTTTTGGTGTCACAAGGTATAAAAAATCACTTTTCTAATATTTTATTGAATGATGACTCCTAAAATAAAATGCTTTGTGATGCTCAACAGATGACTCATAGATTAATCGTCAGTAAATGAATAAAGATACCCTAAGATGTTGTCTTATGCCTTTTGGATCGCATATTGGGTTGAATCCTTATTCATTGATAATCAATTGTTCTTCATAAGTTAAAAGAACCTTAATATGATTTTGAGTCCTAAAAGTGGATTTTCAAGAATAAACCGGATGCCTACAGGATTCGACGCGTATCACAGTGGTGACTCCATTGGGAAGATTTTTGAGATTTCATCTTAAAAACAACTTGGTTAATATAATATAAATGTTTGCTTATGGTTTGATTGTATTAGTTCTTTTCTAACTTAAGATGTATTAGAAGCATGCTACGGCCTTAGAATTAATTTAGGTATCGCTATTTAACTAATAATGTAATCTCGAAGTGTGACCCTATGTTTACTCAATGTAGAAAGGTGTTAGGGAGGACCACTAACCCAATTCTTGTACTTATCTGGTATACTAAATGGTAATTTGATTAATCATTATGCTCATGATGAGCTAAATCCATTGGTAGGGTGTAAAGACACAATTTTGGCCCTAATTGGATTATTGTTAATTAATGAGATTACCATTAATTAAGGTAAAATTGGATTATTTTGCAATTATTAAGGTTAAGTTCCAATAAGGGTATTTTGGTGATTTAGCATGTAGGTAAATGAGTAAAGTTAAATTCTAATTAAAGGAAAGGATACAATTGAAGTAAATTAGAAGTCTTGGGGTTAAACTGATAGAAATTGAAGTAATGGGGTTTAATTGTGCTTAGGGGGCATTTTGGGAATTTTCTTGTGGAGATATTTACCCCACTCACCTATTTGGGGTTCCTGGAGACTAAGGATATCGGCATAGGAAGGTTTCTCTCTCTTTCTCTCTTCTCTCAATTACTGGTTAAAGAAAATGATAGCTTAGGGTTTTGGGAGCATCTTTAAGGTAATGTCTCCTTTCTTCCTCTTCTTGGTTTGAGCTAGGGTTTTAGGGGATTAAGAAATCCTATTGTTGTCACCTTGTGTAAGGAAAAGAAAGAGAGAGCTAGATCAATGAATCATGAAGGAGATGAAGCGTGAATATCAGGTACAGGAATTTGTTGTATGTGTTCTCTTAGCTGAGATTAAGGGTTCAATCTAGCAAATTAGATGAGTTATGAATGTTTTAAAGCTTTAATGTTCACTAGTGTAAACAATTAGGGCGATATCTGGAAATTAAAACACTTGATCTACATAATCTGAAAATTTGTGAACCTTGGCTACCAAAGTCCCTTGCACGGCCACTTGTGGTTTTTCCTCTTCCCATGCAAGGTCACTTGTGGCTTTTCTTCTCTACATGCATGACCACTTGTGGTTTTTCATCTTCCCATGCACGGCCACTCATGGTGTACCTCACTCCCATGCACGGCCATGCAACTTTTTTGTTCCTTGGATGCACGATCACTTGACCATTTTCTTCATGAAATGTACGGCCACTCATGGTGTGACTCACTCCCATACACAACCATGCAACTTTCTTGTTCCTTGGATGCACGACCACTTGGCCACTTACCTCATGAAATGCACAGCCACTTGGCTATTTTCCTCATGAAATGCACGACCACTTAGCCATTTTCTTCATGAAATGCACGGCCACTTGTACATTCTCTTTTCAATGGTTTTTCTTCACTCTAAGCTATAAATCATTCATAAATCATGAACCAGTATTGTGTGGAATATAATTGAGGCAAATCAAGTTAGCAATGAATAATGATGATGGTGATTGTGTATTAAAGTGGTCGATAGTATGTTATTAGATTACTGATGAATCAATACAGTTGTAAATTCTTCTCAATGCTAAAGTTAGTAAGATATAGTAAGAATAATGTGACCTTAGGATGAGTTGTTATCTGAATTTGAATGACATGAATGTATTTATACGAGGGAATGGATTGAACTAAATTGTATGTCATCTAAGCCATCGATATGTTGTTTACGGCAAGATCATTCAATTAAAGAATCCCTAGGTATGTATATAGAAGAGTGAAAAGCTTTAGAACAATAAACATATTGAAATAAGGTAAGGGGTTTACTTGAAAGCTGATTTTTAGAGGGACTTAAAAAAGGTAATATGTATATGAACTGCTTTGACTAGAATGTGTTTTAATGCATATCAAGCACAAATCTAAGTAGAGCAAAAGGCAACCTAGTAACCTTAAATCTAAATGCTAGTTAACATGTCCTATAAAGTTGGGATACGGTATGTACTCTGTCAAAGTAAATGGTTTTACCCAAATATCATATGTTAATATTCCTATGTAATGACATGATAATACTATGATACAGTCTATTGATAATTAGGGGATAGTTGCAGGGTTGCATGTCTAAGTTAAAGAAATGGGATATTATATGTTGCACTTAATTATGAAACTATAGGAGTTGGTTATAATCCAAGTCATAATGGAAAGTAATGATTAGCCTTGATGTAAAGGAAAACTACTTGCCTATTTAAAACTACTTGCCTATTTGTTCATAAATGAAACCAAGTCTGCAAGTTGTGTGTTAATTGTAAGAAGAAATACTCTTACATAATTTACTTGGGTATAATGTGATTATAAGATGAACAAGTACTATTAAGATGATTGACGCCTATATGATCGAGTTAGGGTAGATAACCTGTTATCCATGATCTAATAGACTATAAAAGTGATCTAAAGGGATTAATGATGAACAAGTGATAACCTCACGCCAAAAAGAACCTACTCATACTATTATATGGATTATAAATGCATGAGCATTGTTTAAAGTAATTACGTATTGATGTGAACTATAATGATGTGTGAAAGCTGCTCACGGCAAACAGCAAGAAGGTACGTCATTAAGAATTATTAATGAGTTACATAAGTCAATATTTTATAATTGATTCAACCATGCTATGATGAGTAGTTTGACACATTAAGTGAACAAGTATAAGTAATGAAAGCATGTATTGCCATGATTAAACTGCATACACACACACACACACACACATTTGAGTGTGTGGACATGCATGATGCTAATTATGAAAGATCAAGCTATATTGTTTTTTGCATATTCATGCAACTACTATTATATGGATAAATGAATGTCCATGCAATTATGTGATCATATGATGACATCTATATGTAATGGAGCCTAGGGCTCAACATTAAGGTATGATAAGAATGATATATATTCTTTTATGAAATGTGGCTTTAAGACAAATGATGTACTAAGTATAGTAGAATATGTTAAATTAAAGATGTTATTAAAGCGGGTAAGCCTGCCAGTCTTAGTTTAGTTGTGGATTAGATAGGCATGCCTAGAGGAATCTAGTTGCAGCTGCCATAGTTAACCTCGTTTGGGTTTTGCTCCTTAATGAAACCATTGCTCTGTTAGTGTAAGCCCTAGCCCCAATGCATTGTAATAAAGCACTTTAAATTAATAAAATGAGGCATTTGTTTTATCCTTTGTATTCCTATGCATATCAATTGATAAAACTATCCAAGAGTGTTGTTTCGGTTTAAGTTATCATGTGTGAGGCACATGGTTGTAAGACCTTGAAACAAATAAGACATCATTCTAAATATCCCTAGTCAGTCATTGTTGTAGGAATAACAATGAATTAAGACTAGTATGCTCTCTCTGATATTATGAGTTCTGTCTTACGGATCATTAGGACAAGAGTGTCAATCAGAGATCATAGATACATGTTAAAGAACATGGTATCTGGATACGATCCGCTCATGAGAACACTACATGGTACAAGTCATAAGTGTTTCTCATATGCAAGTTTTGTATCAGAGTTCTTAGACCTGAAATCTCTATGAAACTCTTTATGAATTACTGTGTACTTTGACATACACCTAACGTGCTCGTAACAGAGTGACAAGTACGGGTATGATTGGGTATGCATTAATTCATGTTAGAGAGCATGAGAGAAGTGAAGGGATTACCCCTCTCAATAAGAGAGAAAATATCATCGGCCACTTAATCAGTGAACTGAGAAGTGTATGGCCATACCGAGATAAGATAATGAGTAATCATTATTTATCTGAGAGTTCAGTGTCACTGGAATATCAAGAAAGGAATTAATATATATAAGGATGACTAGTTCCATTCCTTATATTAATTCTGATATTTATGGGTAAGGGACTATAAAAAATTGCATTAGGTCACTAAATGCCATATGCATTTTCACTTAATTTGGAATGCTATAATATCTTGCTAGAGAATATATATAGCCTTTGAATTAATTTATTAATTCATTGCCAACATTAAATGGACCTATAGGATTGCACACAAAACATTGGGCTTAAAATACTTAAATTAAGTATTGGGCATTAATTTGGGCTTTTAATTAAAGTCAAATTAATGTATGTAATGGGTTATAAAATTGCTATTGGGCTTTGGTCCATGAGAGAGAAATTCATCCCACAAGGTTTAATTTCAATTAATTATATGTTACATTAATTAAGTTAATTGAGTATTAAAGCCTAAAGGAATTTAAATTAAATTAAATCACTTATATAATTGATGAAGTGGCCGAAATTCCAAGATGGAAATCAAGGAATTTCGGCACATGTTTATTTTTTATATTAAGTGTTTTCATTTAATTAAATGTCTTATGTTTTATTTCAAATTTGAATTTAAATTCAATCGAGTTTAATTCAAAATATATTACTTATCTTTAGGAAGTGAAAGAGTTTGAATTAATTATCTTAGGATAGTTGAATTCAGATCAAAGACTTGCCAAAGGATAAGCATATATATTAAAAGAAATAAAACCCTAAAATATATATAGAAGTTAGCGTGAAAAAAAACCCTAGCCACCTCGCTTTTGGCATGAAATCATTCTCTCCCTCAGAAATTCTCTCTTGGCCGAAATACACAAGGAGAAGGATTCTTCCTTGCTTTCTTGTGTTCTTAGGCATTAATAGCACCTAAAAGAAGTACAAGATCAAGTGTTGTAGCTTAAAACAATTGCCATTACACAATACTTAAAAGAGAGCTAGCAATCTCTATTTTAAAGCCATCTTTGCAAGTGTGTGTGTGTGAGAATAGAGGGAGTGGCGTTAAAGGCTGTTCCTTGGCATTGGTGATCGAGACCTAAGGCGGATAAAGTCACCTTAGTTGCTGGGCATCATCAAATTCAATTTTCAAAAGGCATAATAAGTTGTAAGTTATACAATCCTAAAATTGCATGTTTCGATTCTTGCTTTGGATTTGTATGGTATGTATGATGAAAAATTTTTGTTTTTCCGCTGCGTTATCATCACATTCATACCATGTCATATTCCATCACGCTCGGCCATTTTGGGTCCATTGTTTATTCCTTGCTTGAACCATTGCTCGACCCCACTTGGGTTTATTATTTGATAACTTTGGATATCCATTTTTTGATACCTTCAGGTATCCATTGCTCTCGTTATCCACCTTTTGAACTATTACTTAGGCAGGCTATTAATGATAATAAAAAGTATAAGAAATAAAGTAATATATATGTATTGATTTCTTCACTTATTTAACATAAGCATGATGAATGGTCTATTTTATTGTGTTGTTTTATCCTAAATTTCTTTTGGCTATAACTGTATTTATGAAAGGAAATGCCATGTTATGTGTTACATGATTGTGATATCTCAACCCTATTATGAGGAAAGTTCCTGTGTGAGTGATGGTGCGAGTTAGTTCCACCAATGGGTTCCACGGTGAATAGATGGGCCACATGGGCTACAAGGTCACTATATTGTATTAAAAGCTATACGAACTATGACATACATAATAATCTTCATGTATGTAGAAGTATGAAATGTTTACATGTGGTATGGAGACTTTATCGATTAATCATGATGTGTAATTCATGTTCTTGGAAATGGCATGCAAATTCATGAGTATGTATATGAACATTTACACATGTATGTGCATAAGTATAATTCTTTCATAAACCAAAGTGCAATGCATGAGACGAAATGATGTCGTATTATGATTAGTTGACCATGCTAAGATAGCCCTGAGGGAATACATGATTATGAACTTGTAATGAAAATTGAATGATATATATATGTTTGAAGTAAGCATGCCTAATAATATCTCATAGTGATGCTACATGACCTGAGCACTCCCTTGTGCTTTGATTTTATACCAAATGTATATCTTGTGTAACTAATGTAATGGATTGTATTAAACAAAAGTTTTATGTCGAGAACTTATAAAGAAAAGGATTTTGAGGTGTATGAATTGTAATAGTTTAATAAGCAAAAGATGATAATGATAATGTAATTGATAAGTTTTAAAATAAGAGGATACATGCAATGCTCTAGATTCTAGTGAATATGGTATTTATGGTTCAGGTTGAGGACTCCCTAGAATGTCTATTGTGGAGTGATTAATATTGTAGATTCATATGTTATTCTATGTTATTGTGATTGTTGTAGATGATATAATGAAAAAGAAAGAAATTCTAAGAGGTTGTCTATAGAGTTTTGTTTCCCGTTAAGCTTTATAGCTTAGCACGGGTTTGTTTATCCGTGTAGGTTTCATGATAAGTTCAAGTGGATCAATAGCTATAGCGGTTAGACAACCAGTAAAGAGAAGATCCAATGGATTGCAATTGCCTTTGAGGATTTCACTATGTATCATGGGCTAATTATGTTAGGCCTTCTTATTTATAAGTTTGATTTACTTTATTGTGACATGTAATTATGGCCTGTATTATTATTAATTATTATTTCTACTCGACCTTTACTAGATTTATGATAAAGATTGATGATTATCCATGGTTAGTGGATTAGGATTTTACATAGGGACCATATTGGGTAGCCCTAAAGTTGTACCATCAGACTAAAGCCCCATATACTAGTATAGATACTTTTTTTAGGTAATATATACCTTGATACTTTACTTGCTATTGGATACCTATATACTTGGGCAAATTATGATAAAGAAAGATAGGTGTTATCAAAGGCTGTCATACCCCGGTGTACCTATTTTGGTTTGTTTGAATGGCTAAAGTATATAAAGATCGACACTACATTTGCCTATGTTTAAATTAAGAGAGACTATGTTGCCAATTTTCCATCGTGCATCACACATGTTCATTGGGTTCCCTATTAACCTATGAATTAGCCCCACCTAGGAAAGAGATCGTACGATTGCCTGTGGGGGAGAAATAAGATTTGGAGGTTTGTTATATTTTGCGCATATACTTTGTAAGTGATATATAACATTCCCGTGCATTTTATGCATAACCATGCATCACACTAATAATTTTTTCAACCTTTACAGAATCACCCATATGGTTTGAGAATTCGACTTGTATGGGAAGATAAGTGAATGAGTTTTGAACCTCAATTTCTTTGGGAATTCACTCAGAGGGAAGCCATAGCAGCTCTATTTGATGCATATTGGCAATGGAAGATCCTTTCTGAAGTATTAGAATATTAGAGTCTCGATTGAGGGTCAACAGTTATAGTTACCATAGAGTCAACAAACTGATTTAGAAATCCATATGGGTATCTAGTTAAAAGGTCTTTGTTAAGATAGTTTGAGGAAGCATCATAGATAGATTTGGGTTTGGTTAAAATCTTTAAAATAGTATCTGACAAAGTAAACATGATGGATCTAAGACGAGGTGAAGCCATTGACAGTCAGAAACTTGATATAAGATTGGATGAGTTCGAGATGAGGATGAGATCCATAATGATAGATATAATAAATTTTATAACACAACCCACTGGCTAACCACCCTTGACAACCATCACTGCCCATAAAGAGCCTATGACTGTTGGAGGTATTCTTATTATGACCCAAGCGGGTCCTTTTTTAGTAGCTGAGTAGAGGGGAATTGGGTCACGAGTTCAGCTTGTGAAGCAATGAAAGGATAAAGGAGTTACACCTAAGGAAGACTTTATTCTTGAGGAAGAGGAAAAACTACATATACTATAAGCTCGATGAGGAAAGCAATCTCAAAAGGAAGACCCCATTATTAAAAAGATGAAAGAGAAGATAAAAGCAATGGTTCGTGTCTTATCAGCAAAAAAAGGGTTAGTCCACAGAATATAGATTTGGAAAGTGAGGATGTGCTCCCTAAAAGATTTAAAATGCCTGACCTACCTAAGTTTGATGGCACGTCTGATCTATTTACCCATATTAAGCAATATATTTTGGTTATAAAGGGTACCACTCTTACCAAAAGGTAGAAGGTTAAATACTTCAACCTTAATCTCATTGGTCTTACTATTAATTAGGACCATGGCCTGGATAGATGCACCAATAAGGATTAGGATAGGCTAACAAAGGGGTTTCTAAAGTAGTACAACTATAATTCCCGCATAAGCTCTGCTCTAGTATTATGGTGCGGTTGAGCCTGTGATAGTTGGGGATGAAATTGCTCCAAGGTTTAAGATCTTTAATAATGTCTTTTACTGGGTCAGCGAAACCATCAAGCCTGCTAGGGAATTCTAAGATAAAATCATGATAAAGCTATCTGATTAGGATAAGGCTTCTGAAGAGATTGTAACTCCAAAATTTCTAGCTTTCAAGCTCAAAGGCAAAGAAAAGGTTGAGATTGAGATTTTTATGCCTGAAATGAAAGAGGGTACTAAAAAATTGATACTAAAGCTGATCAAGAGGTTCTAAAAGATACAGGAAATAAAACGGGCTCTTTTGAGGTGTTAAACTCACCAGATGTAGATGAGGATGCTTTTGTAGATACACTTTTTGTACCAGAACTTTTTAACAATGATGTATGTAGCTCTGCTTATATAAATAATATAAACAAATGTGTGATGTTTCACGTGATTTCATTTTGCATAATCATGATCACAAAGCATCTATATTCAACATTAATTCAACAAGTACTTCTCTATTGAATTTCAGTACTCTTGAAAACCCAAAAAGAATTTTGATAGCATCTAATATAACCCTTGAGGAGAGAAAAATTTGAGAGAATGTTAAAAAAATGAAAGAATCTTCGCCTAGACCTACGAAGATATGCTAGGAATGGATTGTATAGTTGCCAGGCACACCATTCTATTTATCCCTAATACAAGCCTATCAAGCAAAAACTCTAAAAGCTTAGACCAAAATGGGCTAAAAAGGTTAAAGAAGACATACAAAAGACTAAAATCCAGTATCTTAACTAGTTGGCAAATGTGGTTCTGATGGCCAAAAAAGATGGAAGAGTTCGAGTTTGTGTAGATTATAGAAACCTGAACAAGGCATGTTCGAAGGATGATTTTTCATTGCCTTATATAGATGTTCTAGTGGACAGCGTGGCTGCTTGTAAAATGTATAGTTTTGGTGATGGATACGCCGAATACAATCAGATCTTAAATAAGATTATGGATAGAATTAAGACAACATTCATTACTGAATGAGGCACGTATAATTAGCAGGTCATGTAATTTGGGATGAAAAATGCAGAGGTTACTTACCAAAGAATGGCTACAAAGATTCTAGATGATTTCATCCATAGGGAGGTAGAGGTATATGTGGACAATATGATGATCAAGTAGAGTACCTGTGAAAATCATTTTATTGCCTTAGAGATATTCTTCCAAAGAATTGACAAATACAACCTTCAATTCAACCACAAGAAATGTGTGTATGGAGTCACTTCAGGAAAACTCCTTAAATATGTAGTGAGCCAAAGGGGAATAGAAATGAATCCTGATAAAGTGAAGGCCATCAGGGAAATGCCTATGCCGTAGAAGGAGAAAGAAATTCGAATGTTTTTCGACAGGTTGCAGTATATCAGTAGGTTTATTGCCAAATTGACTTCAATTTGTGAGCCTATCTTCAAATTACTTTGGAAAGATCAGCCAGTGATATGGAGTGAAGATTGTTAGATAGCTTTTGATACCATCAAGAAATACCTCTTACACCTATTAGTTTTGAAACCACCTAAGGCTGTGAAACCTCTAATTTTGTACTTAGCCAAAGAAGACAGCTATAACATACCCGAATGGCCGCTTGTCGATTTTGTCCGCTTTGGGCTTTAGCCCTCACGATTTTGTTTTTGGGTCTCCCCAAAAGGCCTCGACAAGGTAGAGGTATCCATAGCCTTATAAGGACTACTTTATTCTCCTCTCTAACCGATGTGGGATCCTTTGATTGAATCCACCTGTATGTGGGAGCTTTTAACTGACTCCACCCCCCTAAGGAGGCTCGGCTCCCTTGCTGACACATCAGGCCCGGCCCTATGACCAACACACCGATCCGGCATCGGCTCTGATACCAACTGTAACGTCCCCAGATGGTCGCTTGCCGATATTGTCTGCTTTAGGCCTTAGCCCTCACGGTTTTATTTTTGGGTCTCCTCAAAAGGCCTCGACAAGGAAGAGGTATCAATAACCTTATAAGGAATACTTCGTTCTCCTCTCCAACCGATGTGGGATCCTTTGATTGAATCCACCTGTATGTGGGAGACTTTGACTGAGGAAATGTAATGGCTGCAACACCAGGTCAGCCGTGAACAGTACTTTTCGATGGTAAATAGTGCTTTTCAGGCCTGAAAGGACACCCGGAAGTCAAAAATATTTTATTGGACCATTGGAAAGTATTGGTCATGGTGAGTCCGGGGTTGAAATTTAAAGTAAAATTGAAGTCAAATGGGCATCAAAAGGTCAAAAATACGAAAAAGGTAGCGAGTCAATTTTCCTGATAGGAAATGTGACTTAATTTTGCATAAATTATTAAAAATAGTAACTGAACTTCAAAAATTTCCATATTTTGCAGATCTCCATGAATTTTTGTTTAGAATATTTTGGTAGTAAAAATTAAATTTTTCGGTGATATCGGTAGTTATCGAATCGGATCGATAACAGACTTCGATTGAGTTAAAAATTTGTGTACTATCTATTTTTGATGTGATAAGAGTGATGGAATAATTTTTGGAGTGATTTGAAGGCTGGAAGAGCGAGAATTTGGATTGGGTTTAAATTGGCCTAAAATGGGCCTTGAAAATAAATTGGGCTAAGCCTACTTCATTGGCCCATTTGAGAGAGTATTTAAGGCTGAAAAATCTGAGATTTTCTCAAATTTTTCCAGCTCTTCCTCTCTCCCTCATATGGCCGACACTCCCACTCTTACTTTTTGCTTTGATTTTCTTTAATTCCACTTCAAATCTCCACTAAATCTTAACACAAGAATTGAACTTCCATCACTATAGAACACAAATATAGCCTCAAGCATTTGATTTACCCAAAGGAAGGGAAGATTTCAGGGTTACAAAGTTTAGGATTTTAAGGTAACATTTGGATAATTAGTATTTTTAATTAATTCTTTAGTGGTTTCCTATAGTTTTTGAGGTGTAAAATATGATTATGAGCTTGGATTTTTCATTTGAGAATAAGAAAATAAAGAAAACTAAGGTTTATTGGCTGGTCATGTTAGGTGTGAAAGGAGAAGAAAGAGTTTCAAAGGACAAAGGCAAAGGGAAGGAAGTCTAAGCACCCTTGAACAAGAGAAATTGGTATGTGACTAATAAATCTTAATATTTTCTATTTTATAGAATTAATTTCCTTTATGTATTTAGGAAAAAAATTACTAAATTGCTTAAATAATGCAATTGATGTGAGGAAAATACAATTAGATCATGTATAAAGTTAGTTAATGTTTAAAATGGAGCATAGAAATTTTTAAGGCTATGTTAGTGAGAGGGCCGAATTTTTCCTTTGGGGAAAAATATTGATTTTTGCATGAAATTGATGTATAATAGCCTAAATTAATTATAAATATCATAATTAACATCCATGAATTTTTAAATAATTTATGAAATTTATTGGAAATTTTTAAAGCTTGGTAATGGTGTATGTAAGTAGTGAAATTGATGAATTATAGAGAAATAATTCATAAATAAGGTAAATATGGATAGTAAATGTGAAATAATGTGTATATAAATTTTTAGAGAATTTATGTACATTACATGAATAAATAAAAAATAAAATGTTAATTATGTTCAATGAAAAATATTGAATTATTGGAAAATAATTCAATAAAATGAAGGAATAATTATTGTAAGTGTGAAAAGTGTGCATATAAATTTTTAAGAAATTTATAAGTAATAAGGTATTTTTAGAAGTAATTATGAAATTTGTATAAAAGAAAATTTATTGAATTATGAAGAAATAATTCAATAAAGGGTAAAAAGTAGTAAATTGTAATGAATTAACTTACTATATCGGAAAAGAAAGTGAAATAAGAAATTTTGGAAAATAAAAAAGTTCATAAGAATTATGAACAGACTTAAAAGTATGTACAATAATGCCATTAGAAATAATCAGATAGTAAAACTAGCTCATGATATAATTGGCTGGCCATAGGGATATCTCTGTACTGCGGTGCAAGTCATGGCGACTTGCTATGCTATGAAATGGATCTCTGATCACCATGGCCTCTCTGTCTCTGTTCTCTGCTCTGTGAGAATTGACCCTCTGGGGGTCATTTCTTTATCTCTGTTGGAGCCCTGTGGGGTCCACGTCCTGTGTATCCGGTTTGAGGTTTTTTGCTGGGTCCGAAACTAGGGGCATAATGAAAGTAAAATGTGAAAAATATGAAAAGAAAGTGAAAAATGTTAATTAAAAGTGAAAAAGGACTAATTTGAAAGGAAAAGAAAGTTTAAGGGCAAAATCGTAATTTCCCCTAAAAGAATAAAAATTAAGCAAATTAATTAAGAACTGCTTAATTAAAGATAAAACAGTCAAATAATGGTCAAAATGTATTAAAAAAATGAAGTTTTATAGTCAACAAAGACTAAAACGTAATTTTGCATAAAAATGCCTAACTAAGTATAAATTAAGGTTAAGTACCTTAATTAATAGTTTAAATGTCAAAAAGAAGCATAAAAGGCTAAATTTGTAATTTGACAAAGAAAAATGGACTAAATTGATAAAAGATAAAAGCTCTGAATTAAATGCATAAATGGGAAATAAAAAAGTATTCGATGAATAAAAAGTGTATTAAAATTAAAAATGTTATTTGAAAAGAAATGATTTATTTAAATCTGTTTAAAGGTTAAAGTTGAAAACTTTTGCATAATGAAATTATTTAATTTGAGCTTAGGAAATATTTAGATTGTTAGTCACCACTGGGTATGACGAGTGCTCAGCGCATAGTTGTGACTGCGTGCAGGTTTGCATGAGCGGGAGCAAGAGTACTCTCTGAAGGATTTCTTTTGATGTATATAGAGTTTTGAATCTGTTTGGCATGTATATATGTATATAAACTTTACCTTTGGATATGTAAATGTTAAACAGGAGTTATTTTAGTAAAGCTATATTTTGGATATGAATGAGATGGAATGAATGATAATAATTGCTATTTTTGATTGTTGTGCCTCTGAGAGGCTATGTGAATTATCTGCATTTCAGGGGGCTAGTACTATGTACAACCATTATATTGTAAAATTTTTATTAAATGCATAGTAAATTGGACAGTTATAGGTCGTCGGCGAATTATTATCAAATAGTTAAGTGTATGGTGATGTAATATAAGGAATAATTTGGAACAAAAAAAAATTTTGCCCTCAGGTACAGTGTTAGGAATGATAAGGATGTTACAACAGCTCAGTGGGAGCTATAATAGCTCAAGAGGATAATTTAAGAGTTGAATATGCAATGTGTTATCTTAGCAAAAAATTTGTGTCTTACGAGATCAAGCATATAGAGGTAGAAAAGATTTATTTATCAGTCATTTGAGCCTATAAGAAGCTAAGACACTAATTTCATTCGTACAAGGAGCAGGCGGTAGCCAAACAAAATCTTTTTAAGTATTTTCGGGAAGCACCATAATTATTAAGAAAAATGGAAAGGTGGTTGATTCTCTTACAAGAAATTGATGTTAAGTACATAACTCAGAAGACTATCAAGGGAAGGGCTATGGCAAAATTTCTAGCAAGTTAGCCTCTAAAAGGAGAAGAGATATCCTACGAGTTCCTTGATGAATACATCGCAGCCATAGCAAACCAAGCATGGCAGATGTTCATTGATGGAGCTATGAACTATAAGGCATAAGAGTAGGAATAATCCTGGTAACCCGTGAGGGAGGAAAGCTTCCTTTAGCTAAGAAGCTCATATATAAGGCTATTAATAATGAAGCTGAATACGAAGTATGCATCTTTGGGTTTGAAACTTTATTGGCTCTGGGAGAAAAGAATGTTGAGATCTACGATGACTTTTCCTTGGTGGTCTACCAAGCAAAAGGTGAATGGATAGTGAAAGAAAAGAAATTGGTGCCTTACATGAACTACCTAAAATCATTATGTGATCGGTTCAAAGTTTGTGTCTTTAATTACATTCCTCGGGATAAAAATCAATCGGCTGACTCCTTAGTAATGCTGGTATCAATGTGGTATAATCCAAATGGGGTAAATATAAAGCCTATATTAATTTTAAGTTCTGACAGGCTGTGGCAAGGTAGGTGATGGGAAACCTTGGTATTTAGATATCCAAAATTACTTCGAGAGGTTGGTGTTTCCAAAAGAAGCTACAAAGAAGGATCAAAGAATGTGACGTAAGTTATCTGCATAATTCATCACTATTGATGGAGTTCCCTATAAGAGATAGCCCGATGGGATGTAGTTAAGGTGCATAGATGAAAAAGAAGCTAAGAATATTATGAAAGAAATCCATGCAAAAGTTTGTGGTACTCATATGAATGGTTTGGCCTTGGCTAGAAAAATAATACATCAGGGGTTCTTTTGGCTTACTATGGATATAAATTATTCCAAATATGTAAAAGAATGCCAATTATGCCAATAGTACGCTGATTTGAGGCATGTGCCTATATCAAAATTGTGCAATCTCACCTCACCATGGCCCTTTACCATTTAGGGCATAGACATCATGGCGATGATTAATCCACCGACATCAAATAGACATAGGCTTGTTGTTATGGCAATTGATTACTTCTCAAAGTGGATAGAGGCGCAATCATACCAAAATTTAGGTGCAAGGGAAATGATGAAGTTCATAGAAAAAAATTTGATATGCAGAAATGGGCTTCCACATCATATCATATTTGATAATGGGTCTCACTTTTGAGGAGCGACTGAACGCATGCTCAAGAAATATGTGGTTCAACACCATAAGCCTTCATCATATCACCCTTAGGCCAATGGAGCGATGGAAGTGGCCAATAAGAATGTTAAGAAAAATCTGGCTAAAATGGTCAAAATATATAAGGATTGGGCTAAGAAGTTACCTTTCGTGCTATGGAATTATAAAACCATAGCCAAAACTTCAACTGAAGCCACTTCATTCTCTTTGATAAATAGGAAAGAAGCTTGAAAATAGAATAGGCTAGATAGAGATTGTTATAACTTAATCTATTAGATAGAGAGAGAATGCAGGCCTATCACCATAACTAGGTTTATTAGAAGAGGCCGACAAGGTTTTTTGGGAAGAAAGCATCCCTTGAAGGAAGGAGATATAGTCTTTAAGGAAATAAAGCTAAGACTAACTAACATTAGAGGAAAATTCAAATTGATATGAGAGGGCCTATTTGTGCTGCAGAAGTTATTGTCCAAAGGTGCTACAATACTGAACGACAGTGATAGGAATGAATTTAAGAAGCTTATCAACATTGATAAGGTAAAAAGGTTCCATAGCTAGACTCAAAAAAATATAATAAAAATAAAGGAGGAAAAAAGAGAATATAGAACCGCGGGTCAAAAATTGGTAAATGGTGGCCTTGCTAAAATTAGGCACCTCGTCAAGCTGAAAATCAAAAAAGGCATTGGGACCAAAATTAGAGGTTGAGTGAAAATATTCAATCAAGAAAACCTGAGAGGGATGATTGATAATAGGGACAAGATGTTTTCAAAGTCAAATCCTGTGAATGAGTAGAGTTTTGTACTTATGAACCTAATATCAGAATAGTGATCATATATATTGAAATTATGTAAAAATATTATTATATTTAATACAATATTGTACATCAATCTAAATAAGAGCAGTTTTATTATGTATACTTTAAGGTTATCTAGTTCTATGACAAAAAGTGATACATAGTTTCCTATACTATATATATTTAAGTCTAAAGATCATCCTCTACTACTTCCACCTGAGCTTTATCTCAGCTAGTATGATCTATTATCGACTACGGGATTGAATAACCATCTTTTATATGTAACAAAGGTGGTGATGTCACATTCGGTTGGGTTTTGAATGTTAGCATTGGCATATAGTTGATCCCACAATAGGTGATAGCCAAAAATGAATGCGATAGATAGCATACCTCCTTAAAATGATAAGAGGTGCCTCAAAATGTCATATCGTTTCCCAAATTGATGAGCACAGCGAGAAATTACACAAAAAGTGACTTTATACAAGCTGTATAATGGAATGTAACTAGAATGGCCATCTTGGATCACATAATCGGGTATTAGCCATGCATACATAAAGCTGATATCATTGTCATCTACCATTGCCAGCTATATAGAGCCTTTTTATGTCGAGTCAAAGTTGTAAAGTCTTCTTCTAGGAAAGAGATACCTCAAAGAGTATGTGTTGATTACTCTAGGAGAAGGTTCTTCAAGTAGTCTTAATTTCTCTTATAGCCACACCTGAAAAAAAAAGAACAAAAAAGGGAAAAAGCTGTTGAGTTGAGTTGGATTCATCTTAGGCAAAAATAAGGCACATTATTTCAGGAAAATCCAAAAGGATGCATCTCCCACTAAGAAAAGCTAATGTAAAAATCCGCAAGAGGCACACTACCTTAAAAATAATGACTGTACCTATAGTAACAAGGGGCTTCTTGAAAAAGCTACAGTAAGTTCAGAACAGATCGTGTTTAAGCCGAGGATGGTTTTTGCTAGGATGAAAAGGAAAGAAGTCAGGTTGTTGCGTATGCCATCAATGATGTTGAGTAATCGATAATCATCGATTGGATTCCCTGAGTTCACTGTTAAGTACAGAGATAGATAGATTAGCAGAATAACACCAATTCGAAAAGTAGGTATGTCAAAGAAGTTATCCAGTGTATCAAGAAGAGGCTCGGGAGGGATAGGTCCTTATTGAGGTGCCAATCTGGAAATGACAGAAGGTAAAATTCCCAAACCCAACTAACATCTCTCGGATAATATGGTACATAATTCGAAACATAGGGTAAAGCTCTCGAATGAAAAGATACGTCGATAATTTTGGCAAACTCTTCAGCCAAAGGACATAGCTCCTAATAGGTGAATCTAAAAACATGAAATTGAGGATCCTAATATCGGGCGGTCGCCAACAAAAGATTATTGTCAAGTCGGACTCTTCATAAATATTTCAAATCAAAATATGAGGCCAAAATTGGATTTTCCCATATTTTAGGGTTATCTAATAGTCTATGCACTTTGGTATTAAAGGTTCTCATCATTTCAGGGGGCAGCCTAAAAAAAGATGATGATGATGATGATGATAATAATAATAATAATAATAATAATAATAATAATAAATAAATAAATAAATAAATAAATAAAATGGAAAAATAATAAATATAATGAAAAGAAATAATAATAAAGAAGAGAAATTAAATAAATAGAGGCTGTGAAAGAGAGAATTCACTGAATCAAGAAGGCTGTGTATAGACTGCTGAAGGCCAAATGAAGAGTTGAAAGTATTTATAGACCAAGAATGACTCACTCCCTTGAACCTTGACTCACTCTCTTGTACCTTAAGTCACTCTCAAATTACATGGGTGAATATATTTCTTTTGCATGGGACATGCACTTGCATAGTTGATTTTGCTTCATTCTTTTTGGTTTTGTAGGGGTAGATTTTTAAGTGCAACAAGAGTTTTGAAGCTTTATTCAGGGAGTAAATAATGTATTAAATACAATATTCATACAAAATTAATTAATCATGAACTGTTAATAATTGATTATTGATAAAAAGGTTAATTTATCAAAATTAGTAGTAGGAATAAAAGGACTAAATCAATTTAAATGTCAAATAATTAGTTTATTTTAAATTATTTATAATTAATTAAGCATTTATGGCCATTGATTCCACTTGTTTTATTCTCGTGGTAGTTAGGAGTTTTTTTACTGTCTGCCATGACTCATGGATTGAGTTCGTGAGTTGCCCCTGAGTTCATGGGCTTTTTGATTGTGATTCGTGCCTCTTTTAGTTAAGCTATGCCATTTTATCTGTGAGTCACGCCGCCCTTGTTTCGTGACTCACGCCATTGTTCCATGACTCACCAAGTGACTCATGACCTTGGTCCGTGACTCACTAAAAATTACCTTTTTAAGGCTTTTTCTTCTTTTTCCTCTTCTTTATCTCTTCCCAACTGGAACTTGACGTTTCCTTTCAAAAATTCTTCTTTTGCTTATTTCTTCTTTTTATGGATCCCGATTTGCATGTTGCTGATACCATTGAGGTCGCATTCGGATTGTGCTTGAGAGGCTACCTATAGCTTTAAGCTTCACCTCCTATTTTTTGTTTTGTCATTAAAGCTTTAAGGTAAGCTTTCCTTTAATTTTTTTATTAATTTCTTCATTTGCTTGGTGTTCTTGAGATCATAAGATTATTTTGCTAGTCATTTATGTTATTAAAGTTATATTGTTTTCCATTTGAGCACTTTTGCTTTTTATATTTTATTCTCTACCTACACTATTTGTCGCTTTATTTTAGTTGCAATTGAACTAATTCTTTCTCTGGGTAGTTCATAGGGGCAGAGCATAATAAACTAAGGCATAAAGGAATAACAAAGAAAATATGGTAATGTAGTTAAGGAATTAGAGCCGCATAGGAGCAATAGGTAGAGAACGGAAAAAAAACAAACAAAAGAAAAAAAAAGAACGAAACACCTAAAAAAGAAGAATTAAAAAATGAAATAAAAACAGAGAAGACCGGTAGCGAAAAAAATAATAAACAAAAAAATAATAATATATATAATTATTGCAATAAAAGTAATAAAATGTTATTAAATTGTATTATAAAAATAATGTTAGCTAAAATTTATAATTTAGATCAATTTTAGAAGATTAGTTTGATTTTACATTTAATTTGGATTTGTGTTTCCTAGTTAATAGATTGTATAGCTAATAATTAAGTGTAATACATATATGTATAATTGGTTATTTATGTCTATTTGATCCTCAATGTATCTTTAGACCTACAATTTTAGTTATTTGGTTCCTTATTTGAGTTAGGAATTAAAAGTGGTGTTAGTTGTATTTTGTAAAATATGTATACATATAAATGTTTATACTATAATTGAGACTTGATTGTGGTCGTATTATGTACCTATGTTGATTGGAAGCATTTGTACACTATTTTCTATGCAGGAGGATCTCTAGAATTAGCTATTATACTGCCCGATTACTGTCAAATTATTTTTTTTATGTGCAATGCATATATGCAATCATGTATACACTTCGATAATTTTTATTATACAAATTTAAATAAGTTATGTATATGTAATTTTGATGTAATGTAATTTATTTTGTAGTACAAATTAATCATTAATAATAAAAGCGCATTTATTTTTTGCATTTTTTCTTGCTATGCATCACACAATAAACAAATGACTCAAATCAATCAAGTTTGAATGTGAATAACTGATTAATTCTTGTTTGCAATGTTGTCAGCTTAAATTCATGTCCATAATTTGAAATTATCTACTATTGAAATTAATGGCATAAAGAATAATTGTCATTTGGCTATCAATTCTATAGCTTTAGAATAAGTCATTTTTTAAGCATCTTGATATTATAATCACACCTAACTTCAAATGCATAATCCTAGTTACATGCTTATTTAATGGTAAATTAATTGTACTAATTTATTTTATAAATATATAGATGCCTCATGGCAGAGAGCCCCTACAACCATAGCTATTTCCAGACATTCAGGCACATGAATGGATGATAAAAGCTAGGGTGGCTCGGTATAGAGCTCTATGTGACATGCAGTTCCAGAGCAATCGCTTTATGAGCCAGTACTTTCTAGAGACCATGGGCATTTGGGGAGATGCACAGTATTACCTTGCATGAGTGGGATGGTTAGATTTTTATGCTTCTGCATTTAATAATTATCCTAAGATGGTTCATCAGTTCCTGGTTACCTTTAATTATTAAGGCTATCAACACCCTAATAATGAATTTGGGGCAGTCTCCTTCAAAGTTCTTGATTACACCTTCAACATACCTCGAGCCTGGGTGTCTTAAGATTTCGACTTACCTACAGGTGATGATGTATTGATCCTCAAGAGGAAAGCTAGGGATGATCCGTGGGCTGCTATTGCTAGACCGAGTATTCCTTATGATTTTGTGATAGAAAAGGCTATAATGATGATTTCTCAAGTGCTGAGGTACTTGCAGAGAGTCCTCTCATTTCTTATATGGGTTGGTCAGGGAGCCTTAGATCCCTAAACATCACTAATACATGGAGCCTTTGGGGTATGGTTGAGGGTCATCGCCTTAATATTTTGCATGAGATTCTATAGAACATTGCTAGGGTAACCCCTACCCCAGGTGATATAGTTATCCTTAAAGGCATAATTACCAGGCTATTGACATCACTTGGAGTTCCTAAAGCTGAGATGGCTAAGATAGGAACTCTTGCCCAATCTATTTCTCTATTAAACTCTTTTATTGCATGAAAATGATTCTTATTTTGTAGCATCATATTTATTAATATAATTTTGACTTTTTTTTACTTTTGATTGTATTTTTCCATATTTTTTTGCTTTAGTCTTTATTATATATTGTCCTTTTTTTTAATATAATTGGTGGAAGAAGGAAATTCAGGCAAAAAGACATGACTCATGCCTGTCTTCATTCTTTATATAGAGATGGCTTCATCACGAGTCGTGACATCTGTCTGACTTGTGTCCGCTTGTAAAAAAGGCTTTATCACGAGTCATGACGTTTTTTCGACTCGTGTCGCATGCTGAGGGGTAGATCGAGTCGTTCCCCTGTTCGATTCGAATCCATAGTGTGTATTTTTCAATATTATTTTACTTTCCTTTTCCACTAAATTGTTTATTTTACACAAAACCAAAAATAAGGGAGTTATTTTTGTTTAGAAACCCTAATTTTGTGAAACAACATGACCGTTGGCTTCACCTATCTTTTAAACTTTTCCCTTCAACTTCTCTTATTCCTCATGATTTTGCAGACATCATATACTTCCTACATCTTTTCCTATTCCCTCTTTGATATTGTCTTGTCTTTCTTTTTCTTTGTTGCATTTCTCTTTCATCTTTCATCTCCCATCTTTCTTCTTCTTCTTCTTTTTCTCCTTCTTCAATTTTTACATCTTTTATTCCTCTACAATTCTCTCTTTCCTACATAATGCTTAGAACTAAGAATCTATGATCTTCCCAAGCCCATCAAGGAGATGAAGAACCATGGTCAGGCGACCTTTCATCAACATTTGGTGTCAGGTTCTCCATTTGCTCTATAGATAAAGGTAATCATTTTTTTTTTTACTTTTAAGCATAGAACCATACTACCATGTAAGTATATTCAAGATTCTTTCCTTGAGTAAGTTGGTATGTTAAACACCCTTACTAAAATGCTATCACAATATGGTTAGTTTTTAGTATACATGAAAATTTTCATCCTGCATTAATAATAGAGTTTTATACAAACTTGATGGCTAATGAGGCAAACTCTAGGCTTTTAGACTATTGTTTAGATGGTAAGGACCATAGTCTTACATATTTTATGATGCATAGATTTTTTGGTTTTAAACAATCAGGATTGTGTGCTCCATCCCCTTATTTTTGTTCCAATGACTTTTGGACCTTCCTCACTGGTTTGACAACACCATTTAAGTTTAGGGAGGCTAAGTCCATGTTTATAAAAGATTTAATGTGCAATCAAATCTCCACGCCTGTAAAGGAATCACTGACAGGTATATAGAGCATCTTAAACAACCTCAACTTTTTATCAATTTGCTCAATGACATTTTTAAATTATGACAATCCAGTCAAGGTATCTTTATGTCCTGTACCATTTATCTGAACACAATATACAATTCCTTTTTAACTTTCTTGCATACTCTTTATTTTGTCCTTCTTTGCACTGTTTCTCATCCACATACACTTAAACTCTCACATTTACATTTAATTTCAATCAACACTTCATTTTCCTACTCTGACCTCCATGAGATCTCAAACACCAATACTTTCATTCTCACTCTCTATCATCTTTACTGCAGAGAATCACTCACTTTACATCTGACAGTCTCAGTTAAATGTCAACTTTTCACTTCTCAAACAAAAATGGGAGTAAGTACACGTCAGATTCCTAACACTTATCTCTTATATTTGGCATATATATACAGAAAAACCTATCACTTAACCTTATCCCATTCCGATCTTAGAACCGCTTAAACCATTGCTCCGATACCACTAAATGTAACACCCTTATGAGAACAGTATTTTTCGATACGAAATAAAGCGGTAAATGATAAATTTTTTTTTTCAAATTTCAATCACTGTCAAACAAATTTGATACAATTTAATATTACTATTTAATTTACAAAATTTTGACAGCACAACAGCTATAACTTACTAGCCTTCTAAAAAATTCAAACAATCTACACAGCCTCTCAGAGGCACAACAAATCATATCAGATAGCAATATACATTTTACACAGTCAATCACATATCAGTGATAGTCATTTCACAGCATTTATTGACACTTATCCATCGACTGACATAACAATATTTATCATTTAACAAAAACTAACTTGAATACAGTTCAGTTCTTTACTTTCACTATCTAAGTATATACATGCCACAAATACTAGCAATAACATTACAACTAAATTTTCTTCCTCTTCGAATTCTGCTTCTTCGTGTACCGAGCTCCCATAATACTTCAGTACCTGCACGCAGTAAACACTATGTACTGAGCACTAGATATGCTCAGTGGTGACTACAAATCAAAGAATTTTCCAATTAAAGCATAATTACGTATATTATGCAAACATTTATTTATATCTTATAAGAAATTGCCTTTAATTCTTGCAGTACTATTTTCATTGATTACCAACATTTTGGAAATCTTTTTACATTGGTTCTTTAGTTTTCAATTTACTTGACAGTGCATTCTTTTATACTTCAATTATAAATGAACATTTATCGCTGCATTCCTTATTTTTACTTTACCTTTTACTTTTACTTAAATTTATCTTATATTTTTAATCACATCGATATAGTTATGTGAAACCTATTAAACCAATGATTAGCTAACTCATTTTATACCCACAATACTTTAGTACCTGGTAAATAACTCATTTTCTTCATCATGTTAAAAGCCTGAGTACTTGCAAAATCCATTTTTTCTTTCTTAACACCAATATTAGCTATGTAAAACCTATCAAATGGCTGATTAGCTATGCTTAAAGTGGAAACTAAATTCTCTCTTGCTTCCTTGATAGTAACCATTCCACCTTCATGAGGAATTCTAACCATTTGGTGCAAGATGGAAGGAACCCTTCCCAGTTTGTGAAACCAAGGTCATCTTAGTAAAAGGGGGAAATTAGCTAGTATTTGTAACATTGCAAACTTTGCCTCAGTCTCAATAGGCCATGTCTTCACTACTGCTCTAAAAATGCCAGCAGTTTGCCTTTTAAAGTTGTCATAAGACATTACAGTGAGTCAAGACTTAGTGAGCATGGTATCATCAATGCCATAAGTTGTCATTGCTATAAAAGGACTCATATTGACAGAGAAACCATCATCCACCATTACACAAGTGGTGTGTTTTCCATTTACTTCAGCCCTAATGTGTAAAAGATAGTTATACTCGTATCCTTCTTGAGAGAAGTCTGCATTAGTGAACACAATCTTTTCTTCAGAATTCCCTTTCACCATTTCTAACAATTTGAAAGGAGATAAGATGGTTGTAACTGTTGACTCACATAAACTTTTACCAACTTCTGTCTATGGGAAGGAGACTACCTCAACAAATCCTAGATCAAAATATGAGCAGGTGTCTTCTTGAGTTGCTTCAAAACCATGTTATCTTTCGTGGATCTTTCTTTTATAGGAGCAATAGGTTTCTGCGGCCTTTCAACCTTAAGCATGACCCTACCACTCTTAGTGATGGCTTGAACCATCTTTTTATCAGTCGTTTCATTCTCATCTTTATCAGTTTTCCACTGGTCCTTAGGCTCTTTTTCAGCCTTAACTGAGCCCACTTCACTATATATATCCCATATATCCACTAGCTAGATTGAATCCCCTTCTTTAGCTAACTCCTCTATATTTGCATCTGAACCATTATTGCTCTCCCGTGCCTTGCGAGTCATAGCTAAATACTCATTACCATGCAAATCTTTAAGAAAATAATAATCTTTCTTCTTTTTAACTCCCTTTTTTGGATTAAAAATATTTCATGAATCAATCAAGTCTTAGATACGGTCCCTCAAAGTATGATAGTAATCAGTCTCGTGCCCTATGTGTTGATAAAAGGTATAGTACCAATCAGACCTATGTCCTGGCTACCCCTGACTTCTTATGGGCTTAAGTGACATAGGCTGTAACTTTCCTTCTTTTATCAAATATCCAAGGCACCAGGATAATGACTTGCTTAACTCAAAGTAATGGCACTGGCTGGCCTTTGTTGTCGACATTCAGCAGTTTTTTCACTGTTACCTCCACTACCACCACCATTACTAATATTCTTGCTGAAACTTGAACCTCCAAATCCTTGTTCATTGCTAATATAGCCTTTACTATTCAAACGTGCAGAACTAGCTTTTTTTTGCTAGGTATTCCCCTTTTTCTTTAATGGCTATGTCTTTCAAGGATTTCCAGTCCTTTAATCCCTTTATCTTTATACAATCTTTCAGGTAAGGACTATCATTTTGAATGAATAAATGAATTCAATCCTCCATATTAGGCTTTCTTTTTATCTCTATTACTCTGATCCTCTATCAAATGAGGTACTCATGAAAGGATTCCTCAAGTTTTTGCTGTAGCAATTCTAAATCTTTCAAAGTGACCTCCATATGTGTACTACAATCATATTGCCTAAATAACTCTTTCCTCAACCTCTCCCAATCTCCCCTGGTCTTTCTGACCAAACTATGACACCAATCAATAACGGATCCTACAAAATTGAGGCTAAAGATATTTACTTTTGGTCTTTTAGTGAGAGTAGTTCTTTTCATAAGCAGAAAATATTGCTAAATATGAGCCAATGGATCAAATGTACCATTAAACTTCATCAGGTTAGGCATTTTGAATTGGTTAGGCAAAGCATCTTCACTATCTAAATCAATATCCTTAGTACTAACTCCTTTCCAACTAATAACATCCTAGTCAAAGCCTTCAGCTTCTCCTTCATCTTCCTTATGATAGGATTTTCCTCCTTAGGAACAAAGTTCTTTAGCACTTAAGGGGCCCACAAATTAACTAAGTCAGCAAGTTTCATTAGCATTTAACGAAATTATAGATGGAGTCCTTAAGTGAAAAAGGACTCGAAATTGGGGTCTGACATTGTAATAGTTCATTTATTAGATTTGACATTGAAAAACACCTTTTCATTTAGATATAAATTTGTAATTAACCCTAAAATTTATACATTTATTAACATATTATGTATTTTTATAATATATTTTTATAACTTTACATAATATAATATATAACAATTAATACATTAAAAATAATTTTTTCTTTAAACATTATTAGCAAGCTAGCTCAGCCCAAGCCAAGCTCGTGCTAGGCCCGTATTTTACTTATATGGGCTTGGGTCGAGCTTGGACAATTGCAAAAAAATGTCAAGCCTAATTAATTTTGGATGAACTCCATCCAAGCCTGAAGATGAATAGAATAGGTCTAGTGGCAACATGGGTGTGTTACATACATATTTTACTTTACTTAGAAATAGCATTGACAAATGGGTCGCATCAGACAGATATAGGTAGAATAAAAAGAGATCGAATTATAAATGGGTCAAATTTGAGGATCAAATAATAGATCGAATCATGTATTATGTCTGCTCAAGTATATATATCGTGTATTATGTCTACAATATCTTTTTAACTATATTTTTAATTAACTCTTTTTTCTTTAATTTCTTAGATTTCAAAGTCATAATAGTTAATAAACTAAAAATAAATCTTGTGTTAGTTGTACTAAAAATTAAAATTAGCAAGATTAATTTGGATGAAATTTCAATAAGTTCAAGTTGAAAAAAAATTAAACGGTATTGTTATGAGTGAAAGCCTCTATACACTGTTTTTAGTTTGATCAAAACATGATTATGGTATATCAGGTTCAAAATTAATACAATGCATTGTAAATTGAAAACATATTTTATTTATTAGGTTTTATGAATAGAAACTACAATTTATTTTCTTTTATGAAAAGAAAATACAATATATTTTATTTTATCAAAAGAAAATAAATTGTATTTTTTAGTAAGTTTTCATGTATAAAATATATTATTTATTTTATGAAAAGAAAATGCAATATATTTATTAGGTTTTATGAATAGAAAATACGGTGTATTTCATTTTGTCAAAATAAAATACATTGTATATCTATAATGTACAAAAGTCAACAAAATCTAATACGTTTTATGAAAAAAATACAGTATTTGTTATTTTGTTAAAAGAAAATACATTGTATTTTTAGTAGATTTTAATTTCTATAAATACAGTGTTTATTTTAAGAAAAAAATACGTTGTGTATATTGGGTTTTATAAATAGAAAATATAGTGTATTTTCTTTTCATAAAAGAAAATACAGTGTATTTTATTTTTTCAAAACAAAATACATTGTATATTATCAATCTTATGGATTGAATCTTTCCCCAATATGCTTTGGCACAGGAACATTTTTTGTTTTCTATTTTCTTTTTTCTTTTTCCCATTGAGAAATCATCAACTCTGCCAATTTGAAGCATTATCACTTATCAGGACACTAATGACTGAACAAGGTATTTGATTCAAATAACAATTTTTAAACATATAGAAAGGATTGAGCATAAAATTCTTCCATAGACAATACTTGTCTCAACATATAAACCCCACTAATAACAAAATTATTTTTCGAATTGAATTAACGATATTATGCAACCTATTTTTATGTATTTTTCGTATTATAAAACTGACAATCGTTGTTACTTCCCTTTCAATTTACTTAAATTTCAAAAAGATAAATTTGCATTTCACATATTATGTTTGCTCGAGTATATATTTCGTGTATTATTCTGCTATAGTATTATGTCTGCGATATCTTTTTTAACTATATTTTTAATTAACTAGTTTTCTTTAATTTTTTAGATTTCAAAATCATAATAGTTGATAAACTGGAAATAAGTCGTGTGTTAGTTATTTTGAAAATTGAAAACAGTGAGATTAATTTGGATGAAACTTCAATAATTTCAAGTTAAAAAAATCAAACAGTATTATTATGAGTCAAAGCCTCTACTATAAGAAAAATGCAAAATAGCGAGGACAAAAATCCTCGCTAAATGATGATTTTTAGTCGCTAAATCAATTTAGCGAGGATTTAGTGAGGAAAAAAATTTGTAACAAAAGTCATCCTAGCTGACTTTAGCGAGGACTAAAATCGTCGCTAACTTTTGCGAGGGCTATAATCCTCGCTAACTTTTGCTAGGATTTTTTCATTGCTAACTTTTGCGACGAAACTATTCCTCGCTAACATTTGCGAGTACTAAAGTCCTCGCTAAATTTTGCAAGGCTAAAGCCCTCGATAACGTTTGCGAGGACTATTTTTGTTGCTAACTTTTGGTGAGGTCTGAATTCCTCGCTAAATTTTACGAAGAATTTAAATTTTAGCAAGGACTTTAATCCTCGCTAAATTTTGTAACAACAAATTCCTTACTAAATTTTAGCATCAAATTTGTGACAAATTTTGTTATTGCCAAATTTGGTACAATATTGGTCCTCACTAAACATTATTTTGAGACGACAATAATATTATTTATTACACTTTCTAAATTTAAAATGAAATTTTTTTAATTTACTATGGAGGTTTTATTATTTAAATAACAAACTAAAAAATAATAATAATATTTATAGAGTACTCAATACTTAATATAAATATATATAAATATATATATATATATATTCATAAATAAATTAGTATTTACAAGTGCATATCATTACATATCCAAAATAATATATGCATGCATATATAAAAGGAACATATCCAAAATAATAGATACATACATATATAGCAGAAACAAAAGATATACAAGATGTCCTAATATGTATATTATAACACTTTAATGTAGTAAAAAGTATCTATGACCCGATGTGTGGATCATATAGTGAAGCACTTGAACCATTAGTACAGATAGTACAAGAAGTGAATAAGCTCATTTGTTCCTCAATTTGTTGCTGGAAAAGTTGTTGTACCTGCATCTACTGTTGGATCTGTCCGACCCGCTGCTCCTGTTCCAACTCTTGTTCAAGCTCAGCACGAAGCTGGGTACGAATCTCAGTCGTTTCTATTTAGCCTAAAATATAATAAAGCAAGAAAAATTATAAAAATAGACTCAGGTATTGTCGAAAATTCAGCAGCATTTTCCCTAAAAATAAAACAAATCCAAATTGTCAAACCTTAAAAAACATTCATAGTTACACTTCTATAAGGATCAATGCATCTAAACAACCATTTTGGCCACTTCTAGACCCCAAAGTAACACATAATAATCACATCCAACATATTTTGCTCATCGTATAACTCAAATTTCAATTACACTTATATAAAAATCAATGCATTTATAACAACCATTTTAACCACTTATATGCCCCAAAATAACTCATCTAATCATCACATCAAACATATAATGCTAAAAATTCAAATTCCATGTCAATTTATTAATTATTGTTAAGAAAAAATGTCAACTTACCAAACGTTTCATATGCACGACAAGAGAGACAGGCCCTCCAACATGGAATGATAATGTGTTCCGCTTGATAATACACAAGATCAAAGTCCATTTTCTTCCTTTAGATATATGTTGCAGCAATAGAAGTTCCGGAAGAAGATTTCAACAAACTATTGGAAGCAAACCCAACCATCAACTGAAGAGCCCACCAGCATACAAATATTCATGCTCATAAATGGCATCATGTGTTTGTAATAACAAGGTCTCGACTATTCTGTTCACAAGAGAAAAACCAATAACTTCCCAAGCATAAAATTGCATACTACAAAATCAAAATACAAGAATTTTACCCCTAATTCGTTGAAGATAGAGTTCACATCATCAAGACTAACTTCAGCTTGTTCAAAAGCAGATGCCTTATATCCTTTCTTAAACCACTCATTTTCAATGAGTTCAGCAATGGTAATGCGCTGTTATACACCATTAGTACACACAGTAAGTTTACAGATGTCCACAGCTATGGTGCATTGTTTCTAGCTATTGAAAGATATTTATGTATAAAAATGAGAAGGTGGAAAAAGGAAGCATACCGTCAAAGGATTAAGATCTAGAATTCTTTTAATTGGTTTCTTTACACTTGAGGAGAACCATAGGGGACATGTGAAGTTTGCCTTAAATATCAGTAACCACGTAGTACAATATTTCAAAATACATGGATTACATAGCTTTACAATGGTATACAGAGGTTTTTACTCCAAACCATGGAATTTTTCATTTTCCAAGAGAAGAGTATTAGGCATAAACCTGCTATGCACTCTACTACTGCTATTTGGACTTGATGCAACTGAGTTTCAGATATAACAAATAGCTCATAAAAGTTATACAATATATTGTTCTGCACAACTGATAAGCAGGACACTAGAACATATGCAACCCCAGCTTGCAATATTATGTATGCAAGTCATGGAGGCCAAAGTTTTAATAAGCTAGAGCTTTATCTAGGAGCATCATCATTTGAAGAGTTACTTCAATATCCCAAGAAAAATATTTGGTCTCTAATAAATATGATGCAATATTAATCTTCAATTAAAATCACTTTAAAAGGTGAAATGCACTCAAGTACACTGTTCAAAGAAGGAAAATTACCACACTGTTTAACCACAACGAATAACTAAATAAACAAGTAAACAATAGAGCTAGGTGGAGCAGACTTTTCTCACACAGAAATTGGTAGGGGCTAATGAATGGAATTAACATAACTGGCTAGATTAATGGTTTTAACCAACTGATAACTACAATTACCTGATATATAAGCATTTTGAAAATAACAACACATGATATCTAGATATTTATCTCATCTAGGATGAAATTAAAATCTTATGAAGTGGGATAGGTGTTTTTAAAGGCATTTCCAAAATAATTGCCGAACTCAATGAAAATACCTGCAAAATTTTACCTAATATGCTTTTTCTTTCCCTAATGAGTGAATGATATTTGACCAGTTAAAAAATAGGAACTTGAGTGAGCAAAATATAGCAATTGATCTAAGTTAAAACACCAATAACAGAACATGACAATGTGCACAGCAAATTTGAATCCAGTATCACATATGGCCACACTTCTTTTAGATACTTTTTCCACTAAAGCATGTGTACAAGTAAAGATTCACGGATAGACAAAAGTTGTAAAAAAGGATGAGCCTGTTCACCTTCTTGTACAGAGCCATAAGATTAGATTCTTTAAAAGGAAAGAAACCAGCGATTAAAACAAATAGAATGACACTGTATGACCACAAATCTGCCTTAGCTCCATCATAACCTTTATTATTGATGACCTAGACAAATGAAGCACCAAATATGAGAATAAAATAATAAAGGGTCAATATCAGGACATACCAAACTTAAGTTTCTAATCTCTCTTTTTGCAATTTCCACACTACGTTGCAATTCAGCTTCTGCATCTTTCTGAACTCTATGCGCATCTAGCTCAGCCACATGACCAACTCTTAGAAAAACTTTAGTTTTCCCCATCTGCAAATCCATTCATGGTTGGTTAGACATAGAAAAGCAGGATGTAGGGGACATAAAATGATAAAAGAGAGTCAAAAGCATGCATGTTTTCCAAGTATTTGGATATTTTTTCTATTGGAAAAAAATAAACAAATAAATTTGACAAAAGCAGTAGTCTTAATACCTGATATCCAGTAATCCCCATCTTTTCCAAAAGAAATTCGCATGCTACCTAGTCTTTATAGCTGATGATACATGAAGTGATTTTAGGAGTGCAAACCAGCATATCTTAACAGAATGCTGAAGTTGGCAAGCAAATATAGGAAATTCAACTACTCTCCAAATGAAAAAAAATTCAACTACTCTCCAAATGAAAATAATATATATAGAATGAAATGTTGTAAGCATATGCAATAGTAAAACAAAATAACAAAGCTTCAAAAATATGTTTGAAAAAATAAGGCAATTAAGCATAACAATTGAGACAAAAACAAGTAACTCTAATACAAGAACTACAACATAAAAATATAAGCACTTCCCCGTAAAAAAAATGATTTATAAGTTTTTCAAATGATGCTAGATAGCAAACCTTTATTACTAATAGATAGGAATCTGAATGACCTGTATACTTCCCAACCACTATGATTCAGACCTGTTAATGCAGGTGATCGCTTATCAAAAATTTATGAGAAACTTCTAAATTTTCATCATTTGACATTCTGATTAACTCACCTGTTCATGCAATATGTCACAGATATCAGCCATTGAAGTCCACTTCTTTAACATAGGCTCTATAGTAGTACTGCAAAATTAAAAAAAAATAGTCTCTCAAGCACAGCAGGCAACTGAAGATACAGCAGGAACATGTAGTAATATATACATCAAAAGAGAGAACATTTAGTAATATATACATCAAAAGAGAGAATTAATGTGAACACCCACCCATGAAGATTCAGCACTCTCAAAATTGCTTCATGAGCCTTCTGATCCTAAATTTGAATGAAGAAAATATCCATATACCGATTGTAAGAAATGGATGGTAACGAAGGAAATTTGTTCTCGCAAATGTTAAAGAGTACTTACTCTTAAAAGTAAAGGAATGTGCCAAATGTTGGGAACATCATAGAGAGTGATGATATTTTCTGACTGAAGAAACATATATTATGGTCTTAAATTTAATAATCTTGCAAAATAGATAAATCAAATTTATGCCTTTAATCAACATACCGGGGCATGGCAAAATTGAGAGAGTTTCTGCTTTATGTTCACATCAAGTGCCTGTAAAATTTATTCAAGCTTAATATGTGAAGCCAACATAAGTAATTATATCTTTGTGTGTATTTAAGGGAGAGATATACTGATGTACTGTGACAAGCTAAGATATCAGGTTTCAAGCCTAAACCTCTTAGTCCACGGACACTGTGCTAAGTTGGTTTCATTTTCTGTAAAGAGAAGATATATTTCACTATGGTCATGAATCTGATTAAAAAATCATAATTTATGGGTAAGCAAGATGTATAAGGCTAATAACTTTTTTGATTAAATTTTCTAACAAGTGTACCTGTTCACCAACAACACTAAAAATAGGTACAAGGCTAACATGAATCAAGCAAAAATTACCAGCTCCGGAAACAAAATGCATTGGTAAGATGGACTTAATTTGAAACAAAGTTCCTAGGCAAATCATCGTACCCACACGATATGAGAACTGGCCTAAAGCCTCGATGAATGGCATGGACTCGATATCTCCTGTAAGCATAAAAGTTGATTGTAAGTTAAAGAAATAGTGGAAATGGCTTCTAGTGGCCATTGATGGGCAAATTGGCATATTAAAGTACCTATAGTGCCACCTAACTCGATTACACAAATTGCCATTGCCACACATTCTATCCATTCTTGAATGGCATCTATGACATGTTAAACAACCTACAGATTGCAAGAATATACCCCAAAACGCAAAAAATACAGATGGATTATACATCGTAGGCTAATTTTACAAGCAACAAGAGAATGTTATAGATTTGTTCATCGATGGAGGAATACTTGGACAGTCTTTCCCAAATAATCTCCCCTTCTTTCCTTGTCAATAACAGCCTGAAATGCAAAAGTAATAGAAAGAAATGACTTTAGCAACATAATTTTTCTACTTTCTCTGTAGCAGATGATTAATCCACTTTTAAAATCCGAAAGTTAAGCAACTTCCCTATTAATGCTGGAAGAGAATAGAGAGGATAATGATTTTGTTGGGAGCAGTGATAAGGCCAGAATAAGGTTTCTGCAAGCTACTCTCGCCATTTCTATTTTAGCTTCAAGCTCCAAGAGGAAAGAATAAAGGGACAAGAAGAGGTTTATCTATAGAAACAATAGAAGTGAAAGAGGGCAATGATGAGTAAAGAAACAGAGAGAGGGGAACGAGGGCGGCGAAACAGAAGGGAATAAGGTTTTTATGGATTTTGAAAAAATAAATCCCGTTAGCACCTGTTTTTATCCCGCTAAAATATTTGGATAATTTGCTAGGGCAATGGTCTCGCGAAATTGGCAAGAGCTTTTTCCCTAGCTAATTTTACATGTACTGTATCATCACAATTTAGTTCTTTTATTATATAATTAAATAATAATTGATACTATTGGATGTAAAAATAATAATTTATTTCAAATTGGTTAATTTAAAAAATAATAATTTAATTCATTTAATTTTTGCTGCAAAAAATATACTATCTAAATTTATTTAATTAAATGGTTTAATTAAATGTAAATACATTTTAAATATTAGGAATCAAAATCATATAAAAATAGATAAGAAAATTACCCTCGCTAAATTAGCGACAACTGTTGTCCAAGCTAAATTAGCGAGGACTGTTGTCCAAGCTAAATTAGCGAGGGTTTTGTCCTCGCTTATTAGCCTATTACCTCTGCAATGAATTGCCTATTAGCGAGGAAATAAGCCTTGCCAAATTGGCGACGATTGTTGTCCAAGCTAAATTAGCGAGGACTGTTGTCTAAGCTAAATTAGCGAGGATTTTGTCTTCGCTAATTAGCACATAAAGTTATCTCCACCATGAATTGTCTATTAGCGACGAACAAAGCCTCGCTAAATTAGCGAGGGATGTGTCCTCGCTAATTAGCCCATAAAATTACCTCCATTATGAATTGCCTATTAGCGAGGAAATAAACCTCGCTAAATTGGCGATGACTATTGTCCAAGCTAAATTAGCGAGGACTTTTGTCCAAGCTAAATTAGCGAGGGTTTTGTCCTCGCTAATTAGCCCATAAAGTTACCTCCACCATGAATTGCCTATTAGCGACGAACAAAGCCTCGCTAAATTTGCAAGGACTATTGTCCAAGCTAATTTAGCGAGGGATGTGTCCTCGCTAATTATCCCATAAAATTACCTCCACTATGAATTGCCTATTAGCGAGGAAATAAGTCTCGCTAAATTGGCGATGACTCTTGTCCAAGCTAAATTACCGAGGACTGTTGTCCAAGCTAAATTAGCGAGGGTTATGTCCTCGCTAATTAGCCCATAAAGTTAGCTCCACCATGAATTGCCTATTAGCGACGAAATAAGCCTCGCTAAATTAGCAAGGACTGTTGTCCAAGCTAAATTAGCGAGGATTATGTCCTCACTAATTAGTACATACCTTACATCCTTTATGATTTGAGTATTAGCGAGGGAATAACCCTCGCCAAATTTTCAAGGGCTGTAATCCAAGCTAAATTAGCGAGGTTTATGTCCTCGCTAATTAGTTCATAAAAACACATCCACTATAAATTGGCTATTAGTGAGGAAATAAGCCTTGCTAAATTGGCAAGGACTTTTTTTCTCGTAAAATTAGCGAGGATTAAGTCCTCGCTAAATGCTTCATCTATCATATGCCATCTTATTTAAATGTTAGCGAGGGATTTGTCCTCACTAAATTTTGTGCAAAAATTTAGGTGCCAAAATTAGCGACAAATTATCAATATTCTCACTAAATTGTTGCAAAATATATGTTCATTTGCATCCTTACCAACATTTGTGACAAAATTCATTTTTCGTCGCAATTCATTAGCTATATCAATGATTTAACAACTATTTTTCTTGTACTCGCTAAATTTTGTAGCTATTCTGTAATTTTCTTGTAGTATTTTTAGTTTGATCAAAATATGATTATGGTCTATCAGATTTAAAAATTAATACAATAAATTGAAAATTAAAAAAATATTTTATTTATTGAATTTTATGAGTAGAAAATTCAATATATTTTCTTTTATAAGAAGAAAATACAATATATTTTTTTAATCAAAATAAAATATATTATATTTTTAGTAAGTTTTCATGTATAAGATACATTATTTATTTTATGTAAAGAAAATACAATGTATTTATTAAGTTTTATGAATATAAAATACAGTATATTTTCTTTTATGAAAAGAAAATATAGTATATTTTATTTTATCAAAAGAAAATACATTTTATATCTATCATGTATAGAAGTCAACAAAATCTAATATGTTTTACAAAAAGAAAATGCAGTGTATGTTATTTTATCAAAAGAAAATACATTTCATTTTTAGTAAGTTTTCATGCATAAAAATAGAGCGTTTCTTTTTAAGAAAAAAATAAAGTGTATGTATTGGATTTTATGAATAGAAAATACATTGTATTTTATTTTTTCCAAAGAAAATATATTATATTTTTATCATGTACAGAAGTCAATAAAACTCTAATACATTTTATGCAAAAAAAATAAAATATATTTTATTTTGTGAAAAGAGAATACATTATATTTTTAGTATATTTTCTTGTACAAAATATAGAGTTTATTTTATGAAAAGAAAATATAGTGTATTCTTTTTTTTAAAGAAACTACATTGTATTTTTTTTATGATGTACAAATATCAATTAAGTTTAATACGTTTTATGAAAAGAAAATACAGTGTATGTTATTTTGTCAAAAAACTACATTGTATTTTTAGTAAATTTTTTTGTATAAAATACAATATTTATTTTATAAAAAGAAAATACAATGTATTTATTATGTTTTATGAATAAAAAATACATTGTATTTTTTTATAAAAAAATACAATGTGTTTTATTTTGTCAAAAGAAAATACATAGTATTTTTATGGTGTATAAAAGTCAATGAAGTCTAATACATTTTACAAATAGAAAATATAGTGCATTTTCTTTTATGAAAAGAAAATATAGTATATTTTATTTTTTCAAAAGAAAATAAATTGTATTTTTACTAAAATGTGTACAGTATGTAATGCATTATATCAAAGTTATTATGTTAAGTATTCTTTTATGAAAAAAATATAATATATTTTTAGTAGGTTTTGATGTGTGTGTGTGTGTATATATAACGTGTTTTTACAGTTATAAATATTTTCTAATTTATTTTACATTCATATACCGATAATCCTGACATAGTGGCAATATCGACATGATACCAATATTAATTCAGCATGGATGGCACTGGAATTCAAATAAAAAATATGAAAATTTTGAAGTGAAAGGCATTTTACTTCCACTGACTTGCAAACATGAACAATTATCTAAAGTCATATCACAACAAATGAATATAAATATAGAAGATGAAATCCTTGATATAAAGTACAAGCTAAAAGCACGATATCCACCACACTAACAGTTGATTATGACATGTCTATTCTCTTTTACATGGAACTTAAAAAAATAGATTTCACTACTTATCCTCTGTGCATCACAATTCTACAAAATACTATCCTAGGTAAATATATCAAACAAATACTTTTATTTTATAAAATTATTTTATGAAAAACAAATACAATGTATTTTATTTTGTCAAAAGAAAATACATTGTCTTTTCAGTAGATTTTCATGTATAAAATACAATGTTTATTTTAAGAAAAGAAAATACATTGTATTTTTATCATGTACAGAAGTGAATAAAGTCTAATACATTTTATGAAAAAGAAATACAGTGTATATTATTTTGTCGAAAGAAAATACATTATATTTTTAGTAGGTTTTCATGTATAAAATATAGTATTTATTTTATAAAAATAAAGTATAGTGTGTCTTGTATTGTCAAAAGAAAATACGTTATATTTTTAGTAGTTTTTCATGTATAGAATATAGTGTTTATTTTATGAAAAGAAAATATAATGTATTTATCATGTTTTATGAATAGAAAATACAGTATATTTTCTTTTATGAAAATAAAATACAATGTATTTCATTTAGTTAAAAGAAAATACATTGTATTTTTATCATGTATATAAGTTAATGAAGTCTAATTTTTCATTTGCATTCTTAAAATCATTTATTCAGTATCTAAATACAGTGTATTATCTTTTTTAATTGAATTTTTACTTATTTTTGCATTAGGTGATTTCTCAAACACAATACCAACTGAAGTTACAGTAATTGAAAGTGAAGAAACAGCATCCAGTGACTTGATTGATGAAGATTTACATTTTAATAATACTAACACAAGCTTGATGGAATATGTGAGCAATCTCAGCAAAAATACAATTCACGAATTAATTAGTAACAACAAAAATATTCAAGGATAATATGAAGACCCCTATTATGGAATCATTAATAATGATATGCAAGATGAAATTGAAATAGGACAGATTTATAAAGATAAACACACTCTCAGGAAATTGATTAGTTTTTTTTTGCAATAAAGCGTGATTTCCAATTTAAGGTTCAGAAATCATATTCTAGAAGATACTTTATTTGTTGCGTAGATGACAATTGCTGCTGGAAGTTAAAAGCATCAAAGAAAGGGGGCACACAAATGTTCAAAATCAGAAAATTCATATTTGATCACAGCTGCAATGTTAAAGTTAGACTAAGTAACAAGAGACAGGCCACATTAACCTTGATTGTTAATATTATTAAAAATAAATATATGAATGTGAAGACTACATACAATCCAGCAGACATCATACACAACATGAACAATGAGTATGGAATCAATATAAATTACTTAAAGGCTTGGAGGTCCAAGAAAAGGGCTTTGCAAAACATAAGAGGCAAACCATCTGATTCCTATTTACTTTTGCCTAAATACTTATACATGCTAAAGACAAAAAAAAACAGTAAATCTATCGTGGATTTGTTAACCTAAGAAGATAACTCATTCCATTATGTTTTCATAGCCCTAGGAGCACCTATTAAGGGCTGGGAACATTGTAAACCATTTATAATTGTTGATGGTACCTTTTTAAAGTCAATATATGGGGGAACAATGATCACAGCATCAACACAAAATGCAGCTGGTAAAATATTTTCATTAGCATATTCCGTAGTTGATTTATAAAATTATGCATCTTAGAAATGATTTTTTGTAAAATTCAGATAGAGTTATGGATTAAGACCTAAAATATGCATCATATCAGACAGGCATGAGAGTATAAATAACTCTATGAAGAAGGTATATCCGGAAGTTAGACATTGCATATGCATTTACCATCTGTTGAACAACGTTAAAATAAGATTCAAAAAAAAAACTTAAAGAACTGTTATTTACAGCAACTACATCATATACAGAGAATCATTTTCAGCATAACATGAAAGAGCTGGACAAGGTTATGCACATATTAGGCTATACCTACAAGATATTAGGTATGAAAAATGGTCAATATTATACTGTATGAGCAATCGATTTTTAACCATGACGTTAAATATTGCTGAGTCTGTGAATTCAGCAATAAAATCAGCAAGAGATTTATCAATCGTGCCACTACTTGAGTACATACATGCTTTAATCCAAGAATGGAGTTGCATTAATAGAGACCAAGCATCAACAACTTTCACAACCCTACTCAAAGACTACGAAGACAATCTGCACAAAAATTACATTTCTTCACTAAAAAAGAAGGTACGTTCTTAAACTTAAATGTATACATTTTTTATTCTATATTAAATTCTTTTTAAGTTATACACTATAATTAATATATTATGTCTTAAAAAATGTAAAACTATTGTATTTATTTATTTATTTTTATAGATAAGTAAAAACTAAGAACACCATATTGTTTTTTGAATGTAAAATAGACACACTTAAATACAATGTGTCAATTTTTACTAAAGTCTATTGGACCTTATTCATTCGGTACATTAGATAAATGTAATGTATTTTCTTTTGACAAAACTAAATATACTGTATTTTAAACATGAAAAACTACTAAAAATACAATGTATTTTCTTTTGACAAAATAATATATACTGTATTTTCTTTTCATAAAATGTATTAGATTTTATTGACTTATGTACATCATAAAAATAGAATGTATTTTCTTTTGACAAAATAAAATACACTATATTTTCTTTTCATAAAAAAATAAATTGTATTTTCTTTCCATAAAAGATAATAAATAAACTGTATTTTTTTAAACGTATTAGACTTTATTGACTTTTGTACATCATAAAAATAATATCTTATATTTTATACATGAAAACCTGTATTTTCGTTTCTTAAAACATATTAGACTTTATTCTTTTTTTAATATAATATTCTCTATTTTATATGTGAAAAAATACTAAAAATATAATGTATTTTATATTAATAAAATAAAATACCAAGTATTTTCTTTCCATAAAATGTATTAGACTTTATTGACTTCTATATATCAAAAAATATACTGTATTTTCTTTTGGAAAAATAAAATACAATATATTTTGTTTTAATAAAAGAAAATACATTGTATTTTCTATTCATAAAATTTAATAAATACACTGTATTTTATTTTTTTAAAATAAATATTGTATTTTATACATGAAAATCTGCTAAAAATACAATATATTTTCTTTTGATAAAATAAAATACATTGTATTTTTTTATAAAATGTATTAAATTTTATTGACTTCTGTCCATCATAAAAATACAATATATTTTCTTTTGACAAAATAAAATACACCGTATTTTCTTTACATAAAAAAAATAAAATGTATTTTCTATTCATAAAATTCAATAAATACACTGTATCTTTTTTTAAATAATATTCTGTATTTTATACATGAAAATCTATTAAAAATATAATTTATTTTTTTCATAAAATAAAATATATTGTATTTTCTTTTCATAAAAGAAAATATATCCCAATAAATACACTATATTTTTTCATAAAAATAAATGCATTGAAATATTATTTTCATAAAACATAGTACATTGTATTTTATTTTACTTAAACTCAATAAATTGTATTACATAATATAAAAATTGAAAATACATTAAATTGATTTTTGTATATAATAAAATAGAATGTGTCAATTTTTAGTAAAACATATTAGACTTTATTTACTTCTATATATGAGATAAATATAATGTATTTTCTTTTGACAAAACTAAATAAAATGTATTTTCTTTTCTTAGAAATAAAAACACTGTATTTTATTTTCATAAAACTTAGTACATTATATTTTCTTTTACTAAATACGTTATACACTTATGTAGGTTAAGACATCCAGTGATGTTCAATTTAATGTTTATTAGTTCTAAAACATATATGTTGTGAATATTAAAGAAAGAACATATACATAAAATAAATTCTAACTAGATGAAATGCCTTATCCTAATGCATTAGCGGTGATAAGAGACAAGAACTTGAATCCTTATGCATATTGCTCACCATACTACACCAAATATACAATGATAGCAACATATAAAGAAATTGTTAATCCAATACCAGATCAATCTACATGGAAGATACCTATAAGTGTTCAGGCAGAAGTTGTATTAGCTCCAAGCGGAAGAGTGAGATATAGCAGTTCAAAAAAGAGAAGAATCAAAGCAATATAGGAAACAAGAAAAATAATAAAATGTGATAAATGTGGAAAATATGGCCACAACAGAAAAACATGCAGGAATATTCGTGAGAAATAAAATAAATATTTAGAATTTTCTTTTGACAAAACTCAATAAAATGTATTTTTAAAGAAACATGTTAGACTTAATTGACTTTTATATTGATAAAATAGAAAGTATTTTCGTTTGACAAAATAAAATACACTATATTTTTTATAAAAGAAAATACACTGTATTTTTTTCATAAAATAAAATACAATTTTTTATTCATATAATTTAATAAATACACTGTGTTTTTTTCTTAAAATAAATATTGTATTTTATACATAAAACTCTACTAAAAATATAATATATTTTCTTTTAATAAAACATATTAAACTTTATTAACTTAAGTACAACAAAAGAAAATACAATGTATTTTCTTTTAACAAAATAAAATACACTACATTTTCTTTTTATAAAAAAATATAATGTATTTCATATTCATAAAAAAATAAATATACTGTATTTTTTCTTAAAATAATATTTTGTATTTTATACATGAAAACCTACAAAAAATACAATCTATTTTCTTTTGACAAAATAAAATATATTTTCTTTTCTTTTATGAAAAGAAAATACATCCAAATAAATGCACTATATTTTCTTTTCTTAACATAAACATTATATTTTATAAATGAAAATATACCAAAAATACAATGTAGGATCTTTTCATAAAATATATTAGACTTCATTGACTTTTATATATGATAAAAATACAATGTATTTTCTTTTGATAAAATAAAATACATTGTATTTTTCATAAAAAAATATACTGTATTTTCTTTTCAATCAATAAACAATATTTTATACATGTAAACCTACTAAAAATATAATGTATTTCCTTTTGATCCAATAAAATACAATGTATTTCTTTTCTTAAAATAAACACTATATTTTATACATGAAAACTAAGGGTGAGCAAAAAAACTAAAATTTCGGTTAACCAAAAATTTGATTCGAAATTGAAACAATTTTTAGATTAACCGAATCAAAATTTTAGGTTTATAATTTTTAATTTTAAAAATCTACAGTTAACCGATCCGAAATCGAAATCAATATATATATATATATATATATATATATATATATATATATATATATATATATATATATATATATATATATATATATATATATATATATATATGAATTATATTTGAAATTTTACACTTTTATTTTTCAATATTTGTGTAATTTTTAAATACTATGACATATAATTTTATAAAATATTATTAAAATATATATTTTTAGTAGATAAACATTAAAATTATATGCATAATTAGTGCTTTGTTGTTAGTTTTATATTGAATATATTTAATTTTTATAATTAATTATGAAAATTTTATTTTTAGTTTGATTATTTTAATGGATATTGTATTTAATTTGTATTTTTATTTTTAAAGCATTTTTAACTATTAAAAATAATATTACAAATTGTATAATTTATTAAATTTATATATTAAAATTTTTTAGTGGTTAACCGATAAATCGATCCAAAAAATAAGTTAAAAATCGAAACCGATATAACTATTAATCGATATTAATTGATTGATTTAAGAAAATTATTAATGGACCGGTTAACCGATCCATGCTCACTCATAATGAAAACCTACTAAAAATACAATTTATTTTCTTTTTATAAAATATATTAGACTTTGTTAACTTTTATTTATGATAAAAAATATAATATATTTTTTTTTATAAAATAAAATACACTGTGTTATCTTTTCATAAAAGAAAATACACTATATTTTCTTTTCATAAAAGAAAGTACACTTAAAAATTAATGTTGTATTTTTATCCATGAAAACCTACTAAAGTACAATTTATTTTCTTTTGACAAAATAAAATATATTGTATTTTCTTTTCATAAAAGGTACAAGACTTTATTGACTTCTATATATAATAAAAATACAATGTATTTTCTTTTCACAAAATAAAATATACTATATTTTCTTCTTATAAAAAAATACAATGTATTTTTTATTCATAAAATCTAATAAATACACTGTATTTTTTTCATAAAAAGAAACTGTATTATATATAATACATTCTATTTTATATAGTGTGTGAGCTTTTAAATAATTGAATGAAACAAACTCTGTATAAATTGAATACATTGGCACATTTTTATTAAAAATTCCAAGCATAAAACAAAAAATATATATATACATATACAAAAAAATTTAAATACAAAATAGTTGTATAAATAAAAATTTGAAAAAAGTAATCTAGTTTTATTATATCCATTGCAATTTTCTTGTTCAATCTTCTTCTTTTCACTTTCTTTTGATCTTCTATCTTCGTTTGATTCTTATTTGTATCACTTTCAATGATCCCTTGTTGCTTACTTATCCCATAAGAATAAAATATAAAACCTAATCTATCCCTATATTTTTCTACATCAATATTTAAGGGCATTGTTATCCATTCAATGAAATATTTGCAAAATATTGCTATAAAAACTCCAAAATCACTAAAAAATAAAAAACAAAGAGAAATGAAAAAAATGTAAAATATAAAAAACTATATTTAATAAAAAAATAAAATAATATATGAAAAAATATATATTTAAAACATACCCCCTTGTTTGAGTTGGAAGGTTCTGAACATACACAACCTCAATCGGATGAATTCCTTTTCTATGATCATTAAGTTGTGCATCACTTATTCCATCATAAAAGCCTAAACAATAAAAAAAATGGTATTAAAATACTATATACATCTACTGTCCACTCAATATCTGTTTTCCTCCTTACCGAGCGTAATGAATCATACACAAAAAATTTTCTCTCTTTCACTGACAACCTTTCCAAAATCCAATGGCACTTAGCTATAATTATTGGGAAAAATACATGGTCCACCTATAGCCGTGATGTATTATAAACCACGAAAGTTCTGATCCCAAGAATATAATCAACCAGTATATGCCCAGCATTTATAAAAGAAATATCTTTGTTATTATCATTGTACATTCTGTATTCCTATTGTATGTTTTGGTCAAAAAGGCTATCAGCTATGGTAAATGAACACTGAACATTGTGACAAACTTTTTTCCTCTTCTACATATAATAAAAGAACACATCTAAGTGTTGAAAATAAACAAAACAAAATATAATCAATATATAAAATGACAAAACAAAAAGTATATAAATATAGACATATACATACCAAATTGCTAAGCTCTATTCCAAGGTATGCCAAACCATACCACCATTTATTCTCCTTTATAATTACAATACCAAAATGAAACTCATTGTTCAAAGTTGAATACTTTATAGTATAAACTTACTCTTTGTCCCTAACACTAAATAAACAAAAATAAATTATAACAGCATAAAAAATAAAAAGAAAAACTTTAAATAGAAGTATGAAAATTCTTAATCAATTACTTGGTATTCTTTTTAAGCAAACAAACATCAACCTAGTTAAGATATTCGATTAACTTTGCATGCTCAATAGTCTCTTCAACACCAATGTTAAATGGATGATTAATATATTTGTTTTCTGTAGCACTTTCTGACCCAAACTTGTTTACAAAAGGAGATTTCATAATTGTTGATAGTTTGATGCTTCTTTTGTGATCAACCAGGCTAGAATAATCAAGAGGCTTTATTACAAGAACAACTTTTCCACGCTAGTCATCTAAATCCTATAACAATATAAAAAATATTTTGATTCATTTAATATATAGTTTTGATAATATATATATATATATATATATATATAGATTAATTTTACTAACTTTTACTTCTTTTCCTTTATTAATTTCCATCATTATAGCTTGAATAATATTATTAATTGTCTGATCACTCAAATTCCTTAAAAATGAACTCAATGTTTGTCTCTCTATCAGTTTATCTTGTTAAAAAATAAAAAAATTAGAATTGAATAAACTGTAATAAATTGAATTCAATTTTATAAAAAACAATTTACTTATTTTTGAACATCTTAATCTGTTTTCTTTCCTTCATTATCAACAACATCTTTCTCAACATGCATATATTTCTCTATGTCAGAAATATGATCTGCATGTTTTTCATATTGCTTTTGTTTTTGTACTTCTTCAGATGAATAATCAATAAGATTTGATACTAAGATAATTTGTTTATTTATGTCATCCAAATCTTGTAACAAATTAAAAAATATTATATTTTAATTAATATACAAGTACAATAACATATATATATAATTTTACTAACATTTATTTCTTGTTGCTCGCTAAGTTTCATCATTACAACTTCAACAATACAATCAAATGTCTCATCATCCATATTGTTTATGAATGAACAAGATATTTGCCTCTTTTCCAGGACATCCTATAATACAATGATTGACCTTGGTTATATTTTAATATGAAATTTATTTTATTTTAACTATCATATCATAAAACAAAATTCATGTAACTTTTGATAAAATGTATTAGACTTTATTGACTTATGTACACGATAAAAATATAATATATTTTCTTTTGACAAAATAAAATACACTATATTTTCTTTACATAAAAGAAAATATATTGTATTTTCTATTCATAAAATTCAATAAATGCATTATATTTTCTTTTTCTAAAATAATATTTTGTATTTTATACATGAAAATTTACTAAAAATATAATATATTTTCTTTTGACAAAATAAAATACACTGTATTTTCTTTTAATAAAATATATTAGACTTTATTGACTTTTGTACACCACAAAAATATAATGTATTTTCTTTTTACGAAATAAAATACACTATATGTTCTTTTCATAAAAGAAAATACAATGTATTTTCTATTCATCAAATCCAATAAATACACTATATTTTTTATTAAAATAAATACTATATTTTATACATGAAAACTGATTAAAAATACAATGTATTTTCTTTTGACAAAATAAAATATAATGTATTTTCTATTCATAAAATTCAATAAATACACTGTATTTTCTTTTTTAAAATAATATTTTATATTTTATACATAAAAATCTACTAAAAATGCAATGCATTTTCTTTTGACAAAATAAAATACATTGTATTTTCTTTTATGAAAAGAAGTCATGCTGTATTTTCTTTTATGAAAAGCAATCACACTATATTTTTTAAATTAAACACTGTATTTTATACATAAAAATCTACTAAAAATATAATGAGGGTTCTTTTCATAAAATATGTTAGACTTTATTGATTTCTATAAATGATAAAACAAAATACAATGTATTTTCTGTTGACAAAATAATATATATTGTATATTCTTTACATAAGACGTATTAAACTTTATTGACTTCTGTACATTATAAAAATAAAATATATTTTATTTTTACAAAAGAAAATATACTATATTTTTCATAAAAAATACATCGTATTTTTATTCATAAAATTTAATAAATACAATGTATTTTTTTCTTAAAATAAATATTGTATTTTATGCATGAAAGCCTACTAAAAATATAATGTATTTTTTTGACAAAATATAATACATTGTATTTTCTATTAATAAAATATATTAGACTTTATTGACTTCTGTACAACATAAAAATATAATATATTTTTCTTTGATAAAATAAAATACACTGTATTTTCTTTTCATAAAAGAAAATAAATTATATTTTCTATTAATAAAATTCAATAAATACACTGTATTTTTTAAAAATAATATTTTATTTTTCATACATGAGAACCTACTAAAAATATTAATATATTTTCTTTTAACAAAATAAAATACACTGTATTTTCTTTTATTAATATAAATAGTGTATTTTATACATAAAAGCCTATGAAAAATATAATATAGGTTCTTTTCATAAAATATATTAGACTTTATTGACTTTTATACATGATAAAAATATAATGTATGTTCTTTTAATAAAATAAAATAGACTGTATTTTCTTTTCATAAGACGTATTAGAATTTATCGACTTCTGTACATCATAAAAATATAATGTATTTTCTTTTGATAAAAAGTATATTGTATTTTCTTTTTATAAAAGAAAATATACTGTATTTTCTATTTATAAAATCCAAAAAAATACACTTTATTTTTTTAAAAAAATATTCTATATTTTATGCATAAAAAAACTACTAAAAATACAATGTATTTTCTTTTGATAAAATAAAATACATTGTGTTTTCTTTTAAAAAACCTAATAAATACACAACATTTTTTTCACAAAACTAAATAAACAATGTATTTTTTATTTATAAAACATGAAAAATAATAACACTTAAAATAATAACACTTACTTCTTTTACTGCTTATTTATCTATTTTAGTTGCTTCGTTATCATTGACGTCTTTCTTAGCATCCATATCCTTCCCAACATCCATATTCATATCCTTCTTAGCATCTATATTAGAAAAACAATGTACATATTTTTCATTTTGTTCATCTTTTTATCCTCCTTCAAAAAGAAAACTAGCAAAACCCTGATAAAATTGAAAATTTATCACTTAAAAATAATTTAATAATTAATACTATAAAAAGTCATATAAAATGTATCAAATAAAAAAAAATTACCTGATTGCTAGCACCATAATCTATTTTTTGAGATATTGCAGAAACTACTTCATAAATCTTTCCCAATTTTGTATTCATTTCTACATACAAATCATTTTTCAAATGACATATATATGCTTTCATGATTCTAATATCTTCCATAATTTGAAACTTCCTGGAAAAAATTGATTCCATCTATTTCTTCATATCATAAGGAGGTACATCCTTTTCGAGATGATAACTTTTTCATTGATACATAGGGATAAATGCCGATGGATCATCAATAGTACAGTCTGAAATATCAGGAGTACATTTTATGGTATCACCTGGTGAAGGAGTTGGGATACTACTTCAACATTTTTTACTCTCTGAATTGATATGTTCCTCCTTGTTGATATTATTGATAACAAATAATTTATTGCTATATTCGACCAAATCCTTTAGGTTATACTGCTCAATCTCATCATTTGTTAGTCAAATATTTTCTATCTTTAACTAAAGAAATAAAAAAATAAAAAAACTTTATTGACTTTTGTACGAATAAATATAGTGTATTTTCTTTTTGTTAATTTAATGAATAAACATTCTGTACAATATTAAAAAACACAAAAAAATATTTTAAAAAAATAATTACCTTCTTATTGAAAAGGTCAGTCTCAATAAACTTTCATTAAGCAAAATGAGGAATAGTAAATGAGGAATAGTCTATCTCAATATCCGGGAAAATCTGCTGCTGATTGATATGCCAAAATGTGAACCAATATGATCATAACACTCATAAAACCACAATAAAAAAGACAATGGGAATCCTTTTAACCTGTGAAACTTTGAGCATGACCTATTTTCAAACTGTCTCTTAAGGCTTTTTAATGTCATATAGAATACATCTTTTCCCCAAGGATAATCATTGTATTTTTCGTCATCAATAACAATAATTCCCTTCTTACTCACTATCTTAGCCCCTATGTTCGGCAACAGATAGTAGTGAACCAAATATAATATAGCCATTTTCACTTTATCCTCATCTGAATTAAATTTTTCCCTAAAAAAAGCTTACTTATCAAATCCTTTGAAATCTTCATATTTCCTGGAAAACACTTATCAATAAAATCACTACCGTCACTTGATAAGTTTGACAAGTCAAACTCTCCATTTCACTTTAACATAGTAACAATAGCAAATTGAGCTATTCCAAATGTCAAAATAACACCATTTACCTTTACAGATAATTCTTCATCATTAATCGTACAAATCTCCCTTAACAATAGTGAATGCACCACTTGCCCTTGAGCCAGAACCTTCGGCATCTCCAAAAAATATCCGAAAGATGATTCTTTAAAAATTTTCTTTTGCTCCTTATTTAATGATCTGACAATTAGACCAGGTACATCATTCTCCAAAGCAAAATTAATATTCCCTTTACAGTAGTCATTTGGATCAACGAATGAGTCATCAGGCTTTTTTGGAGCTGCTGGCTTCTTCATTTTTCTTAATATTTTTAAAGCACCTATTATCTTATGAGATTTAGAAGATTTGTGAGATCGAGAATAGGATAAAGATGACATATTTAACTGCAAATAAAAAAATAAAAAATAAACATATATAGCATGAAAATATACATGTAAAACACATAAATGTAAATAAACTTTAGAACACATAAAAATATATATAATATCTAATGCGCGTACATGAGATAAATACAATGTATTTTATTTTGATAAAACTACATAAATTTTATTTTATTTTATAAAAATAAAATACAGTGTATTTTATTTTATTAAGTGTATTTTTTTAAAAGAAAATACAATGTATTTATCTCATTTAGAGAAGTCAATAAAAGTCTAATACATTTTAGTAAAATTTGATACATTGCATTAGACTTTATTGATTTCTGTATATGAAATAAATACAATGTATTTTCTTTTGATAAAATTAAATAACATTTTGTGGGGTTTAATGAAAAAAAATACATCGTATTTTCTTTTATGAAAAGATTATAAAAAAAATACAGTGTATTTTCTTTTATGAAAATAAAATATAGTGTATTTATCTCATGTACAGAAGTCAATAAAAGTATCTTAAACTAGTTATTCCAACATTTATCTAACATAAGCACGCATATAATCAAGCTCACAGGAGATTAAAGTCTAAAATCAAAACATAGTACTAATTTACATTTTCATACTAACTTAGAACTGAAACAAAAGCTAATCAAAGCTAAAAACTGCTAAAATAAAATAATATTTTTTTTGACAAAACTAAATAAAGTTTATTGGGTTTAATGGAAAGAAAATACAGTGTGTATTTTCCTTTCTGAATAAAATATACAATATATTTATCTCATATGCAAAAGTCAATAAAAGCTAAAAACTACTACATTAAAACAAAAAAGTCTTTATATATAAGTTACTTATTTATATTTTTAGACTAACTTAGAACTAAAACTAACGTTATTTAAAGCTAAAAACTGCTAAATTTAAATAATATATTTTCTTTTGACAAAACTAAATAATGTCTAAAAAGAAAATATAGTGTATTTTTTATGAAAAGAAAATAACACATGGTTTATTTTCAATTTTACTAAACAAACCATTTTTTAATTTATGAACAAAGAATAACCAAACAATCCACAATGTGGACACCTTACAAAACAATCGAAACATATATGAAAAACTCTAATTCATCTCACTTTCGATAACCAAAAAAAAATCTATCAATTAATCACACATTGCCAAAAGCAACAACACAAAATGAAACATAAACAAAAATCAACAAAACAATGATTAGCAATAAGAAATCAATACAATCGTAAAAGAAAAAAACTAAAGTGATTGTAAATATTAATAAATAAAGAATAAATAAAGAAACAATAATCAACAAAAAAATAAAAAGTGATTTACTTACCAGCAATTATTCAAAGCTTAATTAACTTCTGAAAACAAAACTAGATGAATCACGACTCTCTAATAGATTGCCGATATAAGCCAAACAACTTAAAAGATGAATAATAAGAAATTTCTGAAGATAATAACAAAATCTTCAAATAGATAGTAAACACCGCCAGAAATTACAACAAAAAGTCACATTGAAAAGTTAAGAGGGAAAATAAGTCGGTGATATTGAAATAAGTGGATATTTTTTGTATACATAAATTTTTTAAATTAAAAATGGGCATATTTGAAAGTAAAAATACAAATATGAAAAACGTAAAAAAAAAATTATGGTATTTTTTAAAACAAACTAAAAAATGAGATATTTTGCGTAATTTCCTTTTTTTTTTTTAAATGATTTGCGTTAAATATTTTTAACCCATTTTACCCCGAAACTCTTATAAAGGGTGCGGATATGTTTGTTTTTGGGTTAATGGACTAAACAGCTTCCAATCAAAAGTAGTGAATCTCCTTTGCTCTTAATCTCGTCCAATTCATCTGCTATATATACATTATTCAGTTTGCTTAACATGACCATATTTTCTTTATCTTTATAATTTTTTTCATATGTTTTCTACTACTTCACCTGAAAAACTTCTTAAAATCTTTATTAAATTAATTGTTGATGAACTCATCTCCTAAAACCAAGACCTCTATGGTCCTATACAAGTTTCTAAAATCAATTTTTCTGATTTCACCAATTCATTTATCCACCATTTTATTAAAAAAAAAAGCCTAATTTAAAAAATGCAAATTCAATACTTTTCATTTATCATATGCCAATTGTAAAACTCAAATTTCTCTCATAATAAATCATATCTAGCCGAGAAAAACAACATAAAATGAAACTTGAATGAGCAATTAAACATGAATTAGAATTAGAAGAAGAAGAAGAAGAAGAAGAAGAAGAAGAAGAAGAAGAAGAAGAATTCAACTAGTGGAAAGGGTTTTGATAATCTCAATAATATTAGAATGAGTTGACTTGAAAGAATATTGATATGAGAACAAGAATATCAGATGACATATACCTATAGACCCTAAAAAAATGCTTACCCCCAATCTGCAGGACATTGGCATTCTAAAACTCAAGTTATAAGACTTTTAGAGAGAGAAAATCTAGAAAGAGATGGTCTCAAAAGTATCAAAAAGTCCTTTACCTATTGTAGTAAAGGAACTATTTATAGTGCCCGTAATTTGCATTTTGAAATGGTTGTAATCGAGTGCCAATCATGACTACTCTAACAATTGTAGGATTAGGTCTGCAAATGATAAAATTAGGTCCGTTGATCGGCTCATGAAGAACCCTTGCTTAGATCGAATGATCAGTGAGCTTTAGGTCAAATCCGTATCTGGATTGGGTTTTGGGCTTTTGGATAAAGGCCCAGCAAAAGATAATATGTTGTGTATTATTAGATTTGATTGAGAAAAATGAATCAAATCCAAAATTTGGATTTAAAAATCATTCCTAGAAGAAAAATTGGTCCATTTTAGAAATCAATAGAGGGTAAACAAAATCCAAATGATGAATGTATCTTAGATTAAGAATTAGATGAAAATTTAAATTGGGAAAATGATTTGAACAAAGAAAATAAGTCGAAATCAAAATTTAAGTTTTCAGATTTGTTTAGTTTTTCATGAATTTACCTTTTTTTCTCATAATGACAGATACTTATGGTATTCTCCAAAAAAAATCATAAAATAAAATAAAATCAAAAATTGAAAAATTGCGTGGAAAAAACAGTGATAATGATTAAATGGAGGTTTTAAGAAGCTTTTCTTAGAGAAAAAAAAAATATTGTAGAAAGGTTACGGAAGAGAAAGAGAAATGGCAATGTTAGCAACAGTGAATGTGCACGTGGCAAATGAGTTCGGCGAAGTCAATAGCAGGTGACATTTGATATTATAGTTTTGATCGATAACGTTTCGGTCCGTTAACCACTTTAATGTGCATTTTTTCATGCAAATTGAGGAGCAAAATGAGCTAAAAAAAATTTGATAACATAATAGATCTGTTTACAATAATTTTAAGGATTTATTATTATTATTATTATTATTATTATTATTATTATTATTACTACTACTTTGGAATGCAAATTGAAAATTGGCTTCTCTCCTTCAAAAATATAAAATTTAATTTTCTGAAAATTACAAATTATGATGCTCATCCGCAGTGTAATGAATCTACGGCCAGAAGAAGAGAAAAATGAATTGAGGAAATATCCAACGGTAGTTACGCCAACCATCACCACTTAAAAACGACGTATTACCCGGGAAAACCCAACTCCTTACCCTCTTACATCCACGCGCACTTTAGCAGATGCCACATAGCCAAACAGCAAATTACGCAAAACACCCCCAAGGTCTCCAAGACAATTCCCATCAGCCGAACGTTAATGCCACCCTGTGCCCTTTTCCTTCACTTGTATATAAACTTCTTCTTCCCGGCGATTTCCAAACCAGCACCATAATCACTTGACAACCCATTATTGAGAAAAAAAAAGAGAGGAACTTTTCTTCAATATTTCCCTAAGAAAGTTCAAATTGAGAGAAAAAAAGGCGCAAAGGAAGAGAAAGACTGGAGTTTTTTTGTGATCTGAACTCTCATTAGACAGTAATTGTTGTTTGTAAGATTTCAATGGTTTATTCTGGAGAGAGAGGAGAAGGAGTAAGAGAGTTGGTTATGGCGATGGGAACAAAGAGATCGAAGCCGCCGCTTCATAATTTTAATTTGCCTTGCTTGAAGTGGGGGAATCAGAGACACCTCCGGTGCATGAAAGTGTCCGATTCTGCCGCCATTAAGGATGAGAATCTTAGCGATGGAATCTCACCCGATCGACTCCGAAGCAGCCGATCTCCGCCCGCCAAGTTTGTCGCCTCTCGGGATTACGAAATCCGCCGATTTAAGAGACTGAAACAGAGCGGCGGCGTTAAGGAAGGGATCGCGGCGGTTAGGGAGAAGCTTATGTGTGATTTTAAAGCGGCCGCCGATAAGTTGAAAGACAGAATTTTGAGGAAAGGAGTGTCGGACGAAGACGACGACGAGGCAGCTCAGCCGTACGGGGACGAGAAGGAGCAATCTCATTCTCTGCCGCCGTCGGCGGCTGTTGTAGTGGAGACAGAGCAAGAGGCGAGACCGTGGAATCTGAGAACAAGGAGAGCAGCCTGTAAAGCTCCGGTCGTCGGAAATTCAGTTAATGGGAAGGGCTTGCAAACAGAGGAAAAGAGAGCAATTCATTATTCTCCACTGAGAAGCGACAGCGCGAAATCACCAAGGTTGAGAGGCGAGAAGAGGGACAGAGAGGAGGAGAAAGTGAAGGAAATGGAGCAGGTGAAAGCGAAATTTTCGGTGGCGCTATCAAAAAAGGAGATCGAGGAGGATTTTATGGTGATGTTCGGCCATAGACCGGCCCGGAGGCCCAAGAAGCGGCCAAGACCCGTTCAAAGGGAATTGGATGTAAGTCAAATTCTAATAAGTTTTTTATTTTTCTTGAAAGAATCTGTTTTTGCTTTCGAAATTAATTGGGTTTTCTTGCTTTTGGTCTCAGACGCTGTTTCCCGGATTGTGGTTAACGGAGGTCACTGTTGATACTTATAAGGTGCCGGAGTTGCCGGATAACGGGAAGGTATTATTTACCTTTCATGGCCTTCTTCAATGTTCTATTGGTTGCCGAGAAAATTGTAGATTTTGAAAGAAAATATTGAATTTGTTAAATGATTGTCTAGTTGATCGGTGAACTTTGTTTTTTTCCGGCCTGCAACAGTAAAATGTAAAATTTATGTTTTTACGATTGATTTCGCAATATTACCATTACTAGTTTTTGTCTCAAAAAGTTAAATTTTTTTTTTCCTGTTTGTCTTTCAGAGGTAGCAATTTGATGGTGACTTTTGGGGGAAGTTCGAAATTTGAAGGCTTCTTTGCGAACTACAACGGTAACTATGGAATTCAAAGCGGCGCACGATGTTTGTGAAGCTTAGGGATTTTGATAAAGAGGTCAATCTCCCGGCAACTCATTGAGGTGGAAGTTGAGTTTGCTTTTAAATGCTAATCTTGTTCTCTTCAATTATAATTCTTTCTTTTTCTTCTTTACTAGAATAACGTGATTGTAAAGAAAGGGCTGTTAGATGTCCTTAGCTGAAAGGGAATGCCTTGTTCTGTGACCTTGTTTTTGCGGACAATGCTTACCAATTTGCCTTTATGTTAATGAATTTAATCTTCACCTCTAATTCTGGTTTCTTTTTCAAGCATCAATTTTAGAGCACGAACTCTGTTTTCCAGGAAGTCATCCATGCACTTCAATGCTGATGCCTATTAGATTTACAATAAACAAATGGATTAATTCATTTGTCAGCTGAGGTTATTTTAACCATAAAATCATGTTTTGAAACAATAGGTGCTTGCTTATAGTCTCGAGTGCAAACATAGTTGCTTGATTTCCGTCTTATTGGTGGTTATGGATCCCTTTACGGTGCACAGCAGATCATATTTGAATCTCCAACGGCATTTGTCAGCAAATTAATTATTTATTGTTTGGTAAGTAATTTATTTGTGCGAATTAAACATTTCTTCACCCTTTTTCCTCTGACAAGTCTATGGACTTCTATACGCTCTCTGCTTCAGCAAAGCACGTTAACGTGCTCTTTGAACTCCAACGAAACGAACAAATCAAATTGGAGGTCTGCAATGTGTATGTGCATTAAATTTTTAGTTTATTTCTTTACTCAGTCTTTTAACTCCATCATGCTTCAAAAGTATTTCAATCTGCTAATTTTGTATTATGGGTCTTTTGTTTTCTTCCATTTTCGGTTTGGAAGGCAGAAAGTTATTGGGAGTTCCAATTTAAATTCTTGCGGGATTCTTCATCGTCATCTTTAGACCGTTTAAAATCGGCTTAAACCCCCTACATAATACTCGTGGGCTATCTGTTCTGCTGCTGGCCATTTTCACCCTTTTAAAATTATAATAATGCTTCACAATTCCACCTTTTTGTGTATAGACACTCAAATTGAACGAAATCAGAAGCCTTCGGAACCAATGGGCTGCTATTTTATCACTCTTTGGTTGACCCTCAAAGCGTGTTACATATATATATATATTTTAAATGAGCAGTTGGAAAGTTTGTGGTAAGGATGAAATACGTTGCGTATTATTTTTGATAGCTTTCGATCTCCGACTTGCTTTCTAAATTTGGGCTATAAATTTATTTTAAATTTTTATTTTGGGCAAACGAATTTATGCAAAAGAAAATATTTGCAATGATCTTCTAGAAAGCATCCATTTGGAATTGAAAGTTTTTCTTTTTTTTTTTTTTTTGTGTGTGTGTGTGTGTGGTGGGCTAATTGAAATTGGAACTAAGATGTTCATGGCTTTTCCAAACTTGTAGTATTGTGAGCAGCAGCGTGAAAACCCGATAGACCAGAAAAAACTTGAAAAGTTGTTATTTGGGTTGGACTATTCGGGTAGGCCGGCTTGAAAATATTTGAAAATTTCAGATTTTTAAGGTGTGAATTAACCAGAATGATTTAAGATTTTTTTTATTTATTTTGAAAATATAATTGTTTGTCAATTTATAATTTTTCAATATATTTATTTTCAATTAACTTGAATGTTCATTAATTTATAAGTTTTTCAATGAAAATCATAAAAAATACATATTAATTTAATTGTTATATTAATTGTGATTAAGTTTTTAAACAGCGTTTGTTAAATTGATCGAAATATTTTTCAGACTAAAATATAAAATATTTAAGATAAAATTGAAAGCATTCGGAGATTTTTTTTTAATTATTTGTTAATTTTTGGGATAAATTAAAAATATATTTTCTTCAATTTTTTTAGTTATTTCTTATCTGCCAAAATACATAAATTCATATTTTGACCTTATGTTAATATATCCACATTTTGATTTTTCAAGATATAAGTAGTTAAATTTTTTTTGTAGGATCTTTTTTTTTAACAAACATTTAAAAATATCAAAAAAAAAATTGAAATTGTTTTATTTTCTTTCCATTCCAACCTTTTCAAGGTTAACAAATGCCACCTTAAGAGAAATAAGATATTAATTTATGTTTATTTTGATATAATTATAATTTTTAATAATTATTTTTGATGTTTGGGAAGTAATTTTGGAATATGTTTTGAATTAATTTGAAGTTTAAAATATAGTGTAATTTATTAGTTACTCCATCTGTTCTTTTTTATCTGTCACTTTTGAGTAACATTTAAATTTTATTTATCTGTAATTTTTAAACTTTTAATGTAATTTAATTTGCTTTTTTAATTTATTTTTCTTTCCCAATAAAGTTAGAACCAATTAGATTTGATAATTTAGTTTTAATCACGTAATTTAATACTAAATTTAAATCTATTTATTATTTCTTAATCCTAATGAAAATAACAAAAGTGACTGATAAAAAAGAACAGAGAGAGTATTAATTTGATATTTATAAAAGATTATAAAATGTGAATTAATTTGAACCTGAAATCTCTCATGATATTGAAACCAACTTTATCATGTGTTAATTGCTATTTTTAATTAAAGGAGAAGTTGGGGCAGAATATATCAAATTCTACTAATTATACGCACTGAATTAGGAAATAATTGTCTTGGCGAATGGGAAGTTCCACTAGTCTTTGTGTCTCTAATTTTGGGCGGTAATAATGGCCTTATTATAAATGGAGTACATGTTTAAGCTGTTTGATCGATCTGTTAATAATTTTTATTTTAAAACTTACAAATTGATATTTATTAAAAGAAGTTCCTATAATTTTATATACATCTAATATATAAAAAGTTGATTACATTAAACTTTGACAAATACATGACATAATATATATATATATATATATATATATATATATATATATATATATATATATATCACATTTATCTACAGTGAATGGATTAAAAATTTTCAAAAAAAAATATAATGTACCAAAGAAGCAAGTCAAATGAGTTGTGTTTAAATTTCCATCAATTTACTATCCATAAAAATTTGCCCATTTATAAAACAATTAGTTTATAACCCGTTTGATTAAAATTTGATTTAAATCAATTCAATCTATATATTATCTTTAAATTTATATATTTATATAATTTTTAATAAAAAAAATTAATATATTAAAATCAATCTCTATCACTTCATTGTAAAAGCAAACTTTTGTTCTAAAAAAAAAAAAAAAAAAACCAATGCGTCCTCTCGCAACATTAATTACTAGATTTTAGCCTAGAAAATCTACAATTATCAAGGATGATGCTAGGTGTAATATTAAAAAAAAAAAAACAAAATTAATTGCATTGACATAACTAATTAGTATTGTTAAACTAATGCTGCTAAATAGCTAAAATACATTCTTGCTAATAGTGTTAACTAATGTTCTTTACAAATAATTATATTTGAAAATAAATTATCAAACTAAAACAAATTTTCATCTATAATCCTTAGACACATCTTCCAATTTAAATCTTTTTAGAGGTGTTTTAGAGTCATTCTAAACATCCTGTTGTTGCTTAGATTACCGATCTAGTTCGATGAACTTTCACATTGAAGTCGGGGGCTAGAATCTCATTTTCATCTATGAAATACTCAGCAAATGACAAAACAAAACAACCACAATCACTACAATAACAAAACTATAAAAACACAAGAAATTATGATAAATTAAACAAATAGTTAAACTAAAAAGCTCAACCAATTCGCTTCCCACAATAATTGCCCGCCTATCACATCATTAAGAATTAACAAATAAAAAGCAAATTCCATTCTTTCAATAATTAAGCACATTATGCATCAACTTAAAGGCTTCACCATAAAAAGTTACATAAAACACCAATGTGAAAAACACTTCCTCCAATCTATAGAAGACCTTGAACTAACATTGATCATAATTATTATTAAAATCCTAAAACCATTTTTTGACCAAAAAAAGGAACAAGAATATATCTTCCAAAAAATAAAAACAAATGATATAAATAGCTTAAAAAAGAAATCCTTCAAATAGCACAATAGCTATGAGTTTAAAAACTAGAGAATTTAGAAGCTTTTATTTCCATCTTCAAACTAAGTAGCAAAAGTTAAAATTTAAAACTTCCCTAACTATTCCCTTAGCCATTAATCCTATGCAAACAGAAATCAAATGAAACATTTACAGTATCAATGGTACTGATATTCGTATTAAGTTTTATAACCCCTTTGTTAGGAGTAATCCATTTACAGTTCTCTCTAACATTTAAACGAACATATTGTGAACAACCATAGAATTCATTCAAGGCATTGAATTCTAAATTATGAGTGAAAACATTGGAATCCTTCTCCTCTAGTTCATTTTCTCAGCAACCAAATATAAACCCAAAACTTGAATTCTTCAAACATAAGAAAAATAGACCCCACGAACCCCAAAAGAATCAAACCCACAAACCAAATCATAAAACTGACCAAAAAGTCCAAAAAATGATAAATCCTTACAAAAAGGCTAAGAATACAAACAAATAAACAAAAGAAAAGCACCTTGGACAGTAACAAGATTAGTGAAGTTTTAACAATTGAAAGAGAGGGAGGGTGAACTAGAGAAACAAAAGGAGGAGAAGAAAACATATCAAAAAGAAAAACGAAAGAAAAACAATTGATACCTGAATAATAAAAACTACGTCGATGAAATCGGAGTTGGTGATGGCAAATTGAAAAAAGCAATTGGAGATGGGGCACAGTTGCCAGAATTATATCAATAGGGAGTTGAAAGAGAGAGATTGTGAACTAGAGAAACAAAACGAGGAGAAGAAAACAAATAAAAAAAACAAAAGAAAAACAATTAATACCTGAATAATAAAAACTACATCGATGAAATCGAAGTATGGAAAATTCAAAAAAGCAATTGGAGATGGGGCACAATTGCTAGAATTATATCGATAGGGAATTGAAAGAGAGAGAGAGTGAACTAGAGAAACAAAAGGAGAAGAAAATAAATAAAAAAGAAAAATGAAAGAAAAATAATTAATACCTGAATAATAAAAACTACGTCGATGAAATCGGAGTTGGTGATGGCAAATTCAAAAAAAGCAATTGGAGATGGAGCACAATTGCTAGAATTATATCGATAGGAAGAGTACAAAAGAAAAAGGAATTTATAAGTTAAGGTTTAACATAGAAAAAGGATATTTTTAAAAGTATAAAATTAAAAATGGTATTTTTAAAATTTTAAAATTGATGAATGCATTTTAAAAAGTAAAAAAAAAAAAAGTGCTTTGTATAAAATCGTCTTACATTTATCCTAGTTAAAAATTATTTTCATGCAAGTCAATTTCTAAAAGCAAAATTGGGCCAAGGTCCAGCACGTTCCTTTTAACTTGAATTTGAGATAAACCAAAATATAAGGCCTTGATTTAATTATTGGTCTTGAAATTCAGTTAGCCCAATTGCGCCAAAGACGTAAGGCCTTGATTTCTATCCAGGCACTACCCGTATAAAACTGTTAAATCAATGGCGCTATTGTTTTTATAATATATATTTGGGAAGAGTGAAATTTAAACCCTAATTAAATGAAAAATTAATCAAATTTTTAATCATTTTTCTAAATTAATGGTGCTATTGTTCTCTCTTTAGTCTACGCTTTTTAAATTCCTTTTTATCAAAAAAAAAAATTCTCTTAATAATTAAGATAGAAATATAATAAAATAAATATACAAATGCGATCCGTATAATAAAAATAAGAGTAAAATCTGAGAAAAAATCATTGCTTTCTTAATTCTATAAAAAGAAATAGTAATTCAGTGCTTATGCATATCAAAATTGTTAGATTATATTTTTCCATTTGATTAAACGGTTCAAATATAAATACGTCATATTTAATTTTTATAAAAACAAAAAAGATGGGCCATTTTTTATATAAAAAATTAATGATAATTAAAATGAGATGAGAAGAGTAATAACTTGCCATTTCTGTTTCAATCTTATGAATTAAACTACAATATTCATTAAATATAAAAATGTAATGCTTTTGAAAGAATCCGTACCAAAAGCATGGTTATTAAAATCGGGTTGACTTGGATGGTCGGACCATAACTCGGCAAGCAATCCGAGTCGATTCAAATTGAAAAGTATAAAAATTCAGATTGACTCGGAAAAAATCAGGTTGAACCGGAACTGGGTAACTCGGACCGAATTTTGGTTCAACCAAAAAAATTTGCATTTTAAGAAATAAATCCCTAAATTCTCTTCCCTTTCTCTGCATCCATTTCAAACCAATTTATCATTCTACTATGAAAGGTAGATCATAAGAGTAATTTTGAAAATAGTACAAATTGATTCTTATGTATGACCAACGATTTTTATACAAACGTAGGATTTATATACAAAATTCTCTATAATTGGCCATTAATCATGTATTTGGCGATATGTTGTGAGTAGGACATAAATATGATGTTGAATTCTACGTCAACATGCGAAAAGCAGTTACATCCATATATTTTTCTGCCAATACAATTGATAATGACTGATTAAGTTCATTCAGACTCGCTGCTCACCATCTCTATTTTATTATATCACTGCAATGTTTGTTAATTGAAAATTAGAAATAATATATTTCAATTAATTCTACAATTAAAGTCAAAACTATTTGTATAACTACTACAAAATAAATACAATCAGACACGCACAAAAAATTTCACTACAACATTACAAAAAAGGCTTTATTTCTTGAAGCATTAGTTCATCTCTCTTCAATATCCTGTGGGAAATTCGCACTCTCCATGCTCTGCAAAACAATAGCAAATTATTTTACTTATCATAACACTCACTGAACACAAGCAAATTTTCACTGAGCACATGCAAATTTATCAAGGATAATAAAATTTCTTAAATTTATAAATTAATTCTATTTTGTTAGTAAAATATAAAAAAGAAATTTTGTTGGTCTTAATATTTTTACATTGATATTTATTAATTAATAAATTTTTTAATGTATTTTGATATATCATATTTTTATTTTTTTATAAATAATTATATTTAATAAAAATAAAAACTCCGAGTCAACTCGATCCAACCAATTGACTCTTGACTCAATTGATAGACCGAGTCGATCTCCGAGCTGCTTCTCAAAACATTGATCAAAAGTGACCTGAAATATAATAATCATATAGTTGGTGGTAAAAACAGAATATAGATCCTCAAAAATACAAGCAGGTAAACTTTCTCCTTTATTCTTCAATTAATTTAACAAAAAACTGTGAGGGAAGAATAAGGAATGAGAAATTAATACTAAAGTCCTATTCACCGAAGTTGTTTTAAATGCTACGGTTTATAGCACATACAATTCTGCAAGACAAATATAAGATAATGGGTACGTACTTACACTTACATAGCATTGAGAATTTTTTTTTTTTTTTCAATTTGTAAATGAAGTTTCCTTTAAATTAATTATATAAGAATATGATAGATTCCATCTAATCAGGAACTGCAGATCCATCACTTAGAAACATGTTGAGGTGGTTCTGAAAGCTTAATAAAACCAAAAACAAATAAATAAGGATAAAAAAGGGAATCATTATATTAGAAGAGCAATTAAAGTTAAAGTAGGGAGGGGCCTCTTTAATCATTATTCTTTTATTTTTTTTAATATCTGAAACTACTTAGTTGTAGCTACTGTTTTGTCTTCAATCAAGACAGAACAAAAAGGCCAAAATTAGAGGACCCCAAATGGTCGAATATAACTATATACTTTAATTTTCTCCTACGTATAATAAAAGCCAAATCAAAGCATCATTCAAAGTATTTGAAGTGGTTTAATACTTATTTTTTTAAATAAAATTTTAAATTGGACACTTATAAATGACCAAAAAAAAAAAACTAAAAGAGTTTTATGGAATTAATATAACTCGAATTGAATGGTACAATGCAAAACAAAGCATCATTCAAAGTTCAAAAAAAAAAAATGCTACAACTAAATTCTATTTTCTAATTCGAAAGTATAAAAGGAGTGAAAATAACAAATAGCTTCTGTATATGTCCCCCAATGTATGGTCATATTGATAGGCATGAACATGAGAATAATCACCATCCAATATTTGCATAATTCCTATTGTATTTTTCACTTCAACAACAATAATCGCAACCAATCTTTTTAGATTTACTAGTTTCTTTATATTTCAATTTACAGATATCATCACATGCTAATTGGTTAAGCAATATGACAAGTGAACAGCTAAATTCATGTGCACTGTGCAATCAATAATAATAATAATAATAATAATAATAATAATAATAATAATAATAATGACGATGATAATGATAATAACTAATAATAATAGTTATTTCTTCTTGTTTTTTACCCTACCATTACAGAACAACGAACCCAACCCAAAAAAATTGACAGTTCCTCTGGAAATGTAACGGGGAGGAATGTTCAAGACAGGATTAATTCTAACACCATTCCCATAAGATCCACATTTCCTCAACTCCGGAGGCTTAATGTAAGGGTAGAATCCACCGGAAATTGTGGCCGCCGGAGATTTGCTAGTCGGAACAGAATGCTGTTTTTGGAGACGAGGTTTGTGTGTTTCTTTTGGCAAGATTGAGTGTTTTGTGGGATTTGGAGCTGAGCCTGTAGAGTTGCTTCTTGAAAGAAATTGAAGGGACCGAATTAAGGATTTGCTTCTGCTTGTACTATCACAATTTAGACTGTTACTTCTCTTGAATTGCCAGAAAGATTTGCATGGCTTCTCTTCATCAATACTCATAGACAAGTATTCTTTTAGTTGCTTCTTCTCTGTGTTTTTTGTCTGCTTAGGAGAAGAAGGAACTGGCTTTGGTTTCTTGATTTCAATTGGTAGGATTTTGCCATTGGAGAACAGCTCATCAGCAGATGACAATCCTTGAACAAAGCTGCTGCTGCTGCTTCCTATGAAGAAATCAAAATCTGAATCTATTAAAGATGGATCTAATCTATCTCTTGTTGGCACATCTTCATCTGTTTGATTGAGATCGTGAGAAAATGAAATTCTTGGACTAATTCCCGGGCTCCAAATCTCCGAGCACACATCAATTGCCATTGCCGATATCAGGAATCAAGAAACAAGAACCAAGATTCAAGAATCAAGAATCAAGAAATGTTTGAATTCAAATAAATATAGAAAGGAAATGCGGGATTTTGGAGTCAAAAGAAAGCAAAGAAGAGAGAGACGGAGGGAAAAGAAAAGAATTCTTGGAATTTACAAGTCAGAAATTGCTGCTTTAGCTTTTGCTTTTTAGTGTAAGCCAAGGAGGGCATCTTGTTCCAACAATGAAGGATAAGGACTTTGTATCAAATTATGATAAAAAGATTGAAGCAAAGAGAAACAACACTTGATTTCATTGTTGCAAAGATTTCAAAAAACAATAGCAATAATAATGAAAAGGGAAATCAAAGTAAGAATTGAAGCACCGAAAGGCTATCAATGGTTTCCAAAGACACTTTAGCTTTAAACAATTGCCGGCCTTATAGCCCAAATTATGACATTCACCTTCTATCTACTTCTACCTACTGTATGTTCTAATTTTCATTTTTAGCATATATATAATTTTAGCATATATATATATATGCTAAAAATGAAAATTAGAAAATACAGTAGGTAGAGAAGGTGAATGTCATAATTTAAATTGTCAGATAAGTGGCAGCTCCATTTGGATTTGATTGCTATTAAAAAATAATGTAATGGTGGACCTCTATTGCCTATTAATTAGATGAAATCTGAAGCTGTTTTCATTCCTGGATAATTATGGGATACGAATTTAATACATTGTACAATTATTTTACAACATGATGAAACAGTTGGTGTAATTAAGATTATGTAATTTTCTTAATGTGTCCTTACATTAATTAGAGGCAGATTGGTAAACTAAGAAATAAAAATTCATAGTTGTTGATGACAAGGTATATTAAATTGGGCTTTGAATTCTTTAGTTACATAGTTGGAATTATTTAGTTACAAATTTAAATTATACTTGGAGTAAATATATTACAAACTTAGACTTGCAAGGTAAGTGGTGAAAACCCTTATTGAAGCCACCATTTAAATAATGGGTTATGAAGTTGATAATTGATAGGCAAACCAATTGGACGTCACGCGGGGAAGGGTCCACTAAGAAATTATTGACTTTAGCCAAACATTTAGTTATAAGATTATAGTAAAAGGGCACTTGCATATTGTTGGAAGTAGGATCTATATTGTATAATTTGGTACCATGTTTTTGGTTTGTATTGCGATTTGTGGAGAGGGTCTAATTGAAGTGCGACATTTGGAAATGAGTGGCCAATCTACGCAAGCATTTGAAAGAGGCAAAAACGTGATATGTCCTCAACATAACCTAAATAAAAACAAATCATTTTGGCACAACCTACCTCATTATATATCTTCACCGACAACTAATTATTTTCAGCTTCTTGGAGATGAATTATGTATGCAGCCTCCAAGCATTTCTCCACCTATATGATCCACTTTTACGTTGCAGTTCCAGAGATAAAAGGATTGAATTTTTTAATCAAATTACAGCCATATTTCAAAATGTATTTCAAAAGAGTATATTCTTATTCTGTTGATAAAGTATACTCGTTTAAACTCGGCTCAAATTGAAGAATATGTAAAAATATTTGTAAGAGATTAGGGATGATTATAGAGTGAAAAATTTTCATTTTCGGTGAAAAACCATCTCGAATGAGATGAAAAATTCTCGAAAATTTTTTCTATGGAGGCGGAGACGGAGGAAAAATGTTTCCCAACTTAGAATTCGGTGCGGGGACATGGATTGTGGTCTTCGTTCCAAAATTTTACCACCTTCGAAATTTAATAATTAAATTTAATTATATTTATATAATTTAATTTTATATTATATTATATTTAATTTTAATTTTATCAATTATTAAAATTTATATTAATTTGATTTGTAATTGAATTTATATTTTTTAATTATTAAATGTTATATTTTAATTACAATTAATTGTTAAATATTATATTTTAGTTATAATTATATTTTTTTAAAAAATAAAATATTTTTTATGCCGGTACATGGATTTCCATAGGGACGGAGAGAAAATTTTCTCCTCGAAATACTCCTGTAGGTGGGGAGCCATTCCCCTCCCTGCCCCATATCATCCCTATAAGATATGAAGGTTTCAAAAGTTGCCATCCAACCCTATAAATGAAAAAATAGTTTTTGTGGATGAACAGCAATAACCATGTTTATCAAATATTTATCCAATCTTATTTTATTTTATCATGTATCGTTTAAATTTTTTATCAATTCACTATATATGGTTGCCTTTTCGGATTCTTAAAAGTTTCTTGCGTTAGCTGAAAACCTAACTTATATTCAGTTTTCTACCCTATCAATGAACTATTTTACTTGATGTAGATAGAAATGAGCAAAAAAAATTCAAAAATATGATTAATCGTAAAATCAATTCAAAATTTATATAATATTTTAAATTAAATTTATATTAAATTATTTTTTAATTGTATAGTATCCGATTAACTTTTATATATACTATTTTTTTTATCATATATTGGTATTTATATTTTACTTAATAGCATTTAATTATATTTTCTTACATTTTAGAGTTTATGTTATAACATTTAATATTATCAAAAATTTTATTTAACTTAAAATTAAATATATTAATTTTTAATAAATATCAAATCTATTTTATAATATTAACTATTAATTTATAAAATATGAATTTTTGCTAGTAAATTATATTTATTTCGTAATTTTTATATTAAATTATTTATATATTTAAATTTAAATTGAATTTTATGTATTTTATATATAATTTTATGTTATAAATTTTAATGATTAATCAAATCAAAAAATTAAAATCGATTGACTGATTAATCGAATGTAATAAATTGATTAATAGTTATTAATTTTTAAAAATTAATATTAATAAACAGAATTTTTTTTTACTTATGAATTGAGTAATCCATAAATACTTAGCCCTGCATGAAGAGCATAATCATAACTCTGCCTGGCTACTGTATTGTTGGGCTAATGATCTTATTGAAATTTTTGACCTTCTCCGTGGTTGAGCTTTTGCTAAGTTGGACTTTTTTCTTCACGAAAGCTCCTTTAGTGAATTATAAAAATAATCTATACTATATATATATATATATATATATATATATATATATATATATATATATATATATATATATATATATATATATATATATATATATATATATATATATATATATATATTACGATGAGAACTTTTTTAAACATAATTAAATAAACCTCTATTATTTCAATATTATGTTAAAGTATACTAATATTTTAATCTTTTTCTATAAAAAAATACAATTTTAATATTTTATTACGATTTTTTTTCTTAATTTCGGTAAATGTGGGTAATTGAACGTCAATTATATTATCAATTTATGATGAATGGTTGAACATAAGACCTCGCATATATGCTTGAACGTAAAGGATTTTTTTTGGCAACTAATTCCATTAGTCACATATACTTATGTTTACATGTGAATTTTCACGTACATACTTATATAGTGTATATATAATACTTGATCTAATTTTTTTATTTAAAAATAAAATCTTTTTTATGCATTATAATAATAGAAGTCAATTAAATTTGATTGAGGGAAAGAATGTATTATTATTATTATTATTATTATTATTATTATTATTATTATTATTATTATTATTATTATTAAGGGAAAGAATGTATTATTATTATTATTATTATTATTATTATTATTATTATTAATTCAAATATAGTTTTATAAAATTTATATATTGCGTGCAACTATGCAAGGCACACTCACAAAAAGCTAGTAATAATAATATTGGATTATGGGACTTATTCACTTTTTCTTGCTGTTTTTTCCTATGTAGCCAGTGTTTGAATTTTATTACGCGCACAGGAGTCTAGGATTTCTTAGCCAAATACGGAGAGGTATTTTCTGTATTAAATATTATTATAAATAAAACAATAAGGCATCTAATGAGAATATTAAGATAATTTTGAATCTTGAATTACTATAACGTATTTCATTCAAGAAAACACAATTATATGTTTATATACTAGTTCCTAAGTAACATTTCAACGGTAGGCATTGGATTCAAATTTTTGGGTGGTTTTAAGTTTTGAGTCTCCATCACTATTTTTCCCCATAAAATGAAAAGATGCTAATACTTGAAAATTTTTCAAAAGTATGACATGTCAAGTGTGACTAAAACAATTGAAATAATTTTGAATGCTTACTGATAACCATGGAAAAAATATCTCTGAAAGCCCAATCAAATCAGCCCAACAATACTTGACATGGTCCAAAATATATTAATAAAAAGGCAAAGTGTGAGCTGAAAAACACGTCTTGTCAGTCCACCGACACAAGCTAGCGCTCATATCTCCCACCTACTCCCTATCACATCGCCGCTCACCTACTCTAATCGCCAGTTATCACGCCCCAAGGTACTCAAGTACCCCTCCTCTATCTCTTATAAATAGCCAAAAATATAAAGGCTCCAGGTATTGAACATCTGAGATTCTCTCTCTCTAAACAATCTCTCTCTCTAAAAGCTATTAACTTAAGCTTCGGAGTGCTAACGTCTGGTCCGATCGGGCACTTCATCTTGCAGGATCAAGTATCCGATCGGGAATTGCAGCCACCAGCTCTCTAATTCAAATAAGACATTACAGGCTTTATCATTTAATGCTTTCGTTGAGAGAAAATGGAAGGTTCAAGATCCAATGAACACGCGGCTTCTGGAGAGTATGATCGCAATAGCCAGGGCAGATCTAGGCCCTCAGAAAGAAGAGAGAGATCTCCCAGATCCCCTACTAGGGGTAACCTCCTCCCAAATTTCAACGACGTAGTTATGCGGCAACTGGACGATACCCTTGTTACTATTAGGGACATGCGCACCATTCTTAGTGACTTCACTAAGAGCATAGTCCAAACTCTGAAAAAAGAAAAAATGCCCAGGACTTCTGAAAGAGGCTATGAAATGGATTTCATGGCCGAAGACTTCAAAAAAAGGAGCAAAGGGATTTACATCAACGAGCCAAGAGCTCATGATGGTAGAAGAGCAGGGGCCAGAACCCCAGGCAAATACGACAAGGGGAGGGGGATAATGTCCTCGAGCAGAGACTCGTCATATATCCCCAGCAGATCCTCTATCTCATCCATTGGAAATGATTTATCTTTCATGTGCACGCCAAATCGCAGCCGCACGAAGGTGGAGAGATGAGTTCACCTCAACAGCCATGAGCAAGGAGGACAAATGGTTCAAGTATAAACTTAAGCAATTTGGCTTGATAGGTCCCAAAAAAGGTATGTTCGAGGGAAACACCTGCAGCAACATAGCCTTTTCATTTTGCAGGGAGATCACAGAATCTGAGCTGCCTCCCAGATGGAGAGACGTGATAATGGACAGGTATACAGGTAAAACTAATCCTGCCACTCATCTTGTTGAATATCTAACGAAAGTACAGGTGTACACCTACGACGAAAGAATTGCCTGCAGGATATTTGATCGGCTTCTATCAAATGTACTAGATCGGCTAGTAATATAAAAAAATATAATTATGACCCTCTAATATCGAGCCCAAGGAAAACTTGTGTTTGTGTGAATGATTTTAATTTTAAAACAGAATTTGTATGAAGATGAAAGAAGAGAAATCCCAAAATTGTGATGTTGAAGGTTAAAAACTAAAAATAAAGTAAAACAATAAAAGATTAGAAATAATTGAACGTAAAACAAAAGCAAATAATTAATTAAGGTAAAAATCAATATTTAAAAACAACTTTCACTAAAGGACTATCCACCTTAACTAATATTATTATGACTTAATCAAAAAGATAAACACAAGTGATTATAAAGAATTCAGATAAATAAAGCCAGATAACTTTACTCAAGATTATCATTCCAAGCATTAAAATTTCTTTATTCAGAATAATCCAACACTTAGCATAAAAATCTGAATTAATCCTCCTAGATGTCTATTAAATCCTTTTTCAAGTAATTTAACTTTCACCTATTCTTAGTTATACCCTTCTTAATCTTAACTTACTTCAATTAACACAAAACTATATCTTATTAAGATTATAATCATGCATTAACCTAAATAATTTAACCTAAGAACATGCGTATCAATGATCCAACCAAAAACCAATTACTAACCAATATTTAATCAAGTTAACAACCAATCTTCAGTTAAATAATGATAAGATTGTGTTTAAGAACTAAGAAATAATCAAACTTGCATTAAATTAAAGCACAATGTTAAGTCATAACAATAAAAGTTAAGAATTCAAATATCTTTTAGCAAAAGTTAAAGAAAACTACTCACTAGACATGTTTAAAATTAAAACAAAGTTTTAAAGAAAAACGGTAAAAATAACAAAAACGTAAAAACTAAAAACTAATGAACTATTAAGAACTAATGTTGATTAATGGTTGATTTTTTTTCTTTGGTGCTTCAAACTTCTTTTTATAGGCAAAAATAGTGGTAGAATCCTTCTAAACCTCTAGAATTAAAGTAGGAAGAAAACTCTTCTTAATCGGGAAATTGGAAAATCCTTCGCTACATGGGAGTGTAAACACACGGCCACTTGATTTTTCTCTTGTAAAAATGCACAATCGTGTATCTTCTCTTAATGAAGTACACGGCCACTTTATCCCCTTTGAAATGATTCACACGGACACTTAAGATTTTCTCCAGCAAAAGATGATACACGACCACTTATCCTTTCACAACTTAAGTCACATGACCACTTATCCTCCAAATCTTCAATGCACGCCCAATTATGAAAGAACACCAAGAATCACACGGCCAGTTGAGAGGAAAACCCAAAATGCACGGCCAATTAAGTCTTCAAGGCATAAAACACACGGCCAAGTATGAGTCTTCTGGACTCCACAAATATTTTCTTGCAAGAATTTCTCAAATTTACAGTTTTGGCCCAAATCTTCCTTACTTTTTGCAATTAAGTCCTTTTCTTAGCAAAATATTCCTGAAAAGCACCAAAACTTTAAATTAACTTCTAAAACACACAAATCAATATTTTAACTCAAATTTAACCAAAATTAAACCAAATTATCTAAATAACAATACTTAAAACATACTAAAAACAATATATAATTCACACTTATCAAATACCCCACACTTAAACCTTGCTTTCCCTCAAGAAAATTAGAACAATCCAACCCTCAAAACAATCAAACTTTGAATAAAGAACTATGCATTTTATAACCAAGCTTAGCATTTTACAAAAACACTTAATATAATCTCTAATTAGAACAACTTTAATCAAGATAATATAAGTTAATTTCTTTGAGTGTGTGCAAGACCAAATCATTTTTAAGCATTCTGTAAATCAAAACATCAATATAACTGGATAGTAAAGTGTAGAATGTATGAATGTATATGCATACAACCGATTTTCACACTTGAAACTCTAGATACACCATAAGCCTCTCCTTTAGCACCGGAACCCGAAGGTCATCTTCGCTAAATAACTCAAAACAAACTTAAAATTACATAGGTCTTTTAAGGGTTGTAATGGGGCTAAGGACATGGTTATCAAAGAATTGATATAAGATCAACAAGAAAAATAGTCACTCTAAGACGAAATAGACCACCAATCCCAATAACTAAATCAATAAATAACTTAAACACACTTGCTTAACTTTCATAATCAAGAATATACCCAATTCATATCCTTTTCGAAAGTCACCAATATTTTTACTTCCTTATACCACCCCACACTTAGATTTTTTTATAAGTGCTATCTTTTCTTTTCACAAACTATTTTTTTTCAATGCTAGCATTTACAAGATACTTGAATAATATTAAGGTAGATACAAGGAAAATTCTTTTCTTTTCTTTTCTTCTTGGCTTCATCCATGACTCATGCCAAAATTTTCTTACTACACTCAATAAGACATTATCTTCACATAAATCCATTAAACCCTAAAGTGGCCAATTTCATATGGTAAGATAAAGGCTTTTTAGGTTATATGGTAAAAATTTGAGTGTAACAAGAAAAATTATTGATGGTACGCATTAAGCATACCCTTTTAGGCTCAAATTAGATTTCAAATGATAAAATTTCACAAGGGTAGGAAAAAGTTCTTTTAGAAAACTTAACAAGAAAAATTATTGCCTAGATCATATTCTAAGTTATTTGAGTTGCTTATATGCTTCGAAGGGTGATAAGGAAGGTTCTAGTGCTCTAAATTTCCTTACTTCACTACTTCATTGCATTATTTTTTCTAAGTTCAAAAACTGATCTAAGTGCTTTCAAGAAAATGGAAATTAACAACTATTTATCAAGTTAAAGATTAAACTATCTAAAGATTCATCAAACAACATATTTGTTCTATTTCCAAGCAAAGGTTCTAAATATGCATATTCTAATATTCCAGTTCAACATGTTCATAGTTTTGAAGGAAACTAGGGCAAACTAAGTTTTCATGCAAATTAGATGAAAAAGTGAACTATATAAGTTTTTAATAGGTTTTATAGAATTAATAAAGCAAAATAAAAACAAACAAAACAAAATAAAACATAAAACATAAAATCGATTCATGAATAAAAATGAAGAAGGTTAAAAGTCAATCTCCCTGAAAGTTATGCTAGCCCCTCCTCAAAATTTTATTGTCCACAGCAAATGAAGGCAATCTATGCTGAAGGAGGTGAAGGCGACGATGGATTTTGCTCCCAATACTGCTGCACAAAAGTATCCACTATGTTCTTGATATTCAAAATAGTGTCCTGCAAATCAATCAAGTGGATCTGCTGTATATCCATTCGCTGACTCAATTGATTAAAGGGGTTTTCCCATTCTGGTCTTGTCGGCTCATTAACAGGTTAATTTTCAGCTGGTGCAGCAAGCTCTTCATTGGGCTCATTTTGTTGCTCCTCAATCCGATTGTTATTCTCCCGTAGATACTCCTACCGAGTAGCCCAATGGCCACATGGTCTTGGAATGAGAATCTTTATTCTTTTGAGCATTTTGTTGTCAATGCATGGTAGCTCTCCTACAAGCGAATCTCCAATGGTGGGGTGTCCAACCGCGTCAGCCAAAATCGTAGCGATCCAGCCAATGGAGATGTTGTTGACGTTATCCAACATTTTCTGTAGTTCCTTAATTCTATTAGCTATGATCAATGCTCCATTGATGAAAATGCCATCTACCATACATTGAAGGATCATGGCTTGAGAAACATTGGCGGGACTTGCATTCTTCAGATTGTTATAAACACTTTTCATCAAAAATTGATGAATTATCCTTAAAGTATGATCCATTAAAGCATGAACCTTATATTTACCCCCTCTCCATTGCTCATCGAGTTGCAGTAGATCTCAGATTCTCTCCCAATTATCCTCAACAGATACATTGGCCAATTCCACATGCGCATCCAGCATAAATCCTAAAATTTTTGAGAATTGCTTAAAAGTCAATGAATATCCCCTCTTACCCAATTTAAATCCCACAGTACCTGCATCAGTGTCTCCCTTAAAATAGCATTCAAACGAGTAGAGAAATTTTCATGCCATATTGGGATACACCTTTGGTTTTTTATCTATGAATTGCGTCGATCCAATGCGTTGAAGTAATAGGAGCACCTCATCCCATAAGTTTCCAACTGGAATATTGAGGAAGTACTGGCTCAAATAAGCTGGCTGGATATATGTGCAAGCATTGAAGTAATCAAACTTATCCACCTTAGCTCAGTCCACATAAGATGGAATACAAATTTCAGAAGAGCTTGCAACATCAGGATACTTGGTCCATTTAGGTGCCACTGAAAAATTAAAAGAATAATGTGAGTGTAACATGACAAACAATGGACTAAAACACACCTATTGTGCAAGAAAACTAATAGGGGATAACAATTTAGGAACATTTTGATGAAAGGATAATGAGGAGATTACTAATGTAAAGTATGTAAGTACAAATCAATATGCATGCAAGATAATTATTTAAGAGAATGTCACCATGGATAAGTCAAAAATATACCCCAACATGTATTGATAAGGTCATGAAAAAAGCATGCAAGACATGGGAGAGGTAATGACTCATAATTTTGAACAAAAGAATGTCAACCAAAGAGTTATAAATAAGTTAAGTTAAAGATAAACTCATTGGGACATTTCATCGAACATGTTATATGAATACCTTTGAAAGCCAATTTGAAGTGCATAATGAAGTGCATTCTCTACCATATTTAATATTAAACATCTTTTACATGCATATTAGGTCCACAACAAATCACATTTGCAAAAAAAAAAAACTAATATAAAGTATAGATATTTCGTGAAAAATGACCTAAAAATGCAAGTGCATAGGGTAAAATCTCAACAAATCATGGCATAAAAATACATTGAAACAACATTAAAGAGATTAAGAGAGGATATACTTACTTGAGAATGAAGAACCCAACAAGTATTGCATAATATGTGAGTGGAGTGTGTGAACGTGAATGCCCTAGGTATATGAATAAATGATGGAAAAAAGAAGAAATATGGAGAGAAGAGAGAAAAAGTCAAGGAGATAGAAGATATGGTGGTCGGAGATGAAAATATGGTGGTGGGTGGTGGTGAGTGGCCATGGGTTGAAGCTTAGTGAGGGAGACGTGGAAGTGTGAGGGAACAAGGAAAAATGAAGATGTGAGGATGAAAGAAAAGAGAATGATAACGTGGGGTTTTAAACTCACTAGGGCAGTGGCTTAACACACGGCCACGTATAGGTGTAGGCACACCCACACGCGGGCGTGCATGAGGAAGCAGCAGGAGACGCACGGGAGTGCGAGGTTGAAGGCAGAAGCTCACGCGGCCATGCGATTTGTAAAGGGTGAGGCAGTAGCATAGCACGCAGTAGTGCAAGCGCTGGGCGAGGGTTTCATGCGAGCACCAGTGGATTTGCTACCAGGCAGATTTCGTAGACGCGGTAGTGTAGGTACTGGCCAATTGATATACGCGGGCGAGCTAGGAGTGATATGGGACTGCCGTGGGTGCGCAGGGACTCTTGCTGCTGGCCAATTTTTCATGTGACATTATGTGTTTGAAAAATTTTTTGTGCCATTTAACATTGAATTTTATGTTTCAAAAACCCGTGTACTTCAGGCAACTTTTCAAAGCTCTATATTTTTCTTAAAACTTTATTTTTTCTCCTTAAATTCAAAAAACAGTTGTTGAAAATCCATCTAACCAGTAATTTCCATATCAATTATCTGTAATTTCAAAAAAATTTAAATCACTTTTTTTCTCTAATTCATGAATCAAAACTACCTAAAACACACAAAAACACACATAACTAAAAAAATAAACTATAAAAATAATAGAGGGAGAAGAGTGAAGTTCTGAGTTTAGAGCTTCAGCTAGACTATCCAAACTGCTTTTTAGTGATCTTGAAGAACCATGGTTGCCTTAGCAACCTCTTGTTGTCCCATGTGATACGGTTTGAGTCGGTGACCGTTTACCTTAAGTTCATGACTATCTCTTAGATTTTTTATCGTTACAACTCCGAAACCGTTGCATGTTATTACTTGATAAGGCTCAAGCCACTTAGATTTCATCTTTCCCAGAAACAAACGAAGACGACTATTATATAAAAGCACTAGCATACCAGGAACAAAATCTTTTACCCTTAAGTGTTTATCATGCCAACATTTGGTCTTTTTCTTGTATAGTGCAGCATTGTCATACGACCTGTAACGTCCAATACCCGGCCAATTAAAAGACCTGGGCATCGGATGCCACACACGGATTTGGGTCACTATAAGGGGGTCAAATCTAGGGTTTGACTAATTTTAATAACCTTATTACTTTAACGTACTATATATTTTTATAAAAATTCGACAGAATCTCCCCTAATTATTGGCAATTTCCTGAGACTATATAACTACTTTCACAAACTCAAGTGATTTATCACAACTTACATAGTCAGCTTCAAAACAACAACTCAATTTATTGTAATCATGAATAGTTACTCATTTACACAATTATACGTTTATAAGATTTATGTCATAACAAAAAAAAATCAGTGTACATATTAAAATGTGCATTGCTATATGAATGTAATTTGGTTCGGACTTGAGATATCAACTCTCAAGCTTCCTACGTATCCCATTTACGAAATCAAAACCACGTAGTTCTCCAATCCCGAGACTCAACATAATACTTTAAATAAGTAACCATTAAATCTAGTTTAGGCAACAATATCACATATCACTTTTTAAATACTTACAAATACATAATTATATTGTACACATTCCTAATTACACCATACTATTCCAGATTGTGTAACACCCAGTTAATCACAATACGAATATATGTATTCAATACCAATCAATCCCAATCATAATTAGTTGTAATTAATCACAGTACGAATTCTATAAACTGTTTATTAATATTTGGTAAAATAATTACGTCAACCTTTATTTCTTTATTTAATTTCAATATTTTCCCCTAGTATATTAATTGAAATTTGCATCGAGTTGAACAAATAGAATTTAAACAGGGGACTGAGTTCTCAAAACCATATGGCCCACCATTTAATACATACATATTTATATACACTTGTGGACCGAGCTCTCAGAGCCATTCAGCCCATAATTCATTTTAATCACTTTTATCGGAAGAGTTCTCAGAGCCATTCAATCCGGTAATACACATCAAGGCATGATACTTATGGACCGAGCTCTCGGAGCCATCCAGCCCATAATTTAATTTAATCATTTTTACCGAAAGAGCTATCGGAGCCATCCAATCCGGCAATACACATCAAGGTGTGATACTTATGGATCGAGCTCTTAGAGCCATCCAGTTTATAATTCAATTTAATCATATTTACCGGAAGAGCTCTCGGAGCCATCCAATCCAGCAATTGTTATTTAATACATATTTATTTATATACACTTGTAGACCGAGCTATCGAAGCCATCCAATCCACGACTCTATTTATTTACATCTACCAGAAGAGCTCTCAGAGCCATCCAATCCAGCAAATTTCTTTAAATACATATTTATTTGCTTAAATGGTTATGGCATTACATTCTTTTATTATTAATACAATTTCTCTAGAAAGAATAATTCATCACAATAGGATATTACCAAGTAATGACCGAATGTGTTTTTATTCTTAGGGAAATAACATCTTTTTAGTCTTTGCAACTAAACCAAATAAATAATAAGGAAATACTTTATCAAAATGGGATCCAATTAATTACATCTTGTGGTTTATTAACGGTTTGAACTTATGTTAATTTTACTTTCTTTATCTTTGAGTCATATGCTTAACCATTCGTTTTTAAAAGCATATATTCGAATTTTTCCATCCTTTTTCACTTATATCTTATAAGGAGGTTCTAAGTCCAAATGTATATATATATATATATATATATATATTTATTTATTTATTTCAAAATTTTATGTCTTAGTTAGCCTTCTAATTGTCAAGTGCAATTTATTTGCAATCATTGATTAATTAAACTAAATAGGGACATATAAGAACCCCTACTTTTGACATAATGTGAAAGTAGAATTTATTTGCCTAAAATTCAACTTAATCATAATTTACTACGATTCAATTACTACTTAAGTTTGTAAGTATACTCTCAATTACCTCCAAATTGTTATACAATACTACTAGTTAAAAGCACAATTTCATCCACCGATTCAATAAACAAATCAACAATATAATGACACTTATTAAAAAGAAGCTAAATTATAAAAGGAATAATTAAATCAATTTAAGCCATTAGCCCTAAACTCTTACTTCTAAAATATTTGTGTAGTTCATTTGCAAACTAATTAAGCTACACATCCTCACACATCCATGTTCAAGGAATGATTTTATGGCTTCCACAGCTTAACAAGGTGTTAATAATTTAAAAAGGTAAGCCAGATTCAGAATATCTTCTCTTCAATCTGACAATTTATATGCAACATGTTGTATCTAATTTCTCGAATAACTATATAGTTAACTGAAGATCATATTTGTCATTCTATAGGAATAAACTATACACACTACTACTGTAGAAAAAGTGTCAATGTTTGAAGATGGATTTTGTCAAAATATCTGAGAAATATCCTATGAATGATGATAAAAGATAAGCATGAGCAAGGAAGAAAAAAAATGAGGATCACCACAAAAAGAAATCCTGAAATCAAGGTTATACCGAAAACTATCACTGAATGTTTAATACATATTTAAGTATATTACATTCCATAAGCAATTTAGTTTAAAAAATATAAAATGATTCTACTGTCCAAACTTTAGTATTTCACAACATTTTGTTATCTCTATAATTTTAATTTCTCATGCATGTTTTACAACTAATACAGATTATTATGATAACAATAGGTTCTACAAGTCAGAGTACACACAATTGTAAAAAAAATATGAAAATTGATGGAAAAATTCAGAACATTTAAGCACCACAATTGACAATAATTCTAAAAATTATTCACTTCATATAAAATGCAATTACTATAACGAGTTTTTATTGTTTCTTAAACATGCCTGTAACTTTAAAATCTAATCTAGCAAATCTCATTCTTTTACCAATATTGATAAATTGTGGCTTGTCTACCTGTTGTACTGTTATTATATTGCTCACAAAAATAGGACTAAGAAGATGATAATCCAGTAGGATTTCAGAATTTGTTTAAATAAACTAATCGGAGTAAATTAGTAACTACGTACCATTAGCTAAAATTTCAAATTTCTTTCTCAATATTGTCCCTCACTGGAGCTTCGTCGGAGTTTAGTCAGAGATTCATCGGTGCTTCACCGGTGCTATTCGCCATGGAGATCAAAGCCCCAGCATCCCGTCACAGGTCACCACGTGCTCAACCGCCGTCGTAGTTGATCAAAAATTGAGGTTGAAGGCCATGGAACTATAGCTCCGATCTCCTTATCCCTTCACCTTTGGGAACTCACTGGTGTCGCCTGGGTCACCATCCACCGTCGCGAGTTGCCAGAAAGGGAGGAAGAAGCTTTCGTCGTGATAAAGAGAGAGAAGCAGAGACGGTGCCATGTACGGAGGAGCAGACCTGTAATTGACCGTCAACGGCGGTGGCGAAGAGGACGTCGGTAGCCTGTGCCGTTGATCTGCGATGAGGGAGGCGGTGTCGTGCCCTTTTTCCTCTACCGTTCCCCCGATTCCTCCTCCCCCTCTCCCCGCTTTTTCTTTTCTTCTTTTTTTTGTGTGGCCTTAATAATTTTTAACTAGAAAAGTCTAGGGATTTCCCCCAAGATATACTATTATTATTATTATTATTATTATTATTATTATTATTATTTGACCATTTCTTTTATTGGGTCACTTCAAAAATTAGACTGATCCAACCATGCTTCTCGAGTTCTTTTAACTCGAGGCGTTACACGACCATTGTCGTATTTCATCAAGTTCGTTTAGCTGCAATTTTCTCTTTTCTCCTGCATTTCTCAAATCAAAGTTAAGAAATTTTGTAGCCTAATAAGCTTTATGCTCTAATTCTACTGGAAGATGACATACTTTTCCAAAAACAATCCTATACGGCGACATGCCTATAGGGGTCTTAAAGGTAGTTCTATAGGCCCATAGAGTCTCATCTAATTTCTGAGACTAATCCTTCCTAGAATTACTAACTGTTTTTTCTAGAATTAATTTTAGCTTCCTATTAGACACCTCTACTTGTCCATTTACTTGAGGATGATATAGGGTAGTTATCTTGTGTTTGACTCCGAATTTCCTAAGCAAGGTTCAAAATTGATAGTTGACAAAGTATTTGCCACCATCACTTATTATAGCTCTTGGTGCTCTAAACCTAGTAAAAATATTCTTTTTAATAAATTCAAGCACTATTCGGGTATTACAAATTCTAGTGGTTATAGCTTCAACCTATTTACTCACGTAGTCCACAACCACTAAAATATATTTAAAACTAAAAGAGTTAGGAAATGGTCCCATAAAATCTATACCCCAAATATCAAAATTTTCCACTTCAAGCACATTATTCATAGGTATTTCATCCCTTTTAGAAATATTTCCAACTCGTTGACATTTATCACAAATTTCTATGAAAGATTTAACATCCTGAAATAAAGTTGGTAAAAAAAAACCTGATTGGAGGACCTTTTATACCATTCGGTTAGGTCCATAATGGCCTCTAACTTTGCCTTCATAGCACTGTTGCATGATAGCTTCTTGTTTCGTTTCTGGTATACATCGTCTTAGCACTTGGTCCAAGCATATTTGGATGAGATATGGATCATCCCAAAGGTAGTGCATGGAATCCTTTTTAAGCTTTTTCCTTTGTTACCAAGTAAACTCCTTAGGAAGATAACCACCTGCGAGAAAATTTGCTATATTAGCATACCATGGAACTGAATTTTCATAAGTATAAAAAGCACAAATATGTTCATCGGGAAATAAATCAGAAATTTTTCCATTTTCAATGCTTGCGTGATCCAATCTAGACAGATGGTCAGCTATAAAATTTTCAGCTGCTTTCTTGTTCTTAATCTCGACGTCAAATTCTTGGAGTAGTAAAACCCATCGGATAAGCCTCGATTTGGAATTCTTCTTTGCAAAAAGGTACCTCAATGCCGCATGATCCGACCACACCGTAACTTTAGATCCTAGGAGATAAGATCTAAATTTTTCGAAAGAAAAGACTATCGCCAAGAGTTCTTTCTCTGTAGTTGTGTAGTTGAATTGGGCTCTGGTGAGTGTATGGCTTGCATAGTAGATGGTATAGAAAATCTTCTCCTTTCGCTGTCCTAAAACTGCTCTGACTGCATGATCACTTGCGCCACACATAATTTCAAATGGTAAGCTCCAGTAGGGTGATGCTATAACCAGTGCACTTACTAACTTTTGCTTCAATAGATTAAAAGCCTGCAAACACTCAGCATCAAAGTTAAATGCAGCATCTTTAAGAAACAAATTAGAACGTGGCTTGGCTATTTTGGAAAAATCCTTAATAAACCGACGATAAAATTCGGCATGACCAAGGAAGCTTCTAATACCCTTAACACTGGTCGGTGGGGGTAATTTTTCTATTACATCTACTTTAGCCTTATCAACTTCAATACCTTTTTCAGAGATTTTATGCCTTAGGACAATTTCCTCTCTAACCATGAAATGACATTTTTCCCAATTTAGAATAAGGTTAGTCTCGACACCTTTTTAAGACCAATGCAAGATTATTCAAACAAGATTCAAAATCATGACCATAAATTATGAAATCATCTATAAAGACTTCCATAAATTTTTCAATAAAATCATGAAATATGGCCATCATGCATCATTAAAATGTGGCATGTGTATTACAAAAACCAAAAGACATTCTCCTATATGCAAATGTTCCATAGGGACATGTAAATGTGGTCTTTTCTTGGTCTGTCGGGGCTATAGGTATTTACATATACCTCGAATAACCATCTAAGAAACAATAAAATCTATTTTCTGCCAATCTTTCTAACATTTGGTCAATAAAGGGCAATAAAAAATGATCTTTCCTAGTAGCATTATTTAATCTCCTATAGTCAATGCATACTCTCCATCCCGTTACCGTGTGTGTAGGAATTAATTCATTATTTTCATCGTTGATTACAATCATTTCCCTCTTTTTAGGCACACATTGAACATGACTCACCCAATTACTATCAGAAATAGGATAGATTATACCAGTATCAAGTAGAATCAATACTTTCTTTTTCACTACTTCTTGCATAGTTGGGTTGAGCCTTCGTTGGGGTTGTACCACCAACTTAAAATTATCTTCCATGGGTATCCGATATGTACAATAGCTAGGGCTAATCCCTTTTAAATTGGATGTTTTCCAACCAATCACTCCTTTATGCTTCTTGAGGACTTCAATGAGCATTTCTTCTTCCAAACCTATCAATAAAGATGAAATAATTATTGGTTCGGCATTATCCTTTAAAAATACATATTTCAAATGAGATGGAAGTGTTTTAAGTTCAGAATCTCGCTTAGAAGGGGATGGTTCATCCTCTATTTTTTCACTTTCGCTGTGTTATTTTCCAAAGTGCGTATCAACTCCTTATCCTTTGCTTCCAATTCCTCCTTTTTCTTTGGATTCATTAAACATTCTTGAAGCTCATCATTGAGAATGATCACCTCTTGCTTTGTGTTGACACACTCTTGAATATCATTAACAAAGTAAATGGACTCTTCAAAATCATATGAGGGATGTTTTAGAACCTTATTCACGTTGAAGATCATTTCTTCTTCATTGAATCGCAAGATAATCGTTTGCTCATGAACATCAGTTAGAGTTCTTGCCGTATTCAAGAAGGGTTTTCCCACTATCAATGGTACCTTTCTATCTTCCTCCATATCTATCACCATAAAGTCTACGAAAAAGATGAAATTTCCTACTGTTATCAATAAATCCTCAATAATTTCCTTCAATTTCTTCATCGATCTATCCGCCAATTGAAGTATCATTCGGGTTTCCTTTAGATCACCTAAGTTCAATTTCCTGCAAATTGAATAAGGCATCAAGTAAATACTACCACCCAAATCACATAAAGCACGTCCAACAAAATTTCTTCCTAATTTACAAGGCAATATAAAACTACTAGGATCTTCTAATTTTTTAGGAAATTTATTGGTTAATATAGCATTAAAATTATCGGATAATTAAACCATTCCTATACCTTCTAGCTTTTTCTTATTAGTGCAAAGTTCCTTCATAAATTTAGCATATTTAGGCATATGTAATAAAACTTCAACAAATGGTAAATTTATATGTAGTTTCTTAAACATGTCTAAAAATCTACTTAATTGTTTATTTTGCTTTTCTTTTCTAGCTAGAACAGGAAAAGGTAATTGAGACTCATCAAGTACAGTAGAAATAAGTTTTTCTTTACCTTTACCCTTCTCAACCGTATGAGGTACTTTCTCAATATTTTCAAAGTTAGGAATACTTACCTCCGCTGTTAGTCTCACCCTTGAGGAAGAATTCTTATCAATTTCAGTTTTGTCTAACTCCTTTCCACTTCTCAAGGTGATTGCTTTAGCTTTCTCCTTTGAGTTTCAGTCAACATTTGATGGAAACGTTCCTTGAGTTCGGTTGGATAATAAATTTGCAAGTTGTCCCATTTGGTTCTCTAGATTCCTAATGGATCCTCTTGGTTCCTCATCCAAATGTCTTGTGATTTCCATCTCGTATCTTGACTGGCCAAGATTACATTTTGGGAGGCCATAAAATTCGCAATCATCTCTTCTATATTTAATTTCTTCTCTTGTAAAGGGAGAGGTTGAGAATTTTGAAAACCAGGAGTTGATGGTATGATTGTAATCTGTATTGGTTTGGGTAATGTGGTAGAGCTTGATTTTGGTATGGGGGATGGTTATTTGAAGGTTGATTATGGTTAAAAGTAGGTCTAGGATGAGGGTTAGAAGAAGAAGCTTGATTGTCTGCCCTCCATGAAAAATTTGGATGGTTTCTCCATCCCGGGTTATAGGTATTACTATATGGGTTTAAGGCATTTACTTCTTCTACCATTCCTTTACCATTCTTCATTCTCGAAGATCCTTGAATTCCTGCATAAGCATCAACTTCATTAGATAACATAGAAATATTTTTAACTTTAAGCTCATTTATCTCTCTTAAATGCTCTTTTCTCATTAATTCCATTTGAGCTCTTAACATATTTACTTCATCTATATTATGAACTCCCTGTTTTTTTTTGTGCTACTCTAGAAGTTGCCCATTGAGCATCATTGATAGCTATCTCATCAAGAAATAGGAATGCATCTTTCGAAATTTGGTTTATAAAGCTATCATTTGAGGCTGCATCCAACAAAGATCTTGTTGATTGATTAGTACCTGCATAGAAAATATGCATTAATTGATAAACAGGAAACTCATGATGTGGACAGCTCTTTAAAAGTCTCCTAAATCTTTTCCATGCTTTATGAAATGGCTCCTCATAAAATTGCTGAAAATCATTGATTTATTTTCTAATGAGGGTTGTCTTAGTGGGTGGGAAAATTTTGCACATGAATTTTTCTTGCATTTGTTGCCAATAATGGATGGATTGATTAGGTAGCATTTGTAGCTAATCCCTAGCTTTTCCTATGAGGGTGAATTGAAAAAATTTCAGCCTAATTATATCAGTTGATACATTTGAAATTTGCACAGTGTCACTAACTTCTAAGAATATATCTAAATGTTGTTCAGGATCCTTTATGTTTGAGCCCGAAAATTGTTTTTTTTTGTACTATTGTGATGGTAGTGGGTTTAATCTCAAAAGGCCGGTGGTGAGAAATCCTAATGGTTCTATGTTCTTCGTTTCGCCAAGGAATAGCATAATCCCTAATAGTCCTAGGTCGATACCCATTCCCGGGAGCTTGATGGGGTACATCTTGCTCTTCGATCCTAGGTGGTGGCGGATCATTCATAGGTTGTTCTATTTTTAGGTCATTCATGTTGCCTCTTAGCCTTCTAATCCTATAGAATATCCTCTCAATTTTAGGGTCTACAGGTGGAATGAGGTTGTTTCTCACCATAAACCACTAGAATCTGAAAAAGAATTAAAACAAAAATCAGAAAATAGATGAAAAAGAGAAGAAGAACACATAAAAATTCACTTTAAAATCAAAATAAATAAACAAACACCAATGTGCCCCCGGCAACGGTGCCAAAAACTTGACCGGCTTCTAGCAAGTGTACTAGATTGGCTAGTAATATAGAAAAATATAATTATGACCATCAAATATCGAATCCAAGGGAAATATATGTTTGTGTGAATGATTTTAATTTTAAAACATAATTTGTATGAAGAGAAAAGAAGAGAAATCTCAAAATTGTGATGTTGAAGGTTAAAAACTAAAAACTGAAAATAAAGTAAAACAATAAAACATTCAAAATAATTGAATGTAAAACAAAAGCAAATAATTAATTAAGGTAAAAATCAATATTTAATAACAACTTTCACTAAAGGACTATCAACGTTAACCAATATTATTATGACTTAATCAAAAAGATAAACACAAGTGATTATGAAGAATTCAGATAAATAAAGCCAGATAACTTAACTCAAGATTATCATTCCAAGCATTAAAATTTCCTTATTCAAAACAATCCAACGCTTAGCATAAAAATCTGAATTAATCCTCCTAGATGTCTATTAAATCCTTTCTCAAATAATTTAACTTTCACCTATTCTTAGTTACACCCTTCTTAATCTTAACTTACTTTAATTAACACAAAACTATATCTTATTAAGATTATAATCATGAATTAACCTAAATAATTTAACCTAAAAACATGCGTATCAATGATCCAACCAAAAATCAATTACTAACCAATGTTTAATCAAGTTAACAACCAATTTTCAATTAAATAATGATAAAATTGTGTTTAAGAACTAAGAAATAATCAAACTTGTATTAAATTGAAGCACAATCTTAAGTCATAACAAAAAAAGTTAAGGATTCAAGTATCCATTAGCAAAAGTTAAAAGAAAACTACTCACTAGACATGTTTAAAATTAAAACAAAGTTTTGAAGAAAAACAGTAGAAATAACAAAGACATAAAAACTAAAAAATAATTAAATCTTGAGAACTAATGTTGATTAATGGTTGATTTTTTTCTTTGGTGCTTCAAACTTCTTTTTATAGGCAAAAATAGTGGTAGAATCCTTATAAACCTCCAGAATTAAAGTTGGAAGAAAACTCTTCTTAATCGGGAAATTGGAAAATCTTTTGCTGTATAGGAGTATAAACACATGGCCACTTGATTTTTCTCTTGTAAAAATACACTGTCGTGTATCTTCTATTAATGAAGTACATGGCCACTTGATCCCCTTTGAAATGATTCACACGGCCACTTAAGATTTTCTCCAGCAAAAGATGATACACGGCCACTTATCCTTTCACAACTTGAGACACACGGCCAATTATCCTCCAAATCTTCAATGCACACCCAATTATGAAAGAACACCAAGAATCACACGGCCAGTTGAGAGGAAAACCCAAGATGCACGGCTAATTAAGTCTTCAAGGCATAAAACACACGGCCAAGCATGTCTCTTCTGGACTCCACGAATATTTTCTTGCAATAATTTCCCAAATTCACAGTTTTGGCCTAAATCTTCCTTACTTTTTGCAATTAAGTCCTTTTCTTAGCAAAATATTCCTGAAAAGCACCAAAACTTTAAATTAACTTCTAAAACACACAAATCAATATTTTAACTCAAATTTAACACAAATTAAACCAAATTATCTAAATAACAATACTTAAAACATACTAAAAACAATATATAATTCACACTTATCAATATTCCCTACCACTTTGGGAGGAGATGCCCTCAATTGGTTCCACAAGCTTCCCCAGGAATCGATCACCTCCTTTCTACAATTGAAGGAATTATTTATCACACGGTTCATTGTACAGATACGAGTGCTAAAATCTGTGAGTGATTTGTGTAACCTCTATTAGAGGAATGACGAAAGTCTTCAAGACTACGTCGACAGGTTCCAAGACATAATGTCGGAGGTGAGAAATGTCAGTGTGGAAATGGCATCCACCGCTTTGGCCAACGGTATCATTGACCGGCCATCGTTTGAGTCAATCAAAACAAGGCCGCCAACCAGCTTTTCTGATCTCATGGAAAAAGCTAGGCAACACATTCAGCTGGACGATGCCTTGAGGTCCAATCGTGGTAGAAGGAGCAATATCATGGACAGGCTCCAGCACCTAGACAAGTGGTCATTTAACCGGGCTTCTATATTCGAACGAATTGCAAGGAGTCATGAGAGAGCCTCTACTTCGAGGAATCTGGAAAAAAAAAGGAGGTCGAGCGATTCAAATTTGATTGGATGAGTGGCCAACAGACTCAAACCTTCACTCCCCTCAATACCAACCTAGCATAGGTGTTGATGTGGATCAAGAAAAAGTACCAAAAGGTGAATTGGCCCAAGAAGCTGGAGAAAGGAGCAAAAATACTCAAAACCATAACAAGTGTTGTAAGTTCCACAAGGATGTCGATCATACAACCAACGAGTGTTTCCAGCTAAAGGAAGAGATTGTGTGACTTTTGCAAAAAGGGTACCTCGAAAGGTTTGTAGGTTCGACCAGAGGGGCAAGTCCCTGTAGACAATCGGACATTAAGAAGGATGATTTTGATGATGAAGATGACGATAAACGGAGAAAACTGAAGAATATGGATCCTCACCGACCATACGCCAGCATCATAAATATGATCAATGGTGGGTCATCCTATGGAGAAGACCTCTCCAAAAAAAGAAAGGAAAAAGGTGTCTACATTTCTCAAACAGTTGAATGGCCAGCCCCAGTTACCATATTCAGTGAGGATGCACGAGATGTAATGTTCCCTCATGAAGACACTCTTGTGGTTAGGGCGCAAATTAATAATTTTGATGTAAAGAGGATATTGGTGGACAATAGGAATCCTGTCAATGTGCTCACCCTCCAAGCTTACAGAGCCATGGGGTTGCCATTCGAAGAGCTTAAGCCAAATGCCACACCTCTGACCGGACTCGACAACACTACCATTCCGATGGTGGGATTTATTGAGCTATTCATCGAGCTTAGCCAAGAAATCCTGGCCCTCACCTGCAAGGTAACTTTTATGGTTATTTATATGTTTTTTGCCTATAACGTCATTTTTGGCAGGCCTCTGCTTTTTTAAACTGGAGCTGTCACCAGCATCCGGTATATGGTGATGAAGATTCCAACCAGGGGAGACATCTCCATTCTAAAGGGTGACCAAAAGGCATCCAGAGAAGCCTATGTCACTATGATCAAGCACTAAAGAGAGGCCATGATGGTGGAACCAAGGCTAAAGTGACTTGAGCAGGTGGAGGAACAAAGAATAGACCCTATCGAAGAAGTCAAGACAAGGACACTTGTAAAAGGCAAGGCTATTCAAATAGGCACGAGCATGAACACAGAGGTCGAGGAGGCCTTCATGCAAGTCTTAATGATCAACCAGGAATCCTTCGCCTAGAAGCCGAAAGACATCTCCGGAATCGATTCCAATGTGATCACTCACAAACTGAATGTGAATCCAACTTACAAGCTAATTAGGCAAAAATTGCGAAGACATGCTCCCGATCAGAGGAGACTTATTTCTGAGGAAATAGATAGATTATTGAAAGCGGGTATAATCCAAGAGGTTGACTACCCCGAATAGCTCGCCAATATTGTTCTGGTAAAGAAGAAGTCAGGGAAGCTAAAAATGTGTGTAGACTTTATGGACCTTAACAAAGCATGTTCGAAAGACAGCTACCCCCTGCCAAGTATAGACCAACTAGTAGACACCATTGCTAATCATGCCATCCATTTCCTCCTCGATGCGTATGCTAGATACCACCAAATCATGATGTGATTGTTTGATCAAGAAAAGACTAGCTTCATCACAGATAATGGCACCTTCTGCTACAAGGTTATGCCGTTCGGATTAAAAAATACAAGTGCCACATATCAGCGTTTGATGAATAGGATCTATAAAGATCAGATCTGGCAGAACATGAAAGTCTGCGTGGATGATATGATTGTCAAAAGCAAAAGCCCCGAAGAACATCCTGCTGATTTAGCAAAGGTCTTCAATACGCTAAATAAATTTCGGATGAAGCTTAATCCTGAGAAGTGCATTTTCGGGATGCCTTCGAGAAAATTTTTGGGCTTCATGGTCTCCCAAAGGGCATTGAAGCCAACTCCAAAAAGATCAAGGCAATCTTGGATATGCAACCACCGAGCAATTTGAAGGACATTCAGAAACTGAATGGCAGAATAACAGTCCTCGGAAGGTTCATCTCCTCCTCAACCAAATGGTGCACCCCCTTCTTTAAGAAATTGAGGAAGAATGAGGCTTTCAATTGGGATGCCGACTGCCAACAAGCCTACAATGAATTAAATAAATTCCTCACCAACCCACCACTACTCAGTCGACCGCTTCCAGGTGAAAGTTTATACTTATACTTGTCAACTTCTGGTGAAGCTATTGTAGGTGTCCTAGTCAGAGAAGAAGAAACCCAGCAACTGCCTATCTACTATGTAAGCCAAGTGCTTAGGGGTTCAGAGTTGAGAAAAGGTCCGGTTGAGCAACTTATCATTGCCCTTATGATATGCGCAAGGAAGCTAAGGCAATATTTCGAAGCGCACATAATAGTTGTCCGTTCGGATCAGTCGATCAAAAAAATTCTCCAGACCCTGGACCTAGAGGGAAAAATGGTGGGATGGGCAATCAAGCTCCAATCATGGGATGTGAGATATGAACCAAGAAAAGCAATAAAGGCCCAAGCTTTGGCAGACTTTGTCACCAAATTTGCTAGTGAAGAAATAACCAATCAGCCCTAGCATGCAAAATGAAAAATGATCATGGATAGAGTTACAAATGACACTCAAAGAGGCACATGCATCATAATAATAGGCCCCTTGGGTATTATCATAAGGTACACAATAAAACTTAGCTTCAAAATTCAAATAATATAGCAGAGTACGAAGCACTTCTACAAGGGCTGAGGCTACTCCATGCCATCCAATCGGAGTCGGTCATCATCAAAAGCGACTCCTAGCTTGTGACCAGCCAAGTCTTAGGCACCTTCGAGGCCAGAGAAGCCAACATGGTACTATATCTGGTGAAGGTCAATGCAGCATTCAAGATGCTTGAAGAATATGGATCCGAATGAAACCTACAAAAGTTGCCAAGAGATCAAACTTTAGTAGCCGATCGGCTCACCAAGATGTCTGCTTCTGAACAAGAGATGGTTACAGAAAACATAACCATCGTCGAGCAACTGACCTCCTCCTTAGACGAGCCAAAAATGATGAAAATTGAGCCAGCTCAAGAAACATCGATAAGCTCCATCAAATGTTACCTACAAACAGGGCAGTTACCCGAAGATAAAGTGGAAGCCCGAATGGTATCCTGTAAATCTCTAAATTACTCTGTTATTAACAGTGAATTGTTCAAAAAAGCTTTCAGTCAGCCCTGACTCAAATGCATGATAGAGGTGGAAGGAGACTACATCTTAAGGGAAATTCATGAAGGCATTTGTGTAGCACACAAAGCTAGTAAGGCCATCGCAAGGAAAGTACTCCAAAATGGATATTTCTGGCCAAGTATCTTCAAATATGCCCAAGAAAAAGTAAGAAGGTGTCAACAATGCCAGATTCATGGAAGACTCATCAGACAACCAGCAGCCGATTGGTGTATCTTGGTCATTCGACTAATGGGGTCTGGACATCCTAGGACCCTTTTCCTAAGAAAAAAGGCAGATGAAGTTCATCCTTGTTACCGTCGACCACTTTTCCAAATAGATTGGGGCAGAGCCTCTAGCGACAATCACAGCGGAGAGGGTTAAAAATTTAGCATGGAAGGACATCATTTGTAGGTATGGCTTACCGAATGTTTTTATTATAGATAATGGCAAGCAGTTCGGTAGCTTAGTCTTCATAAACTTTTGCCAAAATCGTAATATCAGCCTTAAGTTCACCTCGGTCACCCATCCATAAAGCAATGGGATGACCGAGGTCTCCAATCAAATACTCTTGGAAGGCCTAAAGAAATGACTAGGTGAGGCAAAAGGCAACTGGACTGAGGAACTGTAAAGTGTCTTATGGTCTTACAGGACCTCTCCAAGAGTTGGCACTCACCAAATGCCATTCTCTCTTGTCTACGACTCCAAGGCAATGATACTCGTAGAAATCGACCTCTCATCCTATTGATCCGCATTCTATTCTGATCGAATGAACATCCTGAATAGATGCCAAGATTTGGACCTGATTGAGGAAAGGAGAGAAGATGCCTACGCCAACATCGCTGCTTACAAACAAAGAGTCGCTAGATATCACAACACAAAAGTAAGGACAAGAACCTTCAACGTGGGTGATATGGTGCTTAGGAAGGCAGATATAGGCTTGAATAATGCTGGAGTTGGGAAGCTAATGCCAAATTAGGAAGGCCCCTACGAAATCTCCAAGGTTCTCAGCTCCAGTACTTATAGGCTTAGAACCCTTGAAGGGTCGGATATTTCCAGAAGCTAAAATGTCGAAGTACTCAAAAAGTACCATGTATAATCATGTATTAAATTGGCATTCAATAAAGAAAATTTTGTCCATATTTGAGAAAAGGTATGTTTTCATTTATTTGTTTGTGAGGTTTAATGTTCATTTGCAGGCTATTTGTTTTACTCCATGTAACAAAAATCTCAATTACCAATCATAGTGCATCTCATCGGAATTAGGGATGATTATTCGCTAGGCTCGAAGCTCATACTGAGCCCAAAATGTGAAAACTTTTCTCCATCATAAGTTTGTCTCCCTCGCAAGGCTCGATGCTCATCTCGAGCCCAAAATACGAAAGCTTTTCTCCATCATAAGTTCGGCTCTCTCGCTAGGCTCGATGCTCATCCCGAGCCCAAAATACAATAGCTTTTCTCCATCATAAGTTCATCTGCTAGGTTTGATGTTACCGAAAATGCAAGATACCTCCATTTAATCTCCACCAACTCATTCGCTAGGTTCGACGTCTATCCCGAACCCAAAATGCAAAGGACAACAGTTGAGTTAATTATCTCTCCTCAGTATTTGATATATGAAATCGCCAAATCTTCAAAACAATGTAAGATCGAAAGGTCATTCGCCATATATGATTCTCCTACGAATAGCCAATCTTTATATTCAATCGAATAATACTTCAATCAAATTAAAGACTGAAAATTCACCTACTGTGTCAAGATAAATCTAAGTCATAATTCATGCTTGACTAAAAAATTTTATCTTTTAAACCCGATCAGATTAAGCGATCATTAATCTTAAAGAGTTGTGTACTGCAATGCTTTAAAAGCATCTTAAAATTTGGGAAGTGCTCTCCTTAGGTGATTTTATATATTCTCCACGATTGATTATATTCTCCTTAGTTGATTTTAAGATAAATATAACTCAAAATTAAAAATTGCATTATGAAGGCACCATTGAGAAGCAAATCGAATTTTATTCATATGTGAAGTTTGTACAAGTTACAGAAACGAAGGAGAAAACTACAATAAAGAAAAAATATTACAAGAAAAGAAAAGCCTAAAATTCTATATCTACAATTTCTACTGTGGTAGCATTCGGGTTGGCAACAGGCTCTATGGTAGTCTCGATAAAAAGCTGGCCAGATCTAACAGCTCCTTCAGTGGCAGGCTCTAATCTGGGAGGGGCAACTTCAGGCCTTGTTGGTAGAGGGGCAATGACTTCAGGCTCTGTTGGCGGAGGAGGAATGACATCGGGCTCGGTCGACAAACTAATGCCTGCCTATGATGTTAAAGGTATTTCCTCTGCCGTTTCCTCAGTCTCTTCGATCTAAGGGGCCTCCTCTTCATCATCGCTAGAAAGGAGGATTGGTAAGAATCCCTTGGTCCTTTATCCAATCAAGATCAGCTTTAGGGAAGCACTGCCTAGATGCATAAATCAACCGAGTTAGCAGCCTCCCTTGGGCCTCGCTTAACTGATCAAGAACCTCCTTCCTCTGGGCATCCAGCTCTTTCGCCAATTTCTCGCCCTAAGTTGCCTCCTTCTCTGACAGAACTGTCTCCATAGAATTTCTCTTGGCTTGAAGAACATCGCTCTCAGACAGAGCCTTGTCTTTTTCTGTGATGGCTTTATTTCTTTCAATATTGGCTTTAAGATAGTCGATTGAAAGCTGAGAGCGTTCACCTCTTAGCCTGCCCACCTTCTTCTCGTACTTCTTACAAAGTGTACTATCAGCAACAAGACGTGCCATATCCCTCTTTAAGTGGTCCACCTCATTCTGCTGAGATTTGAGGTCTTGGGCTAATCGGCTCTTTCCCTCTTCAACTCCTCTACCTCAGATCTTAAGAGCGCAACCTCATTTTTGTCGCATCACTGGCAGTTTCTGCCTCCCTCCTTTGCCGAATGGCATCCTCCCACTTCGATTGGGCATAGGCTGCTATACCATGCAGGTGAAGCCCTCTTTTTATTAGCTAAGAAAAAAAGAGAAATATCGTTAAAAAAAAAGGAAGAAAGGATGCAAGCATTACCTCAAAGCTCTGCTATTGAAACAACCCGAACTCTCGGGAGAGTAGGTTGAGCTCTGTCATAGCCTTAAAATTGCTCTCCTGAGCAAGGCCTTAGCAGACGAAGGATAATACACCCCTACTAGTCACTGACCAGTCATCACCAAATTTTTCCTTCAAAATATCCTCAAGGGAAGGACCCTGACTCTCTGAAGCTCTTCCTGGGTGCCGTCGAATGGGTTCACCTTGGATAACCTCCTTGCCCTTCGTAACAACCCGGGCATCTACAGCGGCCACAACCTCAGTAGCCTTATTTTTTGCTGCCTCCTCGGCCTCTTTTGGGTCGCCTGATCTATTGGCACCCCCTTTCTGTGAGCATAAGATCGAGGGATTAGGGATGGTTGTGGCTTTTTCTCGTTAGATTCATCCCTCAGTTGTAGTCACCTGAGTCGATGATGTCCCACCATGTTGGTGGAGGTGCCATCGGTCTAGTAATAGTCAGCAGAGGATGAGCGATGGGGATAACTGCAGCAACAGGAGCTGAAGTCGTTGCAGCGGCAAGAGGTGCAGAAGGTGCAGGAATACTTGTTGCACTCTTGGAAGTCTGAACCTCCGAGACAGGCAAGATCTTCCTCTTCATAGATCTTCTTTCCTCTTTGGCCAACCTTTCGACTTCCCTTTTGGCTTTGACCCAATCGGCAAGTTGCTTTGCAGTATCTTCTCCTCTCGCCATTTCGCTTGCAGCTGCATCACAGAGTCAAAAAAGATAAGTATTTCGTTCAAAACAAGAATAATAGATGCACATGCAATGCATGAATCATTAAAATATACGCCCTTCCCCTCACTCTTATTAAAATGCTCACGTTTTGCATTCTCACCAGCCTCGTAGTTTGAGGATCCTATCAACGTCGCCAAGAGAACATTGGAGTCGAAGGGTTATCTGTTCCTCGCCACGGCATCCATCAATTTCTTGATGTTGGTTTCGTATATAGATCAACCGACAACATGATCTTTCAAAATCTCTCCCTGAAACCCTTCATTGAAGATGGGACAGTGAAGAGCTTTCAATGTTGTCTGCTGGTGAAGTAATACTCCGACCCATCACTCCGACTGAAAATATAAAAGAAGTGAGTGAAGAGGTCCAGAGTGGGGGCTATTGTTTCTATCTTACACAAGATCTTAAAGCAGGCCACCGTCCTCTATCCATTTGGATGCAATTGGTTAAGGGCAATTCCATAACCCTTAAGCATGGCCGACTCAAATACACCAAAGAGAAGCCTCATCCCTGCATCCAAACTACATAAATGGCAAATAAACCACTCGTTCCTTTCATAGCCAAAAGATCCCGGCCCCTCTGTCACCGCCATGGAATCCGAACAGGCCATCACCGATACTTCTGCAGGAAAATGGTACTATAAAGGAATTCTCGCCACTTTCTCTTCTGTCAATCACGAAGGATGAGCGAGAGGCTCCCGATTCTTGTAATCTTCAAGGAAACTTCTATCTATTGGCTGACTACTGCTTGAAGCCATTTTTGGTAGAGGGGGAGGAGTAAAGAGTATATGTGATGAATGAAAAAGAAAATCGAAGGCAGGGATTGTTTACTTACTTGGGTAATCTCGCAGAAACTTTGAAAATTTTCGAAATTTGAAGCCCAGGAATTGTTGCTAAGGGTTTCAAATAATTGTTGCTCGCAAAGAAAATTTGGTAGAGTTTTGCTAATAATCGTTGAAAAGTAAGGAAAAATCATCTCAAACTTACCTATTTATAGGCAAAAGGATTCTAGAATACTACAAATGCCTCTTCGTTGGATGGATGCCACGTGTCTTCAATACATTACTACGATTACGGAGAATTAAGTGTCATCCTCGATATGCGCACATGCATTAAATGCATAACGGCTGTTTGAAATGAACCGACGCGACTCATCAGTTCGCGCCTCCTAAAAATTCAAAATCCTTCCAAAAAGCTTAAATCGCCTGATCGGACCATTTGGATGGGGGACAAATGATAACTATGGAAAAAACATATTTGAAGGCCCAATCAAGTTGGCCCAACAACACTTGACAGGGCCCAAAGCCTATCAACAAAAAAGTAAAGTGTGAGCTGAAAGACAAGATAGGAAGACACGATGTCCGATCGGACTGATAGGACAACACATCCTGTCAGTCCACTGACACAAACTAGTGCTCATACCTCCTACCTGCTTCCTGTCACATCGCCACTCACCTGCTCCAACTGCCAGTTGTCACGCCCCAAGGTACTCAAGTACCCCTCCTCTATCTCCTATAAATAGCCAAAAAAGTAAAAGCTCCAGGTATTGAACATCTGAGACTCTCTCTCTCTCTCTCTAAATACTCTCTCTAAAAGCTACTAACTTAAGTTTCGGAAGGCTAATGTCTGGTCCAACCGGACACTCGATCTTGTAGGATCAAGCATCCGATCGGGACTTGCAGCCACCAGCTCTCTAATTTAGATAAGACATTCCAGGCTTTATCACTTACTGCGCCACCAAAAAAAGAAAATTAGGACAAATTCAACCAACCATGCCAGTTAATGATGCAATTAAATCCAACAATTATTATGTTATCTTGTTTTTGTTGAATTTTTAGTATTAGAACCATTTATGACAAAAAGAGTAAAATAAGAAGATGAGAAAGTTGCCAATAAATTTAGGTACACGAGTACTATGAAAATGAAGTAAAAAAATTTAATAAATTTAATTAAATAAAAATTTAAAAAATTAATGTGATTCTCATCAAATACCAGTTAAACAAATATCAAATATTAAGAAAAACACAATACCTCTATAAAGTGATAATATCTAATCCATTTCTACTTTAAGATACTTGCGTATCTCACATCGATTAACTATAAAATAAAATATTTAAGTTTAATTGGCAACTAACTCCATTAGTCACATATACTTATGTTTGTATGTGAATTTTCACATACATACTTATACAACCTATATATATTTGAAGTTTCTGATATTTGATCTAATTTTTTATTCAAAAATAAAATCTTATTTTATTTTTTTATGCATTATAATAGGAGAAGTCAATTAAATTTGATTTAGGGAAAGAATGTATTATTATTATTACAAAAAGCTAGTAATAATAATATTGGATTATGATATGATTTATTTATTAGGTAATTTTTTTCCCAATTTTTATCAGGTCATTGAATATCGAGTTGTAGTAAATTACGGAATAAATACTCAACTTTTACATTGGGAAATAGACAGCCCAATTATAAGTTAAATTACAATATGAAACAACAAATATAAATACTAATTTTTTTAAAAGAAATATAAAAACTAATTTCAGAATTTGGATTAATATTTATAAGAACAAGTTGTTGCCGGCTTAATTACCGTCCTTTCTTCCAAGTTCTTTCATGGATTTGTTCGTATTTTAAACATATTTAAATAGTATCGGATTTTTGTATTAATTGGTTCTGCAAAATTTAAAAAAAATGGAACTGAATATTGAAGAACCATAAACTAAAATAATATCTAAATTATTGTTTACTTAGATTGAAGTGATTAAATAAAAATCGAAATGTACGAAATCCAGGGATTTATAAGCTGGACTAGTTATAAAATTAAAAACATAAAAAACAAGATAGTGTCAGTTTGTAGCATTCATTAATTCCTTTCACATGTTACATGTCCTAACATAGTATATCATAAAACCATACTCGGCCATTCGGACATATTTGGCTTCTTCTAGGATTTTATATACTTTACTTTCTTTTTTAGAGATACAAATAGAGATTTTCTGCTTTTTTTTTTTTGTTTGTCTTTTTACTCCATTAGTTGCTGCTAGGCTTAATTTTCTCTTTTTCTTTGTTTTCTTTTATTAACTTTTTTCATAATTACTGCTACACTTTAAAATTCAAAAAATTAAAAAGAAAAAAGATTAAAATGTATCTCTATTGACGGATTGATAAATGGGTTAATGATATTATAAAATAATTTTCCTGTTAGTTTTATTTTATATTTATAAAATGAATTTTTTTTTATTTTTTAGCAAAAATACATATTTTTGGTGGGATTTATTTGGTTTTGTTTGGATGTGAGACTTTTAGGGCTCAAAACGGGTTAAGGTAACTTTTAACAATCGCTGGGCCATTGGAGCCTCAAATTTCCTTCTCAATTGGGCTAGGCTTTTGGGGTTGAACGTGTTGGTGGGTTTCAGCTATTCTCGGATTTTCTCTTTGGTAAATACTCCAATTTGGTTTCCCATTAAAATGTTAGCTATTATTCTAATCAAATTTTATAATTAAGAATAAAATAACTAAATAATTGAAAAATTGGACCTTTAACTGCTTCAATGAATAAATCCATAATCAACACATCTAGATGTGCCAAATGAACGAGTTGAGTAGATTTGGATTTGATCATTAATGAACGGATTATATTTGAATTTGTCATAAATGAATCAAAAAAATATGAATTATAAATGAATTAATATCCAAATTGATTGGATAAATTTGAATTGATCCATAAGTTTAATACGAATTATTATAAAATTTTTTATTAATTAATTAATGGATCCAATAATAATAATATTCAATTGAAAACATAATATAAATAATAAGTTGATATTTAAAAAAATAAAAATTTCATTAATAATTTAATTTTACTTCAAAAATATAAAAATTTGTGTACTTTAATTAATTAAAAAAACGAAAAAATTTTGGTTTTTTTTTGAAAATAAAAGTTGGTTTCTATTATATAAATTAAAACAAGAATCAACAACAACAACAACAACAACAACAACAACAACAACAATAATAATAATAATAATAATAATAATAATAATAATAATAATAATAATTTTATTCTTAAAAGTTTCGCACTTACAAAAAAAAATCATATCTCATCATCTTCTCAAGCTTTGAATTCATGTGATTTTTATGTGATGGGATATGATTTTTTTTTCACCTTTGAATTCATCATATAAATATCATTTTTCTTGCTTTAACCATCTCATAAACATCCCATGAAATAGTTAAAGCAAAAAAAAAATGATGTTTATGTGATGAACTCAAAGGTTAAGAAAGCAAGAAAAATCATATCTCATTATCTTCTCAAGTTTTTTTTATCCCTTTCCATATCTCACATCGAAAAAACAAAGGGAGGGACATGGGTTTATAAGCCTGGATGCCCCTCACCTTAACAAATGAGCATTTGGGTGGATGACATGTGGTAAGTGGTATCAAAACCAATTCAAATTTAATTGTCCTTTTACTATTTGTTTATTTCAACAGGTGGGACATGCTGATGATGTGGCTTCTTGCGGTGATGTGGCTGCTGACATGTCGTGCGATGTGTATTCAAGCATATTCCCTGGCGTGCAACATCAGTATTCATGCAAGAACATTACCGAAAATCGGTAAAAATAATTTTTCTGCAAAAATATGATAAGTTCAGTGACATTTAAGTAATAAAAAATAAATCAATTGTTTTCGCATGATAAGTTGTTAGTTCAGTGATCGTGGGTAAAATTGACCCTACATCTGTCGTATGTGGCAAATACAAAGATGGTACAAGACTTTAATTCTATATCTAAATCATTCTTTTGCTAGTTGCATTATCATTGACTATAAATAGATAGTGTCCGTGAAATAATTACTCAATTGTTGTAGTACGACTAATTCCTTTTATTTTTCATCTTTAATGTGCAGGTATGGTAGGAAGTGTAGGAAATGAGGTGCTCAATTTAGCAATTTGGTAAAATTATTAATTATTGTTGTAACGTTGGTTAATTAGCAACGCACTCTTGCACATTTATGTTAATTCATTTGGGTGGTGTTTGAATTATGTGTTGAGAAAGCAAAATATGATGTGATGTTCATAAACACATCACATATTGGAATTGTAGTTTAGTTCCTTGTATAGTTGCTGACAAATCGCCTTTATGAATCACCTAGTAGGAGTGGGAATTCGAGAAATGAATCTAATTTGTCGAGAGTTTGGAGCATATAAAGCATTAGGGATGAAGATGCTAGAAGTGTCGGTGGTGAAGGAAAGAAAAAAAAGAATTTATAGCAAAATAGTAGAGTCAAGGGCTGAAAAAAAAATGTATTTGTAAAAAAAAAAGATATTCTTGAAATTTTAAAATTAATGAATACATTTAAAAAAAGTGAGGTAGGAAAAGAGGTATTTTGGGTAAATTTCTCGTGATTTTCCTAGGTAACGATAGGACTTAAGACCATCTAACGGCTTAAGAAGAATCCCAGATTATGACTCGGGCCTAAATTCTATGGCTGCTCTGTATATTTCTTCTCTTGTTTAATGCTATCATGTTTTCACTTAAGCGTAGGGAGCAAGTTGAACATTTATTAATTGATTTAAGAATTTAACGTTGATTTAAGAAATGACAAAATATATAAAAAGTACAATAACAACTTACCCTTTAACAACATTTCCAATTACTTACGCATATCTCCAAAATGTTTTAAAAATCCAGTTGACTTAGCCAGTTTAACCGATTAATTTGCGAACCAACAGAGAAATTGGATAATTTAATTTAAAAATCGAAATAAACAAAAACTCGCCTTGAATGGGAAAAAATGGATTGGATCGAAATTGTTGAACCGGCTTTCACTAAAGCTCGATTGCAAAACTGTGCTTTTTGTGTTTTTTCAATTAAAAAAAACAAATGCCAAATCCTTAATTCTGTCGATCCTGAAACCAAAAGGGCAGAGCAACAACCTTTATCTCATTCTCCATCAACAACCAATGCCATTTCCTTTCGGTCAGCTACTCCAACGAACACCAATCGTCCTCGGATCTCCGATCAACCAGGTACCACTTTATGTCCTTCCTTTTTTCTATGATGTTTGTTGTATTTTCACGGGCTGGCAAATGAATGAAACAAGAATAAGGATTTTATTTTAGTTTGTCGACATATAATATAAGGTTCCAAAAGCTGAAATTGCTATGGACATTTCTCGTCTTGATCCACTCTTTTCTCCAGCTTAGAGTTTGCGTACAAAAAAAAAAGCATTGATATATGATATTTCTGCCCAGAGTAGAAAACAAGCAAAATAAGAACATAGAACCATCAGAGAATAATCTCAACATTTTAGGTTACTATTCAAAGTCTTAATGTAATTAAGCATCAAAACTTAGTCACCTCACCCATATGAACTACACTTAAGTTAAACATTATTGTCATTCTGTTTGAACTTAGCTTTAATTCATTTGGCAGCTATAAGTACTCAAGTGAAATATAATGCTATTAATTGTTTCTTCTATAATTGATGATGATGTACCCATAATTGAATTTGAGGGGATTTTGTGCAAAGGACAAAATAATTATTTATTTGGCAATGTAAGTTAGAGAAAAGGACAAAACAATTATTTATTTGATTTTTTCTAATCCTCTAATTATAATTAAATCATTTCTTTCTAATAAATAAAATTTCAATTGCCTAATCTTTATGGTAATTAATTATATTTGATCATTTATTTGATACTATTATTTGATTATATTCTCTAATCCTAGTTCTTTAAAGAAATCATTTATTTGATCATGATAAATAAAATTTCAAAATCAAATGGTAATGATACTATTATATTCTTTCTTTCTGCACATTTCATGAGCATTTGGTTTAATTCATAAATTATAATTAATAGTGATGAGATTAAAGGGTAATTCTATGAGTAAATTACTTGTCATAGTTTTTATTGTATGTTTAAAATTACGTGTTTGATTTAAAATGAAAAAGCCTAGAGTTCTCAATGCTTGTTTGGCGTCCATTTGAATATTTCACTGCCCCTTCACTTAAAAGTAGCCTCACTTTTAGGCGCATACGTCCCTTAACTAATAACGATCTCTCTTTCTCCGTCACTGAGAATGGTGGGGAAGGAAGCAAAATCAGATACGCTATTGGAGCTGTTTTTAAAGATCGGTCTAAATGAGAGAACTGCGCGTAACACCATTGCCAATAACAAAGTCGCCAATAATCTGACCACCGTCATTCAAGAGGTATTTAGATTATATTTTCTCTTATAGATTCTCGTTTACCAGTTTTTGCATAATGGCAAGTGCCAAGTGCTGCATTTCAAAATTTTGCTGAGAACATAAAGGAGAAAACAACTGTTTAATTATTTTCTTGTTTCAAAAAGGTTTGAATTTAACATCGTTAATTGTATTTGTTTCTATTTCTATTCAGTATGGCATCTGGTAGTTTTAGTTCTAATTTTAAAGCACAACTCAAGAGAAGGGGCAGTGAAATGTTCAAATGGATGCCAAACAAACATTGAAAACTCGAAGGCCCTATTTACTTGTAAAAAATATGGCCTGTGTTTTGGAAAATTTTTTTGTAGAAAATAGGAAACAGAAAATCACGTTCACGTAATGAAATATTTACAAATTGAAAATAGATTTTTTCTCTTTCCCGATTTCTCTCTCCAGACACCGACACCCAATCTTCCATCACCATCACCTTCCTTTTCTCCAGCAGCAGCTGTCGGTCTGCACCTTCCTTCTCTCTCTCGGGCTAGCAAAGGTGCAATCCCTCTTTCTCTTTTATTTCTTTGATTTCCAGCATTTTTCCATTCCTCTTTCAACCTTAGCCGTCGCCCCTCTTACGTTGGTCACTGTGAGTTTCGCCGGTCGTCTCCTCCATGAACGGTGGTTGGAAAAATGTGATGAAGTACCAAAATACTTGGAAATCAGGAGAAAATAGGAAAAAGGCAGATTTTGAGTTGGTGATTTCAACATTTCAAGCTCTAATCTTTGGATTTAATAATTATGTAAGCCTTAAATTTCTTGCCTTTTTATCATCTTAATTCCTCTAAAAATTATATTATTGTATTGATTTGAGTTATTTGGGTTGAATTAATAAATGTGCTTATAAAGAAGAAGATTTGAAGAGGAAGGAGAAAGGAAAGGAAGTGAGAGCTTGATTTTGACCTTGAAGGGTGTTTTTGAAGCCATTGAAGTTATTTTGTCAACAATTGAGGTTTGTAATCACTAAATTTATTTTTGTTTAAAATGTTAATTATTACATCTTTAAGATAAATTTCTATATAAATTAGATAATCTATGATATTGTATTTTGGTGTGTGTATAGCTATGTATTTTTTTAGAACTAAGGGTTGTTGATATGATAGATTTAGGAAGTTATTCATTTACATTAAATATAGATTGCTGTAAATAGATAAATTAAAGGGTTGGTCATGGGATTTATTTAAAATGGAAATATTAACATCTATTAAATAGCTTACTTTTCTTTCATTAGTATGAAAGTAATTGATGGATACAATAAGGACAAAGGTGAATTTAAATTACAGGTATCATGTATAGCTATATTGTTGTCATACTTTTAATTATGAATTGCTAAATTCATCCGATTATATTAGGTATTAAAATGAGAGTTAATTGTCCATGCGTCAAGCACTTGCATGTGGTAGAATATATAAATTACTGAACTAAATTATAAACTTTTAGCAAGTTATACATATGCATAGATACCATATAGAAAATATAATGTAGTAGAATATACAGAAAATTTGGTATGCATTGCTTGTGTTATATGATATTTTAATTTGAACATAATTATGAAAATTGATTGGTGTGATGGATGGTATGACGATGTGACGGATGGTGTGATGGTTGGTATGATGGTGTGATGGATTGAATGATGGTGTGATAGTATAACGATATATTGGATGGTACAACAATGTGATTGGTGATGGCGTGTTGGGTGGAAATACTGTAGTGTGTCAGTTTAATTGAAAATTTTTATTAAATGTAAATGAAAACAAACAAAAAAGAAATGAGTAATGATCTTGGTCAAGCCGACAGGCTTAAAAGGCATCAGTCCCGTGTACACCTACGATAGATTCCATAGATTACTTTAAGTGACAGAAAAAAAAGGAAATAAATATATATACAATAATATCCTTTAATTAGATGTTTAAAATGTCAATTAAAATCAAGATTTATTGTATTTTATGATTATAATTGAAATATTATATTAATTACATGCATAACTTATGGATTTCAGATAATTCTAGTTATTAGGAAGATCGAAAAATTTTAATTTTATTTATTTAATTAATTATATTTGTTGTATTTTAAAAAGTTATGAATATATCTTTTTGCATGAAAATTCTAGAAAGTAAATTTACCGGTTGCCACTAAGCATTATACTTAAAGCATGAAAATTTTTGTTTCTACGTGTAGGTATATAAGACTTTTTGGATACTTAACAAACTAAAGATCTACCAAAACGTAAGGAAGATTTTCTCTACTTTAGGATGGATGCTTTGGCTTGGAAGCTAGTTTTGTTTTGACATTTTGGGAGATTAAATATTTATAGGGATTTTAATGGTTTCCTGTGATAATTTTTGTATTAAAGGAGTTATATTATTATTGTTATATTGTAAAGATGGTTGCAGAATTTTTCCTTTTGGATGCGAAGCATAAATTAGAATGCTTAATTTCTTATATATTGTGGATGGATTTATTGTTGCTTGTGATGGATTGAGGAGGTTGAGATGAAAATTTTGTATTATTTGGTTATCAAAAGAGTTGAGAATCATGTGGGTCATTATAGGAGTGCGAATTATTTTCTTTGTAAATAGGGGGATAGAGATCCATATAGGGAAAACTATCCTTTTTTTGCAGAGGTCTTGGCAGTACAAAATTTTTGTGAATTACAATATTAAAATAAATTAGATTTGTTTGAGAAAGATTGTTAGGGTATCATTCGGTAACCGACCATTTATTTGAGTCGGGTACTAGGTGTTACATTTAATGCTATCAGAGCTTTGATTTAGGCGATCCTAAACCTAGATTGGAGTAAGGAGAATAATAAATGGGAGAAATATGCTCCGTGTGCCTGTCAAATGATCATTCTTGATACAGGTAAAATTTTTTTATATAAAGCATGAACATTTGGGCGAGGCGAAGTATATAAAAATATACATGATGCATGCCCATTTGCATAAATTGAATATGACCAGCATTGAGCATGCACACCTTCATTTATACATTCACATTCATAAATGGTTTATTGAAAAGGAAATTGCCCAGTTTATAAAGGATTTGACAGGTTATGCATTGAGCATATTAAAGGAATATGAAAAAAATAGTTTTCTTGGTGTGAATGGAATGGGAATGAATTGTCAAATTGCGAGTATATGGAGTTTGGAGGTTTGAGAAGTAATACATATATCTTGTGAAGATCTATTTTCATCTATTATTTCAATTGGCTATGGAACTAGATTCGAGTAGGGCTGGTCAAAAAGAGGTGAAGAGTTATGCCTCTACAACCATCGATGGTACTGCAAGGATAGGTTCCCTATCGAGGACCCTGCCTGCCTCAACTCTTCCACTTAACCTACTTGTTCTACCCATATTTCAAGCTTAAATGGAATTTTACCAATCTATGACTGAGACATTCAGGAGAATGATAGAGGCTATACCACATTACTGGCCCCAGCCACCACCTCCTTAGTGGGTAATTTTGAGAGAATGAAAAAGTTAGGAGTGGAAGATTTCTATGGAGATGTATCTAGTACTTAAATAGCTTAATAATGGCTTCAAAAGATAAAGAGAATTTTTAATCACATGAAAATTTCTCTTGAGGATAAATTAGATTGTGTGGTTTTTTTGCTTTAAAGGCAAGCTCATGAGTGGTGGTTAGCTATCTCCAGAGATATATCTGATCTGGATCCCACTTGGGATTTCTTTTTGAACCAATTTGAGAAGAGATATATCGAGGTCCAATATAAGAAGGCCATAGAAAAAGGTTTTCTTTATCTTAAACAGGGGGTAGGTCGGTGGCTGAATATTTGAGAGAGTTTGATTGACTAAGCCACTATACACCAGAACTTACTGCTATAAAAGAGATGAAACTTCAAGTGTTTAAACATGGGCTGCATACTTAAATTAAACAGGTTATTATTGGTTGTAAATTCTGTGATCTTAGCCAGATGGTAAAGGTAGCTCTTGAGATTGAAGTTGTGGAGGTAGAAGAATAGAACAAAAAGAATAGAAGGCAATAGGGGCGAAATAAGGGCAAGGGCAATCTAGCTTAACTTCTAACCCTAGCAAGAGATTTAAAGGATCCTAAGGCTAAGTACAATCACAAGCTTACTCACAGAGATAGACTCAGAGTAAAAAATCTTCAGGTAGATCATGTCAACACAAGCCACCTCTATAGCCAGTACACTTGGGGGCACGAACAAAGTAGGTTCCTTATGTGAACGTTGTGGCAAGAAACATCAAGGCGAGTGCTGGAGGTTGTCAGGAGCTTATTTTAGATGCGGCTCCAGGGACCATTTTGCTAGAGATTGCCCTAAATTTTAGACTTTGACTACTCTACAAATCAGAGGATCTACTACTCAAGGAGGTAGAGGTAGAGGTAGAGGTGATGCCATGGGAGCTACCAATCAAAGAAATTTCTCACAGATGGCCTTAGAATTAGATGATAGATTTCCAACACATGCTTATGCTATTAAAGCTCGGAAGGAGCAGGATTCACCAGATATCATAGTCGGTAAATTTACTCTCTTTACTAATGATGTGTTCGCATTAATTAATTATGGCTCCACACATTCATATATATACACCATAATAGCTCATGAAAGGAGTTTAGATGCTGTAAAACTAAGTGTTATGAAATGTTTCGTATGGCACCACATGTGTTTATAAATTTATGTGAAAAATTAAAATTATTGAGTTTATTAAAAGATAAAAGAGATGTTAGCGTGGAAGAAGGTAATGGCCATAGATTTGTCAGTTTTATTTCATAATCTTCGTCAAAGGGTTACAGTGGAACGATATCAACATTTACTTGATACTATTCATAAATGGTGAAAGATGATAATTCGAGCATTGGCTATTTTAGGTACTCACTTGATCAAACATATGAACAGATTATTTATGTAGCCAGAAATTCAAATCAATCCCATATGGTTTTCATATTTTGAGGTAAGATGATATATTATTTAAATACTATAATTTCATTATTTTATGGTATACAGTAACGCAACATATATATAATATTAATTGTAAGTTAAATATTTTTTGTGACACAAATGTTATGGCTGTATGTTCTCACGATATGTTATTTATATTTGTGTACACTAGATGGAAAGGGATGTCAAATGATTTTAAAGTATTTCTTAATGCATTGACAAGATAATAAAATAAATTTTCCCTTCCAAATGGTGGTAAGAGGTTTTGTTATCATTTCTCCCTTAATATTGATTTATGTTATTATCTTTTGATTAACATAGATATTAATTTATAGATTATTATTAAGTCGTGGATGCTGGTTATCCCAATAATATCATGAGTTTTGGCTTCATATCATGGTGAAAGATATCATCTAAATGACTTTCGTGGACAAAAAAGAATTATAAAAAAATATGAGTTATTTAACCAAAGGCATTCATCTTTATGTAATGTGATAGAAATGAAATTCGAAGTATTAAAATATAGATTTTCAATTTTGAAATCAATACTAAACTATCCTTTATGTCGACAAAAGCTTATTCCCATTGCATGTTGTACATTGCATAATTTCATCAATATGAAAGATAAAGCCGATCAACTGTTTACATTATATGGTAGAGAAAATTTAACAATGTTTGAAGAAATTACTGTTAGAGTACAACATGAGGGTATTAATATTGTTTTATCCCAAAAAATGCAAATGTGAATAGTTAGAGAGTCAATTGCTTATCAATTATGAAACGATTATAATAATAATAGAAATAAAAAATTGATTGCATTTTTTTATGTTATTATCATTTGTTTTTTCAAATAATGTTCATCAATTTATAAAAAATTTAGTTTAAATGATCATTACACTTATAATTTCACCATATATATGTATTGTTTCAATTTTAAAAATTATAGTATAAATCTTTTCTTTTAATAATATATAATTTAATTTTTTAATTTAGAAAATAATTTTCATTTTTAATAAATGAATATGTTTTCTCATTTTACTATTTTTTGTTTTCAAGAATCTAGTTTTCCATTAGTTAATAAGTGAAAATGTTTTTTAAATTTTTTACAAAAAAATAAATGCTCCAATTTTCTAAAAAATATAAAATATAAAATTATTTTCTATAAACACACCCTAAATTTTTTCATTTTAAATCGAACATTAGTCCAACAATGTTGTTCAATTATCACTACAGCTTTTCTAATTGCTAAACTCCCAGCGTTAAAGCTTCCAAAACAACGCATCTCCCTAGAATCACAAATCAAAGCTATAGTACTTTTAAAACAAAAGCCATTTATCATTAACATATAATTCAGCTAGAAAATTACTTCACATCACATAAATATACAATTGAACTAACATTGAAGGGGCATTTTGGAAGTCAAAGCATAAAATTGAGACCTTTGTGTAATTTTCCTCAAAGAATGATCCCTTTCTACTGGGAGGGTGCAAAATATGAACCGATCCGACTAACTCGATCCGAATCAATATATTCGGATTGCGGTATTTGGATTTATCTGGTCGGTTTGAGTTTTAAAATTGTGAAATATCGGGTTCGAGTCGAGTTAAAATCCTCTAAAATCATCCCGAATCGTAACCCGAATAACAATACTATGATGCCATGTAATGGTCTCAACACCGGGTCAGCCGTGAATAGTACCTTCCGGCAGTGAATAGTATTTTTCGGACCCGAAAGGACATCCGAAAATTGAAAATATTTTATTAGACCATTTGACAGGAATAGTCACGGTGAGCCTATGGTTGAAATTTAAAGTGAATTTGAGGTCAAATGGGTCTCCAAAAGTCAAAAATACGAAAAAAGGTAGCGAGTCAATTTTCCTGGTAGAGAAGGGGACTTGATTTTGCTTAAATAATTAAAAATAGTAAATGAATTCCGAATATCGTCAGATTTTGTGTGCTTGCATGAATTTTTATGTAGAATATTTTGGTGATGAGAATGGAATTTTTCGGTGACTCCGACAGTTGTCGAATCGGACCGATAAGTTTGAATTGAACCAATAATGAACTCCGATTGAGCCAAAAATTTACGTCCTATCTATTTTTTATGTTTTAAGAATGATGGAATCAAAATTGAAGTGATTTGAAGTGAGAAAGAGAGAAAAATTGAATTGGGCTTTAAAAAGGCCTAAATGGGCCTTAATGTTTAAGTGGACAAAGCCCACTCATTTAAGCCCAATTTTGGCCCATAAAAAGAGTATAAATAAGGCTAAAAATATGAACAATTGCTCCAGAAAACTCCAGCATCTTCATCCTCTTTGGTGGTCGAACCACCCTCTCTCCCTCTCTCTCTTTGATTTCTTCTTCTTTTACCCCAAATCTCTCTTAAACTTCAACATAAAAGATGAAGTTCTCTCTCTCTAGGTCACCCTAGTGGCCTTAATCAAATGATTTGAGTAAGGAAAGACAAGGAATCAAGTGAAGAAAGGAAAAGAGGTAAGATAGAACTTGAAAATTCAAGTAGTTTTAATTGAGTTTTTGATGTGTTCTTACAGTTTTTGAGGTTTATAAGCTAATTATGAGATTAGATTTTTCATTTGAGGACAAAAATTTGGTGTTAGGAAGGCTTGAAAATTCGGCCAAAGATGTATTTGTGGAAGGATGGAGTTGTGCTTGGTGCCAAGTGAAGAAAAGTGAAGCTTAAGGAAGCTAAAGCATGGAAAAAGATAAGTGACTACAAAATCCCTTAATTTTCCATTTAATATGAATTTTTCTTGATTATGTAACTAAACTAAAAATATGTAAAATTGTTAATTGATGCAATTATGTTAGGATAATTGCAATTGGATTAGAGAAATGATGAATGGAAAGTGAAAATGAAAGAAATAAAAACTATTTAGGAAGAAAATTATTGTGGCCGAAAATGATAATAAGGAAAAATGGTGAGAAATTTGCATGTAAATGATGTATGTTGGCTTAAAATAATTGTAGACATGATAATTGATGTCTATAAATTTTTAGAGAATATTTAGAAATTATTTAGAAATTTTAAAGGTTATGTATAGGGTAGGTATTCAATGAAAATTGTGATTTAGTGTGAATAAAGTGATTATTTTGATGAAAAATTATAATAACCAATAAAGAATGCCTAAATAAATTTTATTGGAATTTATTGAATTTATTAGAATTTTATTGAAATTTTTATGTGTATATGTATTATGAAAATAATTGGAATAGCAATGCATAATGGTATAAAAATGACTAAAGTGATCAATAAATATGAAAAATAAATTAATGTCAATGATGAGAAATAAAAAGTCAACCTACGGATTTTTCAAAATAATTATTAGGTCGTGAAAATAATAAGAATAATGAATTATTGAAAAATAATTCATAAATAAATAAAAATAATAGAAATAAATTAATACGTAAATAAAAGAAAGATAAAATGAGTTTTAAATAGAAAAAGGACTTAAATGAAAAAGAAATAAAAGTTTTGGGGCAAAATGGTAATTTTGTCAAAATAGGTAATTAACGCGTAAAAATAAGTAAGAAATACTTACCAAGGGTAAAATGATAATTTTGGAGATTTAACTATATTAAAAGATAAAGTTTCCATGGTATGGGAACTAAAATGTAATTTTACCTGAAAATGGTAAAAGAAATAATACGCGATGAATAATGGAAGAAATGGTATAATAAAAATAGAAATAAATGATTATAATGACAAAATTATAATTATGTATTTGAAATAAATAATCCAATAGAAAAAGTCAAATTATGTATTTTTGCGGCATAAAATAATAAATTATATTAATGGAATTCCTAATTGTGCGAAATGTAGTAAATAAAGGTGTGACTAATTTATCGAAATAAATTAGTCAATAAAAAGCAGTAAAAGAGTATAAAAGTATAAAATATTTCGCTAGCGATATAAAAGTCAGTTAAGCGAATAATTAAACGTTTTGGATAAAAAAACAAAGTGTAATCAGTCAAGCTTAAAAGTATTGAAAAAATAATTCGTAAAGAATTATGTAAAAAAAATAAAAGGAAATTGTGAATTATAATGCCATAATTCATAACTTATAATCTGTATAAAAAATTGAAAAGTTTAAGTATCTAAGTGAATTATCGAAAAATAATTCGCAAAAGTGACTGAAAAAGAGAAAGCGAATAAAAGGATAAAAAGCTATTGATTAGTCAAAGGCACAAAAGAGTGCATTTGATCAGAATAAAGTATAGTAACAAATAAAAGAAAGAAATTAAAGAGTTTTAAAATGTTCAAAAATATTTACAAATGTGACTGATTATGTTTGCCCTTAGCGATAGACATGTATTATGATTCTTGTTTTGGATATAATTGGCTAGCCATAGGGACACCTCTGTACCGCGGTGCAAGTCATGGCGACTTGCTTAGCTATGGACGAGATCTTTGATCTCCATAACTTCTGTAAAAGTGAAAATGTATCTGTTTTTGCTCTGTGAGACTTGATCTTTCGAGATCATTTCTCTATCTGTTCTGTGGGACTTTCGAGTCCAGTCCCGAGTATCCTTTGTGAGAAACCTGTTATATTGCACTAGGGGCTCATCGAAGTGAATAAATTAGTATTGTTTAATTAAACTGAATATAAAAATATAAAAGTTATATCGAAAAATGATTCGTTTGAAAGAGGATACAAAGTTGAAATAAATCCGTAAGGTTTCTGACAAGTGTACTTAAAAAGAAAAAGAAAGGTTTTATAAGAATAAAGTATTAAATCAATGTTTAGTTAACCTTTTATAAGAATTCAAATATACCTTGTTTCACGTGAAAAAGATAATTTTAATTGATTAGTAATTCTTGTACCTTTTACCACTGTAAAGATAATGATAAGTCTTGAAAATAATATTAATTTTCCTGCTTAAAGTTAAAAAGTGATGATAGTGACAAAAAGTGAACTTAATGCTTAAGTAACGCTTTTCTGAAAGATAAATTACCTGAAAAGTAAAACGATATAAAGGCATAGAATTATGTAATGAGGGAAAATTAAAAGATATAAGTTTTAATTAGATAATAAAATATGGGTAAATGTATAAAAGATGAAAAGAAAGTTTTGACTGCAAATTACTCCAAAATAGCTATATCGCTTTGCGATGAAGCTTATAACCTTTTAACAGTAATGTAATTATTAGATCAAAGTTAAAGTAAAGTAGTAGAATAAATAGTAAAAAGTGAAGTCAGAATATAGATTGAATAATTGACCAGTAAAGCAAATATTAAAAGTAGTTTATTTTGGTACTAGTAAAGACACAAGTACCAATACACATCGCTAAATGAAATAATAATTAAATTGCTATGGCTAAAAGATAAAATGAAAGTACTGATAAAAAGTAAAAGTTATATTAAAGATTAACGTAAAGAAAAAAGGTAAATCTGATATTGATCTACATAAGAAGATATTGTAAGATAAAGTTGAAAGTTTGGAAACAAAGAACAATGATTACCAAAATACGAGTTAATAACATGACTAACGTTAATAAAAGTAAGAGAAAATATTAAATGAAATAAGAATAATAGTAGCATAAATTATGTAATTATGCATATTCTTGGGAAATTCTTGGATTAGTAGTCACCACTGGGCATATTTAATGCTCAGCACGTAGTGTTACTGCGTGCAGGTTCTGGAGTGTTGCAGGAGCAAAGTACATTGAAGGTCCAGGTCGGAAGAGAAGATTTTTGTATTAGTTAGTATAAGCTTTTGGCATGTATATACTTAGACTATTAAGGTAAAAGATTGTATTGTATTTTGATTATATTTTAATTGTTAATGGATGAGTGGACAGTGCAAGTTTTTGGTGTGATGGGTGATGTTTTTTTAATTGTTTATAAGACTATTGTTTGATTATAGAATTAATAAAAAAGTATTTTTAAGTGTTTCGAATTGTTCAGGAAAAAAAATTTACTGTCTTCAGTTAAGTCTTGTTTCGATAAGGACTGTTCCGAGAAGGGTATTACATGCCAAAAATCCCTAATTTCTATTACACTTCCTTCAAACCCAAACTCCTTAATCGTCGATCTTCCTCACACAGTCGCCCACTCATCGTCTCATCCTGTAATCTCTCACTGTCGCTGGTGAACATGTAATGGCCTCAACACCGAATTAGCTGTGAATAATATTTTCCGACAGTGAATATTATTTTTCGGGCCGAAAAGTACATACGAAAGTGTAATGGCCTCAATACTGGTCTGGTCGTGAACAGTAAATTCTGATGGTCAATAGTACACTCGGGCTGTAAATCGGACCCGAAAGTGAAAAATATTTTATGGGACCCTTGGAAAGGAATAGTCATGGTGAGTTCGAGGTTGAAATTTGAAGTGAATTTGAGGTCAAATAGGCCTCTAAAAGTCAAAAATACGAAAAAGGTAGCGAGTCAATTTCCCTCGTAGGGAAAGGGATTTGATTTTGCTTAAATAATTAAAAATAGTAAACGAACTCCGAATATCTCTAGATTTTGCGTGCCTATATGAATTTTTATGAAGAATATTTTGGTGTAAAAAAATGAATTTTTTGGCGATGTCGACAGTTGTCGAATCGGATCGAAAAATTTGAATTGGATCGATAATGGACTCCGATTGAGCCAAAAATTTATGTTCTACCTATTTTCGATGTTTTAAGAATGATGAAATCAAAATTGAAGTAATTTGAAGTGAGAAAGATAGAGATTTTGGTTTGGGCCCAAAATGACTTAAAATGGGCTTAATTTTATACTTGGATTAAGCCCATTAGTTAAGACCTTAATTAGGCCCATTTGAGAGATATAAAAGGAGATAAAATCTGTAGAAATCTCCAGATTTTGCTGGCTTCATCTTCCTCTCCTTTGGTGGCCGAACCTAGGCTTTCCATTTCCTCTCTTTTGATTTTTCTTCTTTCACTCTAATTTTCCCCTAAACTTCAACATAAAAGATGAAGTTTCATCCCTCTAGATAATTATTCAAGCCTCAACCATATTATTTGAAGGAAGGAAGCAAGAGAAATCAAGAGGGAAAGGTTTAGGTATCAAAAGGAGGTAAGAGATTTTCAAGGTTTTAAATTTTTTAAGGGTGCCTCTAAGTAGTTTTAGGTGCCTAGAATCCATTTTTGTGGTTTAATTGAGCTAAAAAGGTTGATATCATAGTGTTTTCTTTGATAAAGATTTCGGATTCCATGGTTTCTTCATGGTGATGGAAAGATTTATTTGGTTTAAGGCATGAAAAAGGAAGCCTTAGGAAGCTAAAGCATGGAAAGAGGTAAGTGACTACCAAATCCCTTAATTTACCATTTAATATGAATTTTTCTTGGTTATGTAACTAAGATAAAAATGTGTAATATTGTTAATTGATGTAATTGTGATGGGATTATTGTAATTATACTAGAGAAATGATGAATGGAAAGTGAAAATGAAAGAAAGAAAAATTTTAAGGTAGAAAAAGAATGGTGGCCGAATTTTAGTGAGAAGAAATGGTAAGAAAAAATGGATGAAAATAATGTATGGTAGCTTAAATTAATAATAGACTTGATAATTGATGTCTATAAATTTTTAGAGAATAATTAGAAATTATTTAGAAATTTTAAAGGTTATGTATAGTGTATGTATTGAATGAAAATTGTGATTAATTGTGAATTAAATGATTATTTTGATGAAAAATGATAGTAACACAATAAAGAATGCCTAAATAAATTTTATGGGAATTTATTAAATTTATTAGAATTTTATTAGAATTTTTACGTGTATATGTATAATGAAAATAATTGAATTTTTAATGCATAATTGTATAAAAATGACTAAAGTGATGAATAAGTATGACAAGTAAATTAATGTCAATAACAAGAAATAAAAAGTCAACCAACGAACTTTTCGAAAATAATTATTGGGTCGTGAAAATAATAAGAATAATGAATTATTGATAAATAATTCATAAATAAATGAAAATGACGGAAATAAATTATTATGAGAGTAAAGAAAAGATAAAAATGAATTTTAAATAGAAAAAGAGTTTAAATGAAAGAAAATAAAAGTTTTTGGGCAAAATGATAATTTTGTCAAAATAAGTAATTAACGCGTATAAATAAGTAAGAAATATTTAATAAAGGTAAAATGGTAATTTCAGAGGCTTAACGATTTTGAAAGATAGAATTTCCGTAGTTAAGGACTAAAATAAAATTTTACCCTAGAATGGTGATATAAAAAATAAAAGATGAATAATGAAGGAAATTATATAATAAAAATAAAAATAAATGATTATAATGGCAAAATCGTAATTATGCCTATGAAATGAATAAATCGATGAAAAAGGTCAATTATGCATGTTCGAGACTTAAAATAATAAACGATATTAATAAAGTTCCTAATTACTTAAAAGCAGAAAAAAATAAAGACGTGACTAATTTATTACAATAAATTAGTCAACAAAAAGTATTAAAAGAGTTAATGCTTATTAAAATAATTTGCTAACGGAAAAAAACTTTGGCATACCGAATGATTAAAAAGTTTGAACGATAAAAGATAAAGAAGTCAATCATTGAATTATTAGAGAATAATTCGCAAAGAATAGTATAAAAAGAATACAAAGAAAATTGTGAATTAAAATGCTATAATTCATAATTTATAATCTGTACAAAAGATTGAAAAGTTTAAGTATCTGAGTGAATTATCGAAGGATAATTCATAAAAGTGACCAAAAAAGAAAAAATGAATAAACAGTTATTGAATAGTCGAAGGCACGAAAGAGTGCATTTGATCAAAATAACGTATAGTAATAAACAAAAGAAAGAAATTAAAAGTATTTTAAATGTTTCAAATTGTTCGGTAGAAAAAAATTCGTACCGATTTCGGCTAAATTTAGCTTCAAAAAAGACTGTTCCGAGAAGGGTGCTACATTTTGTGGTATCAGAGCCAGGTTTAGGCGGTTCTAAGATCGGAGTGGGCTAAGATTAAGTGATAGGTTGTTTGTATATACATGCCAATTATAAGTAGATACGTGTTAAGTAATCAGAAGGGTACTTGCTCCCCTATCTGTATTAAAGTGGAATAGTTGACATTTGACTGAGCTTGTCAAATATGAAAGGATTGATTTTGCACGGTAGAAATGGTAGTGAATGAGAATGGGAGTATTGCTGCTTGAGATCTCATGAGAGTCAAAGCAGGGAAAAAGAAAAGTTGATTGACATTAAGTGAAAATATGAGAGTTTAAGTATCTATATGGATGAGAACAGTTAAAGGAAGCACAAAATGAAGAGTGTGATAGAAATAAAAAGGAATTGTATTGTGAGTACAGATAAATTATACAGGATAAGGAGATACTTGACTGGATTGCTTTGGTTTAAGAATGTTAGTGAGTAAAATTGTTATAAGTTAAGGTTGTTTAAGATGCTCTAAATATCTGTCAGTGATTTCCTTATAGGAGTGGGGATTTTATTGTATTTCTCATAGCTCTGGGATGGTCTATGATCTCTGCATTATATGAGGATACTTGACAGTATTCTATCTGCATACATGACATTATACATTCATTGCATGGCATTTCATATTGTTTGACAGCATCTGATATGCATTATACTATATGTTTAGGCCCCACTTGATAGGATAAAACTGACAGGGGATATGATGAGCATAAGGACAACCTAAGAATGAGATAAGAACTAGTGTGCTTACGATTGTTTTCCAATTTTGATGTGACCATTGTGAGATATTGGTCATGTCAATAAATTTGTCAGCATACTGACCCTATTGATGAATCGATGGAAATGATAAGTGCAAATGGTTAATGATAATGTTCTTGGTTTTCTAGTTGTGAGAGCCAGTTTAAGTTTGACTTCAGATGGGAGTGTTTAACTGAAAAATAAGTGAAATTGATTTTGAACAGCAGGTGAGGACAGTAATTCTGAAAGAGAATGTTTATGTAATAGTCTTTGTGAGTAAATTGAAAGATTTTTACTAAAATTCACTGAGATAGTAATGCCTGACATCATCAGGTGTGTCAGGATTAAAAGCTTAATTCTGAAAGTTAGACTGAAAGTGTATTGTAACGGGTATAAGTAAATGTTAATTATGTTGATATATGGACACAGAGCATTAGATTTATTTGAGAATTGCTCTGACTTGCAATGGTATTTGTTTAGAAGTGGAATAATGTGATTAAAGAATCTGTCATCGGATTTGTTAAGTGTCAAAAGAGGGAGACTGGTGTTAATCTTAGCGTGAGTCTAGAGATTCACCCTTGACTAATGATGAGTTCGAGGGACTAATTCCGCTATTGAAAGAGGAATATAGTAAAGTACATGGGACTGTGAAACATGAATATCTATTGTAAGATCTGATTCTTATTAAGATGATGTCAGAAAGAAAATGTTAAATCCTTTATACGTGGACTTATTGGAGTACAAATAAATTAACGAGCTTTGATTTGATTCAAGATATGAAAGGAACCTACATTCAGGATGATATGTTCAGAAAAGAGAAACTAATAAAGACTGGTTAGTTTTAATTGTAAATGGGTTCCCTTGGCAAAGATCGTTTGAAACTAATGAATGTGAAAGAAGTTTGGCAATATAATTATATGGTATCCTCTACTCTGTGTTGTAAGTAAATTTCGAGGACGAAATTTCATTTAGTAGGGGAGAATTGTAATGGCCTCAATACCGGTCTGGCCGTGAACAGTAAATTCTGATGGTGTACACCCGGACAGTAAATCGGACCTGAAAGTGAAAAATATTTTATGGGATCCTTGGAAAGGAATAGTCATGGTGAGTTCGGGGTTGAAATTTGAAGTGAATTTGAGGTCAAATAGGCCTCTAAAAGTCAAAAATAAGAAAAAAGTAGCGAGTCAATTTCTCTGGTAGGGAAAGGGACTTGATTTTGCTTAAATAATTAAAAATAGTAAACGAACTCCGAATATCGCCAGATTTTGCGTGCCTACATGAATTTTTATGAAGAATATTTTGGTGTAAAAAAATGAAATTTTCAGCGATGTCGACAGTTGTCGAATCGGACTGAAAAGTTTGAATCGGATCGATAACGGACTCCGATTGAGCCGAAAATTTATGTCCTACCTATTTTCGATGTTTTAAGAATGATGAAATCAAAATTAAAATAATTTGAAGTGATAAAGATAGAGATTTTGGTTTGGGCCCAAAATGACTTAAAATGGGCTTAATTTTATATTTGGATTAAGCCCATTAGTTAAGCCCTTAATTAGGCCCATTTGAGAGATATAAAAGGAGATAAAATCTGTAGAAATCTCCAGATTTTGCTGGCTCCATATTCCTCTCCTTTGGTGGCCGAACCTAGGCTTTCCATTTCCTCTCTTTTGATTCTTCTTCTTTCACTCTAATTTTCCCCTAAACTTCAACATAAAAGATGAAGTTTCATCCCTCTAGATGATTATTCAAGCCTCAACCATATTATTTGAAGGAAGGAAGCAAGAGAAATCAAGAGGGAAAGGTTTAGGTATCAAAAGGAGGTAAGAGATTTTCAAGGTTTTAAATTTTTTAAGGGTGCCTCTAAGTAGTTTTAGGTGTCTAGAATCCATTTTTGTGGTTTAATTGAGCTAAAAAGGTTGATATCATAGTGTTTTCTTTGATGAAGATTTCGGATTCCATGGTTTCTTCATGGTGATGGAAAGATTTATTTGGTTTAAGGCATGAAAAAGGAAGCCTTAGAAAGCTAAAGCATGGAAAGAGGTAAGTGACTACCAAATCCCTTAATTTACCATTTAATATGAATTTTTCTTGGTTATGTAACTAAGATAAAAATGTGTAATATTGTTAATTGATGTAATTGTGATGGGGTTATTGTAATTATACTAGAGAAATGATGAATGGAAAGTGAAAATGAAAGAAAGAAAAATTTTAAGGTAGAAAAAGAATGGTGGCCGAATTTTAGTGAGAAGAAATGGTAAGAAAAAATGCATGAAAATAATGTATGGTAGCTTAAATTAATAATAGACTTGATAATTGATGTCTATAAATTTTTAGAGAATAATTAAAAATTATTTGGAAATTTTAAAGGTTATGTATAGTGTATGTATTGAATGAAAATTGTGATTAATTGTGAATTAAATGATTATTTTGATGAAAAATGATAGTAACCAATAAAGAATGCCTAAATAAATTTTATGGAAATTTATTGAATTTATTAGAATTTTATTGGAATTTTTATGTGTATATGTATAATGAAAATAATTGAATTTTTAATGCATAATTGTATAAAAATGACTAAAGTGATGAATAAGTATGACAAGTAAATTAATGTCAATAACAAGAAATAAAAAGTCAACCAACGAACTTTTCGAAAATAATTATTGGATCGTGAAAATAATAAGAATAATGAATTATTGGTAAATAATTCATAAATAAATGAAAATGACGGAAATAAATTATTATGAGAGTAAAGAAAAGATAAAAATGAATTTTAAATAGAAAAAGGATTTAAACAAAAGAAAATAAAAGTTTTGGGGCAAAATGGTAATTTTGCCAAAGTAAGTAATTAACGCATATAAATAAGTAAGAAATACTTAATAAAGGTAAAATGATAATTTCAGAGGCTTAACGGTTTTGAAAGATAGAATTTTCGTAGTTAAGGACTAAAATGAAATTTTACCCGAGAATGGTGATATAAAGAATAAAAGATGAATAATGAAGGAAATTATATAATAAAAATGAAAATAAATGATTATAATGGCAAAATCATAATTATGCCTATGAAATGAATAAATCGATGGAAAAGGTCAATTATGCATGTTCGAGACTTAAAATAATAAACGATATTAATAAAGTTCCTAATTGTTTAAAAGCAGAAAAAAATAAAGACGTGACTAATTTATTACAATAAATTAGTCAACAAAAAGTATTAAAAGAGTTAATGCTTATTAAAATAATTTGCTAACGGAAAAAAACGTTGGTATACCGAATGATTAAAAAGTGTGAACGATAAAAGATAAGGAAGTCAATCATTGAATTATTAGAGAATAATTGGCAAAGAATAGTATAAAAAGAATACAAAGAAAATTGTGAATTAAAATGCTATAATTCATAATTTATAATCTGTACAAAAGATTGAAAAGTTTAATTATCTGAGTGAATTATCGAAGGATAATTCATAAAAGTGACCAGAAAAGAAAAAGTGAATAAACAGTTATTGAATAGTCGAAGGCACGAAAGAGTGCATTTGATCAAAATAACGTATAGTAATAAACAAAAGAAAGAAATTAAAAGTTTTAAATGTTCAAAAATGTTTGCAATGAGTTTGATTATGTTTCCCCTTAGCGATAGATACGTAGTATGATTCTTGTTTTGGATATAATTGACTAGCCATAGGGACACTTCTGTACCGCGGTGCAAGTCATGGCGACTTGCTTAGCTATGGTTGGGATCTTTGATCTCCATAGCTTCTGTGAAAATGTATCTGTATCTGTATCTATTATGTGAGACTTGATCTTTCGAGATCATTTCTCTATCTGCTACTTGGGACCTTTGGATCCAGTCCCGTGTATCCTTTGTGGAAAACCTGTTATATTGCATTAGGAGCATATTGAAATGAATAAATAAGTACTGTTTAATTGAATTGAATATATGAAAAGTTATAACTAAAAACGATTCGTTTGAAAGAAAATGAAAAAAATTTGAGATAAATCTGTAAAGATTTCTGTAAAGTGTAATTTAGTAAGGAAAAAGAAAAGAAAGGTTTTATAAGAATTCAGAATGTATTGTGTTTTTCGTGAAAAGGATAAATTTGATTAATTGGTATTTCTCGTACCAATTACTATTGTGAAAAGTGATAAAGTTGAAAAACAATATTAATTTCCTGTTTAAAGTTAAAAGTAATGATTTTGACATGAAGTGAACTTAATGCTTATGAAATGTCTTTCTGAAAGAAAGGTTATTTAAAAAGTAAAATAATAGAAAGACATATGATTGACCGATGAGAAAGAAGTAAAAGACTTATGTTTTAATTAATATTTGAACGAAAGTAATATATATATGAATGAAGGAAAGAAAATACTGCAAAGTGTTCCGAAATACTTATATCACTTTGCAATAAAGCTTAAAAGCTATTAATTAGTAATGCATTTATTGGTTAAAAGTCGAAACAAAAATAAAAGAATAAATAGCAAGAAGTACAATTAGAGTTCAAACTGAATAATTGAACACTAAAACAAGAATTTAATTAATTTATTTTGGTACTAGTAAAGACACGAGTACCAATACATATTGCTAATTGGAATGATAGTTAAATCGTTGTGACTAAAAGATAAAACGAAGATAGTGATAAAAGTAAAAGTAAAAGAGTAAATCCGATATTGATCCACCTAAAAAATATACTGCAAAGTAAAGTTAATAGTTCAGAAACAAAGACCAATGGTTATCAGAATACGAACTTAATAACGAAATTAGTCATAACTGAAATAAAAGGAAATACTTAATGAAATAAAAATAGTAGAAGCTTAAATTACGAAAGTATGCTTATTCTTGGGAAATTCTTGGATTAGTAGTCACCACTGGACATATTTAATGCTCAGCACGTAGTGTTTACTGCGTGCAGATTCTGAAGCATTGCGGGAGCATAGTACATTGAAGGACCAGATCGGAAGAGAAGATTTTTGTATTCGTTAAAATAAGCTTTTGGCATGTATATACTTAGACTATTAAGGTAAAAGCTCGAACTGTTTTTAGAATGTATGTTTATTTGTTCTGGATGTATGGACAGTACAAGTTTCGATATGATGTTTGTTTTAATTGTTATAAGATTGTTATTTGATTCTGGAATTAATGAAAAAGTATTTTAAATGTTTCAAATTATTCGGTAGAAAAAAAAATTCGTACCGGTTTCGGCTAAGTTTAGCTTCGAAAAAGACTGTTCCGAGAAGGGTGCTACAGGAAATCAAAAATATTTTATTGGATTATCGAAAAGTATTGGTTATGGTGAATCCAGGGTTGAAATTTAAAGTAAAACCAAGGTCAAATACGCCTCGAAAAGTCAAAAATACGAAAAAATTAGCGTGTTAATTTCCCGGATAGGAAAAGTGATTTTATTTTGTGTAATTTTTAAAAATAGTAAATGAATTTCAAATATTGTCAAATTTTACATACCTACTTTAAATTTTGTATAGAATATTTTGGTGATAAGAATTGAATTTTTTGGTGATACTGGTAGTTGTCGAGTCGGACCAATAACTTTAAAACAGACCGATAACGGACTCTGATTGAGCCGAAAATTTGTGTCCTCCCTATTTTTTATTTGATAAGAATTATGAAATTATTTTAAATTAATAGGAGCTTTGAAAGTGAGAGAAAAAATTTCGGAGACCAATGTGGTAAAATTATGGATATATATATATATATGAAAAAAAGGAAAAGGCCTAGAAACTTCTGGACAACATATATTTGGGCCACAAAACAATTGTAAAAAGAAAAAGGAGAGAAGGGATAAAAGAAAAGAAAGATGAGATAAAGAAAAAAGAAGAAGAAAGGGATGCAGTAGACAACGATGACGTAATGAAAGAAAAAAAAAGAAAAAGAAGAGAAAAGAGGGACTGGCCACCACCGGCCAAACATCACGCCGGCCACTACTGCAACGGCGACGAGCGACATGCAGTCTCCCTCTCACCAGCGTCTAGTCCCGCTGTGGTGATTCAATCGTCTGATTTCTCTCTCCTTTCTTTTTGATTGATTTTTCTCATTTTTTCTGCAATCTATGGTGGCGACGGTAATTTTATTACCACCGGCTGACTCCCAGTAGTGAGGTGAGTCTTACGGTATACTCCATCGCCCCTCAAATGCTGGTGATCGACAGATCAAAGATGGGTTTGACGGATTATTCAAGTGTAGATTTTCGCCAACCATGGTAATATTTTAGCTCGTGACCACTGAAAAAGGAATCAGGGAATCCCGATCTATAAAGTGGTAGTGTCGGACTGTCACTGACGAGATTCCGACAACGCTCTGGTGATCGATCCGACGAGCAAATTATTAAGCAAATTAAAGCGAATTCGACCGTTAAGGTATGTGACTATGAAATCCTTTAATTTTTCCTTAATTTGTTGAATTTTTTTCCTTTAAATTTATTAAGGAAAAATATTGAATTATTGAGTAAAATTTAAAATTTAAAATTGTTGAGTAAATGTTATGATTGTTCAATTAAATTTTAATTAAGCCTAATATAATGTATAAATTTAATTAAGAAAATTTATTAAGAAATTTTCTTTATGAATCAAAAATTTCCTTTTAAAGGAAATGAATTATTGTGTTGTAAATTAATGAAATTAAGTCCTAATTTGATAGGAAAAATGAAATAATATGTCTATAAATTGTTACGAAAATTATAGAGATTTATATGAATATATTTGGATTATTTATTGAATAATGTATTTGATAAGAATAGTGAATTTTTGTTAATTATGTTATAAAATAAAAATAAGCATAAAATGAATTGCCCATACATTTTTATGAAAATTTTAGAGAATTTTTAAGTGAATGTATATACGTATATGATGAATTATGGTAAAATAATTCATAAAATATGCAAAAATGACCATAATTAAAGAACAATGTTCATATAAATTTTTATGAAATTTATATGATTTATGAAAATAATTTAGAAAGTAAATAAGGAATATGCTTAATTGAAATATTGAATTATTGAGAAATAATTCAACAAATAATTAAAAGTTGGTGAATTAATGTAATTTAATTTACAATTCGTATAAAGAAAATGAAGAGATTAAATGATAAATTTTTAGAAAATAAAAAATATAGTGAATAAATTAACCGTATTAAATTATTATCAAATAATTCATAATTTAAAAAAAATGGTAAATTATTATAAATAATTCACAGTACATATAAAAGTATTTCGAATTATGACCAATTGTCAAATTCAGATCGATAAAGTAGGAAATTATTTTAAAGTCAAAGAGGATAAAATGAATTTAAAAGTAAATTATTGAATTATAAGTAATAATTTATAAAGTATAAAGTGTTATAGAAAAAGAAAAAATGGTAAATTATAATAATATAATTCACCAAGTGTATAAAATTATGAAAAATATATTTGGCTAAAAGTAAGTGATTTGAAAAGTTATATGTCCAAAAAGTATTAAACATTCAGATTGAATTATTGTAAAATAATTCATAAAAAGTGATTGACAATACAAAGTAATTGAAAGGAGAAAGTAAACAAAAAGAAAAAGTGACTGTATAGTCAAAAGAACTAAAAAAATGTGATTGACAAAATATTTTGTGATAAGAAAAAGGAAAAAAAAATTAAAATTATTGAAAGTTTGAAAATCATTCCGAAAGTTTTTGACTGTTTTTGCCCTTAGCAATAGTCAGGTAGCGATATTCTTATTCAAAATATAATTGGCTAGCCATAGGGGCATATTATATCGCGGTGCAAGTCATGGTGACTTGCTTTGCTATGGGTAGGATTTTTGATCTCCATAACTTCAGTGTAAAGTAAAAGTGAATGTGAAAGTGCATCTATTTTCTGCTCTGTGAGACTTGATCTTCCGGGATCATTTCTCTATCTATTCAGTGGGACCTTTGAGTCCATGTTCTGCATATCCTATCTGAGAGCCTGTCCTATTGCACTAGGGACATCTTAATGGAAATAAATCAAAAATGCAAAATTGAAAGAAAAAATTATAAATGAAAAATAGACATGACTGAAAGAAATTGAAAAGATTGGGATTAAAAGTGTATTTTTTTCTAAAAAATGGTGAAATTAATGAGTGAAAAGAAAAGAATTGTTTTATAATAATAAAACAGTAAATATTGATTAAAATATTTAAAAATAAGTTTCGTAAAGAAAAAAGAGAAATGAAAGTTAACAGAAATCGACCATATCATAGTTAAATTTGAAATTATACTTAACAGTAAAATTTTGAAGGTAAAAGCTAAATAAAAAGTAAAAAGATCCAAAGAAAAGTGATATTCCAGTTAAAAGTGAAACAATTAGAAATTCTAAACTAAGAATGAAAAAAAAAACTATTGTAAAAGAAAGAAAATAAAATGTATTGGCAAAGTGTTCTGAAAGATTGTATCATTTTGCATACGTGTTATAAGCTTTAGTAATTGTAAAATGTCATGTAGTGGAAAAAAAGTATGTAAAATGGAAAGAATAAAATATATATCTAAAATGGAACTTATAGCACTTAAAAAGTAACTCTGAAATCAAGAAAGGAATTAAATAATGAATCGAGTACTGCCTTTTAAAGGAGCAACTAATAATGTGAAGTGTTAACGAACTAACTATTGTAATGAAATGTTCAGGTAAAGAAAATTGTTAAAAAGGTTTAATGTGAACTGTTAAAAGAAAATGTATGACAAAGTTAAGCAAGGATAATGTTGTGATTGAACTATAAAAGAAAAGCATTGGAAAGTAAAAGATAAAGTATATAATTAAAGCAAAAAGATTACCAAATTATTGGTAAATAATGAAAATAGTGATAAAGAAATTAAAAGTAAAATTCTGCACGATAAGAATAAAAGTTTACATAATTTATGTAATTATGCTTTATTTGGAAAAATTCTAGGATTAATAGTCACTATTGAGAGCACGTAGTGTTTACTGCATGCAGGTTCTAAAGTATTGCGGGAGCTTGATACACGGAGAAGCAGAATTCGAAGATGAAAAAAATTAGTTGTAATTTTATTTTTAGTATTTGTGGCATGTATTTTAATTAGACAGTGATAGCATATAACTAAACTGTATTGAAGTTAATGTTTGTTAAATGATATATATTGTTACGTCTTGAGAATATCAGTAAGTGAGTTCTAAATGACTATTATTGGTATGTGATTGATTATCTAAAATGTATATTGCTATCTAATATGATTTGTTGTGCCTCCGAGAGGTTATATAGATTGTTTGAATTTCTCAGGAGGCTAATAAGGTCTAGCCATTGTGCTGCCGAAATTTTGTAAATTAAATAGTAATATTAAATTATATCAAAGTTTTTTGGCAGTGATTGAAGTTTGAAAAAAAATTTTACCGTTTATTGCTAATTTTTGTATCGAAAAATATTGTTCTGATAGGGGTGTTACAGAAAGACGGTCCAATCTCTCTCTCTCCTCGTTCGTATCGATCACTATCTCCATTCTTGGCCTCGGTTCTGGTCTCCCTCGTTCGCAGCTCTTTGGCATTCTAGTAAGGTACGTCTCTGACTCTGTTCTTGTTCTTTTGTCTTTTATTTTCTTTCATTTTTTTGTTCTTAAGATGACTCTCTCTTCTTGTTCTTAATGGTTGTTCTTCTGTTGGTACTTGGTTCAAGCTTAAGGTGTCATTTGGATTCTCGATTCTTCTGTTTGTTAAATGATGGTGCTAGAATCTTGATTTCTGTTATTATAATTTGTTTTCACTGAGGTAATTATACAAGACACGTAATAAAATCACGATATGTTGTTGTAAATATTTTTATGAGTTAGGTTCAACATTTGTTTATTTTTGTTTTATTTGCTTCCATGTGTTGTTGCTTGCATAGTGGAACCTTGCAATCCTTAATTTTATGTCAATTTGATTACCTCTTCAATTTTTTTTTTGTTTGGAATTGAGAAAATTCTCGTTATTATTTCATTATAAATGGTTTGATTTGTGAATTAAGTCCATCTGGTTTGATTCATAAAAATATTTATAATTAATTTGATTTAATTTCTGATGGAAGAATTTATGTTAGATTTAATTTCATAGTTTCAATTTTCAAATGTATCTATTTGTTTGAATTTGTAACTACTATTATCTTTCAGGTAATAGCAAGGCAATCTGTAGATAAAGCAGAGTTCCAAGCTTCTAGTGTCGAGAAGATACTTAATTTACTATTTAATCATTGTGAGAGTGAGGAAAAAGGCGTTAGAAATGTTGTAGCCTGGTGCTTGGGAAACATTCCACTTATAGAACTTGCAAAACTTGTTCCTGCACTTAAGGTATTTAGCTATTAAAAAAATATCCACCGGGTTTCAGTAAACTTGTAATTCTTAGATTCTTTTCTGTTTTATTGTAATTTTTAAATTGTTAGTTTGTTATATTTTTAAAATATTTTTACGGTGATAAATTTTGTTTATTTGTATTTTAATTTTATTTTAAATAATTAAAATAAAAAATAAAATTGGATATATCAGGTTAAAAAGGTTGGAGCTCGAGAAATGTCGAGTTAATTGGTTAGAGATCCGAGAATTAAATAGGATAAAATCGGATAAGAAAAATACAAAAAATTGAATTTCGGGTTGGGATGGACCCGAATCTGATTGATGCACAGCTGGTTTCCAAGTTTTTTTTTTTTTGAAAAAAAATGAGGAATCTAAATTCCAAAAAGAATCTTCGAAAATATCTAAGCAGGCAGATTCCTTTGGAGCTTCAGTTGCAGGCTTAATTAGGGTTCTACATCATCTTATTTCTCTCTTCGTATTTACATTGGCAGCCTCACTGTTACGCGCATACGTCCCTTAATTAATAACGGGTTCTCTTTCTCCGTCACTCAGAATGGTGGGGAAGGAAGCGAACTCGGATGCGCTGTTGGAGCTGTTTTTAAAGATCGGTCTCGATGAGAGAACTGCGCGCAACACCATCGCCAATAACAAAGTCACCAACAATCTAACTGCCGTCATTCACGAGGTATTCAGATTATATTCTCTTATCGTTTCTCGTTTACCATTTTTTGCACAATGGCGAGTGCTGCATTTCGGAATTTTGCTGAGAACATGGAGGAGAAAACAACTGTTTTTGGAAATAGGCTTAAGTTTTGATCATGTTTAATTCTTTTCTTGTTTCGAAAAGGTTTGAATATAACATCGTTAATAGTATTTGTTTCTGTTCCTGTTCAGTATGGCATCTGATAGTTTTAGTTCTAATTCATGAGGAATTTGATTTCATGTGTATGATCTTGTTTATTAACTTCATATTGTTGCTTATCAATTATTTTATGATCTTCAGGCGGGTGTCACTGAGGGTTGCAACAGAACAATTGGGAACCTCCTTTACACGGTAATGTAATTTACGTATACATTTATATTTGTTTGAAATCGACTTCTTTGCAAAGTGATCCAGCATAGTATTTCTGGAATTGTCATTCACTAGATAAGATACTGTATTTTATTTTCCAACTTGATGTAACAAACTATTTATATTCCTGTTAAAGCGGTTTACTTTCTTCACTGTAGTTTTTTCCTTGCAGAACTTTCCTTTGATGCATCAAGCTGGTTCTTGTTTCATGTTTGGCAGGTTGCTACGAAGTACCCAGCAAATGCCCTTGTTCATCGACCTACTTTGCTGGGATATATCGTCTCCACAAAGGTTTCATTGTGCTTTGTGCATAATAATCTTGAAAGTGACATAGTTGGTTGTGAAGAAAATTTTGGATAATTTCTTATTTTTTCCATATTTATGCAGGTTAAGACCCCAGCCCAACTAGAAGCTGCTTTTTCATTTTTATCTAGGACTGCATCAGAGAGTCTTAAATTGAATGAATTTGAAGAAGCATGTGGTGTTGGTAGGTTGTCGTTCTGATTGGATATACTTAGATATGCTAGAACCTTGAGGATTTTGCTACATTTTTTCCCATCTTATTGCTGCTTTTTTTTCCCCAATATCTGTTCATTTGTTTACTAGTTTACATAATTTTACTTTTTTTTTGGGGGTTTGTTATTTTATTTCGTTGGTTGGTTACTTTCCACAAAATGGGGTAGATGTTGATAGATTTATACTTCTGCACAGGTATTGAGGTCTCTGAAGAAGACATTGAAAATACTGTTAGTGAAGTATTTGAACAGAATAAGGAATCAATTCTGGAGCTACGTTATAGAACAAATGGTTGGTATTAATTCTAAAGTTACTGCTTCACTCTTTTTCCCTTTACCATGGATCTATTTGGTATATATATAACTATGTGGTGCTTGGTCTATTGTACCGTTATGAATCTTCATGATTTGTCTTTAATTCATGCAAACTCCACCATGTGGTGGGCTTCTATGGAAAGGAGTGGGATTTGGAACAAAATGTTCATAAGTATTGCAAAACACTTTTTTGGGGGGAGAAAAGAGAAGGTGGAGGAGAGAGAGAGCTTTGTGTAATTACTATGCTTTTCTTTTGTCTGGTATTCCAGTATATGCATTCTTGCTTGCATTATTACAGTTTATTGTTTCTTGTTGATAACAATATCTTAATTTGGCTGATATGATTTTATTTGCAGTCGGCGATCTATTTGGGCATGTTCGCAAGAGACTTCCATGGGCTGATCCAAAGATAGTCAAGGTGATTTGGCGAATGCTAATTATGTTTTTCACAAATATTTGTCAAAACAGTTATGTCTATGTAATGTTTCATTTGTTGACATTTCTCCAATTTTGATGATTTCTTGTTTGTTAGAAACTCATAGATGCAAAATTATTTGAACTACTTGGTGAAAGGACTGCAGCTGACAATGAAAAGCCCTCAAAGCAGAGAAAGGAAAAGCCAACTAAAGCTGAGGTGAGCACACTTGCAGGCAGTCTCCTTTGTTGAGTTAAACAGTTTTAATTGTTTGGTCTATGTTGAATTTGTGCAGGAGAAAAAAGTTTCTGATGATAATCCAGTGCAGCCATCTGAGGAAGATCTTAATCCATTCCTGATATTTCCCAGTCCTAATGAAAATTTCAAGGTACTTGTATGATAACACAGCTATCAGGTTTTTGGTTCCAACATAATATTTGTATCCCGGTTGAATCAATTCAGTGCCTATAGTTATTTGCTGCAAAATTTTATATTAGATCTTCAACTCCTCATTTCACATTATCCCACATGCAAATAGGCCCCTCTTTTATTTTATTTTATTTTTTTTATAGCTCATTTGAAAAAGTTCTTATGGAACATCAGGTGCATACAGAAATATTCTTCAGTAACAACTCTGTTTTGAGATGTTGCAACACAAAGGAAATGCTTGATAAACACCTGAAGGTAACAGGAGGAAAAGTTTTTACTCGCTTTCCTCCTGAGCCAAATGGATATCTACACATTGGTCATGCTAAGGTATCCTTTATCTCTGATATGGTTTGAGATTGTTCGTAAATGGGAATGAACTTTGAAATTTATCATATACCTTACAGGCTATGTTTGTTAGCTTTGGTCTGGCAAAAGAGCGTAATGGATGCTGCTATCTCCGGTGAGGACTGTTGTTGTTGTTATTTTTTTTTCATGATATTTGCTTTTGGGTTCTTAGGAAATTTACTGTGTCCTCTGTGCTTCTCTCATACTAGCTAGTGTTGTAAACACTAGTGGGAAAATTCATGTTGAAGAAAAATAAATGAGGCGAAAGGCATATTATTTAAATAGTTTGTTGCTTAGACTTCCAATGAAAAAGAGGCAAACAAATGATTCAATAACCCATAAAAATTCCTGAAATTTTGTAAAAAGATTGAAATGGTTACTATCCTAGGTTTTATCTTGTGATTGGTACTTGCTAAAATACTTCTTTTGATTGTGCTAAAAAGAAAAGGTTGATTACTAGTTACCACTCTAGATTTATCTAATTAGTTTATCTAAATAGCTTTTGCAAAAAGATTGAAATAGTTACTATTAGATTTTATACGATGTTTGTACTTCTTAAAACCTTTCTTTTGATTGTGCAGAAGGAATAAGGTGGTTACTATTAGGGATCAATTGTCATTTTCTAACCTTAATGTTGAATCTTTGATAATTTCAGGTATGACGATACGAATCCTGAGGCTGAAAAGAAGGAATACATTGATCATATTGAAGAGATTGTTGACTGGATGGGTTGGAAACCCTTCAAGGTATTTTGTTGCACTATTAGTTTGGCATGTGTAGCCAGTGGATGTGCCTTTTTTTGACTTCTGTTTTCTTTTTGCAGATCACATACACTAGTGACTATTTCCAAGATCTTCATGATTTAGCTGTGGAGCTGATACGGAGGGGTCATGCTTATGTTGATCACCAGGTACGGAGTGAATATGAATAATTTGAAAGTTAATTTTGAGCATGCCGTGGCATTTACTGTTCCCCCTTGAAAACTTGGCCTCAAGCTAAACAAGACAAGAAAAGTGAAAAGGTGTCATATAAAAAAATGTGTAACTATGTTACTTTAGATGATAAAGTGACTGCTTTAAAACTTCAGCCGCCCCAACTATGAGGGGAAAAAATGGAAAAGCCTTGTGCAAAAAGAATATGCAATATTCCTTAAAAAGGCACTGCCCCAAAACCAAAAACTAGGAAGAAAAAAGAAAAGCCCTTGTCTAAAGAGATTCGTGCTTGTCTTCATTTAGATCATCGTGCAATGGCTCCATCCCTTGACTTAATGCATGTTGATAAATGCCAGTTACATTGTCTTGTTGACAGTAACTTTTTTACATTTGACTTATTTTCATTGAGTGAGAATGATTAATTTAAGGAATTATATTTTAGTTGATTGGCATTGGAACAATTGGGTAACCAACTAAATGTTGTTTGTAGACACCTGATGAGATTAAAGAGTATAGAGAAAAGAAGATGAACAGTCCTTGGAGGGATAGGCCTATTGCAGAGTCTTTGAAACTGTTTGATGAAATGAGACGGGGCATGATTGAAGAAGGCAAAGCAACACTCAGAATGAAGCAAGACATGCAGAGTGATAATTTTAATATGTACGACCTCATTGCTTATAGAATCAAGGCAAGTATTGTCAGATATATATGATTGATTCTGTGATCTATTCCATTTTTTCTATTAATGTTTTGACTTTCTTTTGTTCAGTTTACTCCTCATCCACATTCGGGAGATAAATGGTGTATCTATCCGAGTTATGATTATGCTCACTGCATCGTTGATTCTCTTGAGAATATAACTCATTCGGTATGTTGCATTTGTTTGATAGGTTTTTCTACATGCTTTCATCTCAATGTTGTAGGGCTATTGAGGAAAAAGCTATATTGTTAATAAGGACATTGAAGAGTAAATTAGCTTGGACAATCTGGATTAAGAAGCAGTTGATTTGGAAATTGTTTTGGTGTAGCTTTATAAAGAAGAATAGCATACAGTTCCATTTAATAAGTCTTAATGGAAAATAAATTAAATCTCACCCTTCATCTCTCTAAATCTAATTGTAAATGGATTTTTTTTACTATATTCTGTCTTCTCTAGTTGCACCTATCTGTCTTAACTTGTCCTCCTACTCTTATCTAATGCATTACTGTCACCATTTCCCAATTATGGGTTCCTACTGTAAACTAGGGCCACATCATCTTGTTATCATAATATGAAACAAAACTGCTAATTGAGTATCCTGACTCAAGAACTTCTGAAAAACCATTAGGAATTGGTTAGAGGTGAATTTCTATAAAAGACATCACAATCAAACTAATTAGAGAACTCTCCAACCTATTTGAGTAAGGTACTATTATGCTCTAGATTCCCTCATAGTTGAGAAACTTTGATCATCCCAACAGAGTTTTTGCACCTCCCGCACTAAAGCATATGAAGTTTTTCCAGCAGTAATCAAACTCTTCAGTGTCATAACTTTCTCTAAGCAATGCTAAAGTATTTTTTGTCGTTCTTAAAATCTTAAGCTGCATTTTTGATAATAAATTCTGTTTAAGAATTTGTATTATTATTTGGCATAGAATGAGTGGACAATGCATCCTTTTGGGTTATATGTGATGGTGGACTAATTATGCACTGGGGACTAATTATGCACTAACTTGTTTTCTATTAGCGCTATGATCCGTGGGCTGGATAAAGGTGAATTAACGCAAAAATCACAATCAAACTAATTAGGAAACTCTTCAACTTATGTGAATAAGGTACTATTATGCCCTAAATTCCTTGGGGTTGTCTCCCAGAAACCTTGAATTCTCTACAGTAGTAACAGATAAGATTGTAAATTGCCAGAAAAGAAGTTGAGAAACCTTGATTAAAGCCATAGGAATTTTTTTTCCAGCAGTAAACAAACTCTTGCGTGTCATTACTTTCTGTAAGCAATGGTAAAGTATTTTTCGTTGTTCTTAAAATCTCAAGTTGCATGTTTGTTAGTAATTTCTGTTTTAGAATTTCTATTATTATTTGGGCATAGAATGAGTGGACAGTATCCTTTTGGATATCATATATGTGACATGAGACTAATTATGCACTAAGTTGTTTTCTGTTAGCAATATGATCTGAGGACTTTAACTTATATTAACTTGTTATTGATTTCTTTGTGGTATACTAAGAGTTTGACTGAGTGGGTTTTTGAAACACACCAAGATTTGGAAATGATCATTCAATTGAAACTTACTTTTGCAAGTCCTTGCATATAATCATCTGATGTAGCTTAGTGAGTGGATTTTTTTTGGGGTAAAGATCTTAGAAAACTTGGGCATTGGGAAGGACTTGATGGTTTTGATGTACGGATCATTTTTCTATGAATACCTTCCTGAATGAAGGCATTATAGTTGCCATTACATGATAAAGACTTGCAATATTAATTAATGTCCTCTTATTAGATTTTATATCTGAGTACCAATTTGGCATTCGGTTCATTTCTTCCCATGTGTGTGTCAGTGTGCAAGAGTGTGATATTATTTGGAGCATTCTCCCATTTTTTAACTTCAAATAATTTGATATTTTTTGCAGCTTTGTACGCTGGAGTTTGAGACACGGCGGGCTTCTTATTATTGGTTATTACATTCTTTGAGCCTTTATCAGCCTTATGTGTGGGAATACTCACGATTGAATGTTGCAAATACTGTGGTGTCAAAACGAAAAGTGAGCAAACATACTCTGTTGTCCTATTGGGAAGCTTGGAATTTGATATTTCCTGCTGTTTTTGAGAAATCTAATGTTCATCTTTCTTTCTTGCCACTTTAGTTAAATTTCTTGGTCACAAAGAATTATGTTGATGGCTGGGATGACCCCCGTCTTATGACACTTGCTGGTTTAAGACGGAGGGGTGTAACTTCAAGTGCAATCAATGCTTTTATTCGAGGAATTGGAATTACTAGAAGGTTTTTATATATTTCATAGGCTCTTGGAGTCATATCCCTTTTTCTTTTTTATTGAAAGAAAAAAGCTAATTGTTTTTTATCCTACCCTTATGCTTCAGTGATGGTAGTTTGATACGCTTGGATCGCCTTGAGTATCACATTAGAGAAGAAATGAACAAAACAGCGCCTCGTACAATGGTTGTGCTACATCCATTAAAGGTGTTGATCTTATCTCTGCACCATTTTTCTTTTGTTAATTGTGTCTAGATCCATGTCTCACCCCGAATTTGTTTTTAGGTGGTGATTACCAACCTGGAATCTAGTTCTGTTATGGATCTAGAGGCAAAGAAGTGGCCTGATGCTTCAGAAGATGCTTCTGCTTTTTACAAGGTGACCGATTAGTTCTCATTGAAGCCAGCATCTTTTGGCTTGAAGTCCTTCTAACTTCAGCAAAAGTTATTCATTGTTAGCTGTTTTGCAACTAGGGTTAGTTAACTATAGGATTGAGGTCAGACCAAACAAATTTTAACTGGAGCTGTTTAGTCAGTCATAACCCTGGGCTTTTGGAGGGACTTGTAAAGGATAGGTTAGGACTAAAGCTTCCTAGAACAGGCAAAATCTAATCTCAAATGTTTCAGCATAATTAGGATTTACCATCAGTAGAAAAATGTCTGAAGGCAGCACACCTTATATTGAGTATGGGGATCTTGGCTAAGTTATAAGTTGACAGTTTGTTGTCCATTTTCCTCAACTTCTTTTGTGGTTCCAGTTTGGAAGACATAGTAGGATGTAAGAGAAACTACAAGTAGAGAAGCATAGAGGGGGAAGTGTAAGATTAGAATTCTTCTGTTAATTGTTCAGTAATTTGATAGCTACATGCTGATTTTAGTTTATCAGTTGCAATCGCCAAGTAGAATTAACATTTTTTCATATTTCAATTGTATGGGTCCTTGTTCTTTCTTTGGAAAAAAATGATAAGCTCTATGCATGGATCTTGGGGTTGAGCTCATTTCTCCCCATTTATATCTAATGCTACATGGAAAAATCTCATATTTTCTGTTGCTACATGTTAGGGTTGAAATTTGGATTTGATTGAAGTTATATCTTTATCTTTTTTTCTTTGATAAGAAAGGTGGAGTGCAGCTCAAAAACTTGCACATCTAGACACATCCATTCTCCATTTTTACTACCTGGCCTAGCTTTAGGTGGATTGGCTTGTAGGTTCCTGATATGTGTTAATTCTATGCCATTCTGTGTCTGAGACAGGTTTAAAAGCCACTCTCACAGTTGAGGTCATCTTAATTTGCTATATATAAACAAGCAAAACCTGGACAATTTCATGGTTGAGTTTTGGATCTTTGGCTTTAGTTTAAAATTTGTTGCGTTGCTAATTCAGGTACCATTTTCCAATGTTGTATACATTGAACATACTGATTTTCGGATGAAAGATTCAAAGGATTATTATGGGCTTGCACCGGGTAAATCTGTTCTACTCAGGTATACACCAACAAAACTGAGAATATATTCAGAAATTATGTTACTCTTAAGTTCCTCAACACCGTAGGATTTTTCAACTGGTAGGTATGCTTTCCCCATTAAGTGCACAGAAGTAGTCCTAGCTGATGATAATGAGACTGTTCTTGAGATTCGGGTTGAATATGATCCCTCCAAGAAGACAAAACCAAAGGTCCATTTCCTTTGTCCTTCCTTTGTTTCTCTTTGGTGTAGTAATGTGTTTGAGGAGTGGAATTTATCAGCTTGTGGTGGTCCCTGTTTTGAACTGGTTTGGCTTTGTACAGGGTGTTCTGCACTGGGTTGCTGAACCTTCCCCAGGGGTTGATCCACTGAAGGTGGAAGTTAGATTATTTGATAAACTGTTTAATTCAGAGGTTGGTGATTGTTTGTTATGTTTGACATTCTTCCTTTTTTTTTTTTTTTTTTTTTTTGTGGTGTACAAACACAATGTCTGATAACTTTCCGAATGCTTGATTGCTTCAGAATCCCGCTGAACTTGATGATTGGCTTACTGATCTAAACCCACAGTCCAAGGTGGTGGTGTCCAGTGCATATGCTGTGCCATTGCTTAAAAATGCAGCTACTGGGGATGGCTTCCAGTTTGAACGTCTTGGTAAATTAGAGAAACCCCTTTCATTTTTGGATGTTTGGATTATAATTGGACATGGAAAATATGCCCAACGTCAGTTTTTATTGCAGTTGACAAATGAAGTTCTATCATCTGTTTGTGTGATGTTTGGCAGTCCAATTTCAAATTGTTTGCACTATCAATTCATTTTAATATGTCAATTTGTCCTGCACCATTCAATCTGACATTGTTGTAGCTAATGATTACTGGTTTTGTTATGGCTGTCTTTAAAATCTTCCGAATTCCAGAATCTAGATGCTATTCTCACCTGTGCAGAGTCTAATATTTCCCTTTGATTGTGAAATGCAGGCTATTTTGTGGTTGATAAGGACTCAACACCTGATAAGTTAGTCTTTAATCGCACCGTGACCCTACGAGACAGCTATGGTAAGGGAGGGAAGTAGGTAATCCAAGAACGCAGCATCACTACGTGACAAGGATTATATGAAAAACTCGTAATTTATATTTCATACGTGTAAAAATTGTGAATTAGCTTTACCATAAATCATGTGTACATTTTTTCCCTGGTCAGCAACGCGATCATGCAATATACTTCTTTTTGTACATGTTACATATGATGACCTATTTTATGATCCTGATTCAGATGGGTTAGTCTCTAATGAGATAATGTGCGACTGACTTGTTGGGTTCATGATCAAGTCGAAAGTTTTCTGCGCACGAAAATAATTATATACAGGAATGATAGAATGTCTAGCAATTTCTCATAAGCACTATATAATGTCTTAATTTTGGTTTTAGACGCTGCCTTTTTTATTTTCTTCACATGCCAATGATTGTATGGTAGATCATGAAAATGCCGTTTTGGTCTTTCGTGATTCTTTGTGTAGACATTAAACAACGATATTAGAATGCAAGAGAGTTAAATTTGTTGCTATATTGTTGACTGATGATTGAAACATATAAATGTGGCAAAGCTTCTAAACATTGCTGAGGACTTGAGCCTGTGCTATTTGGTTTGTGGTCGATTTTAAACCGAAATAAAGTCAAATTTACAAATTAACCATTCCAAAACTCTTTGCTGAGCAAATTCTATATGAAGGTTCCTATGCACCAAGTAATTTTTATTTTATTCAATTAATATGTTGCACTCAAATTAACCCTTTTAATAATAAAATGATTAAGAAGTGCTAAGAAAGGAAAATGCATTATTTTATTTTTGTTGGACTCGTTCCTTTTGTTTTCTTGTTCCTTGTGACTTGGGGATGTTGAAGGAACTCTCGTGGGCTTGTCATCATATAATCACTACTTTATGCTAATATAGAGTCATTAATGTTTCAAATCCAGGAGTTTAAAATATTAGTTTGTCAAATCAAGATAATGATTAGTCGTTAAAAAGAAGTTAGTTAAAATTTAGGTGGGGAAATTCTTATCCACGCCCTGTTAAAGAGGCACAAGTTATCGTGTCATTTTTCAAAAGAAAAATGGAAGCTTTAAACGGGTGAGAAGGTGGCTTTCACTTCGGTGGACCTACCATCACTGAAAATGCCTTAGTTCATGCACCACAACAATTGAAGGGGAGTAAAATAGGTGAAAGTGGCCATGGAATTTGAAGGTCTTAAAGAACCAATAAGGGAGGTCAAGAACTCTTGCCAGTCTTAGAAACAAACCTCTCTCTTTCTCTCTCTATCCTCAGAGTTTAGTCTCTTCACGCTTTATGTTTGATAGTGATGGGTTTGATTTGATGGCAATTTTCAAAGGGTGAGTATCTTAGTAAATTCTTTTGAGTCACATGATGAACTCCAACTTTTTTCCAGAGGATAACTACGCAATCAATCTTGTTATTTTTGGAAGAATATATAATAATCTTAGAATAAGATACTATAAAAAATTGTACTATATTAGGGACCATATGTGATAAGCTATATTCTGATATTATGGTGCTTTCTATTTTATTCTCCGTACTTCCCCTCTCCCCCTCGAGATCCTTGGCTACAATCCCACATGTCATGACACAAGCAAAATCTACCCTTTTTTATTCTTCTAGTATTGAACCCCTATAGCTATTTTTCTAGCTGAATTCCCCGGACGGTGCCTATCAAACGTTGCACATTATTCAATCAGTACATTTTTATTACTTTACATCAATTGGACGATGCATATCATTCGATATATCTGTACATTATGTAGAAAATATTTGTTCCTTTTGTTTTATATTATTTATTTATAAAAATAAATAGAAGAAAAAAATTCAAAATTGGCATTAGGGAACAAGAAATAAGTGTTAGATGTGAATCCTCATAAGAATTTTACTTATGGTTTAAGATACCATAACATGTGCCACCTAATAACTTTCAATGACAAAGATATCTTTGTGGTATTTTCTCATTATTCAAAGAGATTAATTTAAAGCAGCCGACTGCAAATAAAAAAACAAATAGTCTTCTCTTAAAATCAACCATTTTCTTCTATAAATTGATGCAATAGTAGATGGTTCAGTTGGATGCATATTTTCACATGTCAACTTTGCACTCAATTTGACATGATAAACTTGATGTTGAGACTTAAGACCAAGAAAAAAACTAAAGATCGGACACTTCACACTTTTCTAAATGGATGGAGGGCAACTATCCCATTTGATGAGATTTAGTGGGCTCATCTAAAATCTATGAATGGACATGCCTTATCTCCTTTTATACGTAACCCAAATTGCAGAATCCCCAATAAAAAATCATTAATTAAGTAAATTATAAATAACTAAATGATAAACAAAAGGAAGTGGACTCAACACTTGGCTTGGGCATGAAAGAGAGGAGGAGAGATGTTGGGATTGGGTCTTATGAACTATGTTTGCATATGGTTGAGCTATTGTTTAGTTCGCAAGATGGCAAGGGATAATGTGATCTTCAATGGTCCGTTATTATTGATAACTATGGTTTGAGGTCAAATATGCTCATTAAATTTACTTTAATATGTTCGATTAATTAACCCTTCGTATTTTGTTGGTTCAATTTAATCTTTGAAAAAAATTTAAAAAATACTCTCTATATATAGGCCTTTAAAGAATTAAAGTTGAGCCAATTATTAGACCCTTAATGATATAAAATATTTTATTTATTTCGGTCATAGTAACACGTCGATATATATCATAATTTCTTTTTCAAAGTTGGAGATTTTAATATGTTACAATTCCAACCATTGAATATTTTCCTAGTCAAACTGAATAAACCATTAAAAAGACACCTTGCCAAAAAAAAAAAGAGACATGAAGGGCTTATCTAAATTAGCTATTGAGATAAACTTGAGGGCCTATTTGACCTTTGGGCTAATAATTATTTATAAACAGTTAGTAATTTAATTATGAGATAATATTTTGATTTCCCATTAATGTTTTGTTATAATCAACTAATTTGCTCCTGGAATTTTAATATTGGTATTAAAATATCCCTTCATATTTTTTTAATTTTATAGTTTTACTCAATTCAATTTTTTTGAATTTTTTTTCTTTTTAAATTACGTCCAAAATATATAAAATTACTTCAAAATACTTATATCAAGATTATGATATCAATCAAAATGAGTATGGTCTATATTATCTATATTCAAAAAAGAAAATTTAAAAAAATAATGCGCCTTTCCATATATAGTGAAGGAGTTTGGGATACGCCCATAACTTCTTAAATGAGAAATTGATACCGATATAATCGAGATAATATTGAAACAGAAAATAATTTATATGGGATTAGTTCCATATTAGGATTTTCCTTAATTAGAAAATTTACCATTTGTGTATGCATTAATATGGACAGTTACATATTAATTTTATAACTGTCGTATTTATTATTTTATTATTAATGTTTGTATTGTCTGGAAAGAAAACTTGTAAGAAAATTGTTCAAAAAAGGAAACTAGGACCGCATATTTCCATTGTAATTAATCCATTTCGATGTCTGTGGTCTAATGGGTATTGGGCAAGCCTTAGGATCTATTATTTTTTATCACTTTTATAGATGAGTATATTAGATATGGTCATATCTATTTGATTTCTCATAAATCCGAAGCATTGAGTTGCTTTAAAACTTTTATGAATCTTATTGAAAATCAATTGGATAAAAAAATTAAAACTTTAAGAACCGACCGTGGTCGATAATATTTTTTCGAAGAATTAAAGTTTTATGTGATGAAAAAAAGGGACTAAATATTAGTTTTTTATTCCTGTAACTTCACAATAAAATGGTGTTATGGAAAGGAAAAATAGGACTTTTCTAGACATGGGAAGATCTATGATGGCTGAGGCAACTTTGTCAATCTTCCATTAGGAAGATGCACTTTTAACAACCATATATATTGTGTTAACCCCTTAGCGACTAGCTGAGCCTTGTATCTTTCGATATTGTCATTAGTTTTTTGCTTTTTTTTTAGAATCCACTTATTCCCAATTGATTTGTATCCTTTAGGTAGATCAATCAGTTTTCAAATATGGTTCAATCTCATAGATGTCATTTCTTGTTCCATTGCTTGAACCCATTTATCCTTAGTTGGACATCCTTGTGGGATAACTAAAAAATCATCAACATGGAACACTTTTCCTTTTAATTTTTTTTTTCATAATTTCGATTCTTGATAAATATGTTCATATATTCATCATTATTCAAAATGCTCCCATTGGAATTAAGCTCTACACTTTCACTCAAATAAGGATCCTGAATATCCATACTTCCACTGCAGTTAGGCATGCTCATCCTCCCACTGAAAGAATGGATTCCAAATATCTGGACCATTGAGAGAAGAGTTTTGACATTCTTCTTCAATTTTTCTCCCACTTAGATGGAGAGATCCGGGTAGTTCATCTTCTTGACTTACTTTGCTTAATTTTGGAAATTTATTTTCAAAAATATGACGTCTCATGATTCAAATTTTGTTAATGAGTTATTTGCTTGTTCACCCATAAATACATATCCTTTTGATACGTTAAAATATCGCATAAAGATATCCTTTTTATCTCTTGGTTCTAACTTACCAAATTTACTTAAGGTATCATGGATATAAGCAACACAACTTTAAGATCATAAATGGCTCAGGTCGAGTTGCCGATCAGTTCATAACTCATAAGGAGTGAAAGCAACAGACTTATAGGGTACACAGTTTAGAACATTTATGGCTGTTAAAAGTGTATCTCCCTAATGGACGATTGGCAAAGTTACCTCAGCCATCATAGATCTTACCATATCTAGAAGAGTCCTATTTTTCCTTTCCATAACACCATTTTATTGTGGAGTTATAAGAATAAACAACTGATGTTCAGTCACTTTTTTCATCACATAAAGTTTTAAATCTTCTAAAAGATATTATCGACTACGGTCGGTTCTTAAGTCTTTAATTTTCTTCTCCAATTAATTTTCAACTTTCATGTCGTTGATTTTTTAGTTATCCCACAAGGATGTCCAGCTAAAGATAAATGGGTTAAAGTAATGGAAGAAAAAATGGCATCTATGAGATTAAACTATGTTTGAAAATTGGTTGATCTACCTAAAGGATACAAACTAATTGAAAATAAGTGAATTCTCAAAGTAAAGCGAAAAGTTGAATGCAGTATCGAAAGATACAAGGCTCAGCTAGTCGCTAAGAGGTTGACACAATAGGAAGAAATTGACTATGAGAATTTTTTTTCACCTATTATTAGATTTACGTCGATAAGGTTAATTATAGCCTTGGTGGATAGTTTAAACCTAAAGCTATATCAAATGTATGTAAAAATTGCTTTTCTCAATGGAGGATTACAATAAAAAATCTATATGGTTTATTTTATAGGTTTCATTGAAGAAGGCAGCGAACATAATGTTTGCCAATTGATGAGATTAATCTATGGCCTAAAGCAATATTTGAGACAATGGTATTTAAGATTTCATGAAACAATCATGTCGAATGTGTTCAACATGATTGATGAAGATCATTGTATTTATTCCAAAAGCTCAAGAAACGAGTTTGTCATTTTAACGTTGTATGTAGACAATATACTTATAGTAGAAAATGATAAAGAAAAATATGTAAATCTAATCAAAGATTGGTTATCATCCAACTTTGAGATGAAAAATATAGGTCAAGTATATTAATTCTTGGAGTTAAGATTTCAAAGAATAGCTCAAGAAGATTATTATCACTGTCTTAAGAGACATACATTAACAAAATTCTTGAATGATTTAATATGTGAAATTTAAATCCATTGATAACTCCATTGCTAAGAATTAGTTTCTAAGTGAAAGTATCTGTCCTAAGACAAAAAAAAACATATTGAACTTATGAAGAATGTTTCATATACCGGTATTATAGATAGTCTGATGTATGCAAAGTCGTGTGCAAGACTTGATATATTCTATGTAGTGAGCATAGTAAATAGATATCAATCTAACCCAAGTGAAACATATTGAAAAACAGTTAAGAGGATACTTAGATACCTTAAAAGTATCGCAAATTATTTTCTCTTTTATCAAAAAAGGATATGAGATAAGTTATATTATATTATATAACACAAAGTCTAATATGAGATAATTTTTTAACACAAAGTGAATTTCGATAATCTGTTCAAAATAAAAGTATAATCTTGCAGAAATTACAAAATGAGTTTTGTTAACGTGCAAGATAAAAACACACATGAGGTTGTATAACGTGGGTGATAGGCTTTGCTAGTAACGTGAAACAATCGATTTCTACTTTCGGTTTAATGAATCTACGCTACTAGAGGTATTTATATGTTTACTTCTCATAATATATCGTAATATATTTTCTAACATATAATATGACTATTACTATTAAAACCTACAATTATATGACTGAGTGAAAATATTTTAACGATCTTATTTAATATGTTATAGTATTTATTAACATATTCACAATTTTATTTATCATTATTTGTTGGTCTATTCCGTTAATCTTATATAAATATATCTTCGTATTATTTAATTATAAATAACATTTATATTGTATTTTGAAAGCAATATATATTATATTTTTTGATAAAATGAGATAAATTTGATCTTCAACAATCCACTTAACATGTAATATTTCTTTAACATATTTACAATTTTATTGATACAAGTATATCTTCATAGTATTTATTTATAAATGTTTATACTATATTTTGGAATTAGTATATACCATATTTTTTTTAATAAAAGAACTAATTACTATCAAAGTGATACAGAAAAATTATATATTTGTTTCAATTGTTATAGCAATTTGATCCAATTTTCTACATTATGATTGTTATTTAAAAAAAAGAAGAGTATTTTAAATAGTATTTGTTTGAAATATTTATAATTTTAGGAATCTATGAAAAGTAATGGTCAAAGTTTGAAATGGAGAAAGAATCTGTAAGCAAATTATTATTATTATTATTATTATTATTATTATTATTATTAAATTTGTGCTTATGGCATTAAAAATGGTATACATTTGTCGTTTAAATATGTTTTGAGTCAAAAAAATCTCTTAAAGTATTAAAAATGATACAAATTTACCCTCGCTATTACGTAATTAAATCAAATTTGCTACTAAAAATATTGAAAATTTAGGTAAGCAAATATAAACATACATAACAGGCTTTTTAAAGCTATGTAAATTTGTTACATATGTAATATAAATTAATATCCCATTTTAACTCTTAAAATATATTTAAAATTTCTTATCAAACGATATTTTCCATATGCTTATTTAAAATTCAGTTATTTTGACAAACTACCTATTAGAAATTTTAATCCTTTTTTGAGAGTTAAAATAGTATGTTAATAATCTATAATTTATATTTGACAAGCTTATATGGATTTAATAAGCTTGTTATGTGTGTTTTCATTTGTTTACTTGAAATTTTATTATTTTTAGTGACAAATGTGAGCTAATCACTCAACAATAAAAGCAAATATGTGTCATTTCCAATACTTAAAAGATAATTTTAGTTTAAAATATATTTAAAGGGCAAATGTTTACTATTTTAAATAAAGTTTACCATTTTTTCTTAAATTTTCATTCTAAAAGCAAATTTGCCCATTTTTCATTTGCTTTGATCTCACTTTATTTGTGGCCTTCAAGAACTTGATTATTGGTGTCAACGGGAAACATTTATTAATTTTATTAGACCATAAATAGTTACACGAAGAACATTTGGTCAAATTTCTCAGAGGCAATTAATTATAATTCTCCTTTAACAAAATATTATTCATTCCGTTTTTTTTATCTGTCACTTTTATTATTTTCATTAGATTTAAAAAATAATAATTATACTTAAATTTAATATCAAATTACGTGATTAAAATTAAGTTATCAAATATAATTGATTCTAATTTTATTGAAAAAGAAAATTAAATTGGAAAAGAGAATTAAATTACATTAAAAATTTAAAAATAACGAATAAATACAATTTTTAATCAAAAGCAACTAATAAAAGAGAACAAAAAAAGTATTAGATTTTAAAGTATCATCTATATAGTATTTTTAGATTTCCAAAAGTTCAAAATATGATAGTGTTCAAAACTAAAAGATATATAGAAAAAGAAAAATATTTTGAGGAGTATTCGAAAACTGCTGTTCTTATTCAAAAATGTCTTAGGAGTAATGATATCTGTATCTTAATTAGTTGAACTGTCACATTACTTTAAGTATGCTAACTTCATACAAAAGTACAACTTAATTATTTGCTTTACTTTTATGCTGAATTCCATAATTGCAATTCCAACGGTTTTTAAAATTCTAAAGCTATGTTTAGTATGAAAATAATGGTATGTTTGGTATGATATAATGTTATAAGAGTTTGTTTGTTATGATATCGATATAATGTAATATAATGAAATGAGAAATGTAATTAATTAAAAAATATAATGAAATGAAATGAAATTATAATCACATTATTATTTTTTATTGTATTAATAATGTAATGTAAATACTAATGTATTTACACAAAAATAAAAAATCTCAGTTCAACAAACGAAATTTAAATTAAATATACACAAAAATCATCAATTTCCCAAATCTCAGTTTGACAAAAATAAAAAATAAAAAATCAAATTACAAATAACACATTATTTTACTTGCATATGCTGTAGGGAAATAAGGTCAGAAATCAACTAAATTTGTTTGTAGCCTCTGTAATAGAGAAATAAAAGACATATGAAGGGGAGATGTTACCGGCACTAGATGGCGGTGACTTGGACAGTCGATGCCTATTTTTTTTATTAAAAAATAAAAAAAAAATTACATACATGTAAATGTTGTCAATATAGTTTCTAGATTTTACTTTTGATTGAGTATTGATTTTGTTTATATGCAATCTTTAGCAACATAAAGCCCATTAAGTTAAAAATTAGAAACAAAGATTTAAACATGATGAACTTTTACAGCATTATATATATATAATGCTGTAAATTTTATATGTTCTATTATCTCTTTCAAAATTAATGAATGTAAAAAAAGATATTATCATCATTTTTATATAGCTTTAAGATATTTACAATATTCGACTGTAACTCGATCACTCGTTTGAAATTTCACTGTAAAATAATATTATTACATATTGACCAACAATTTCAGCATGTAATTTTTTTCTTATATGATTTTAATTGGAATTTTAACCTAGAAAGTTTATTTTTAAAATCAATTCCTGGTACATACGATAGATTGGTGCCACACACACAAGCATATATATATATATATATATTGAAAATGGATATTCAACCCCACTGCGAGCAAACTTTTATCTAAGATAGATAAATGTACCTATGTCTGAAATGATGTGGAAGAGGTAAGGCCCCTCCCATTTTTCATAGCTGCTTTCTTAGTTATGTAGGATACCTTAATTCTGTCCTTATACCTACTTACTTGCAACCATAACACTCCCCACTCTCCTCTTAATTAATTTAATTTAGTATTTACAAAACGTTAGTGTCCCATGTACCATTCAGACATGACTCCACCTTTGATCTCATGTGCGGTCACTTCTACCCATCATTTCCTTGAATTGACTACCACCTTTCTAGTCTAGTCTTCTATTTCTTTCTTTTTTCTTTTTTGTTACGGAAAACAACAATTAAGTTAAAAAGGGCATTAAATATCAGCTTAGTACTATAAAACTGTTGGTTTTTCATTATCAATTAACTTTATTTTTCATTCAAATTGTTCTACACATGGATAATTTGATAAAAAAATTAAGACATAAATATTACTTGATCAAGTTCACTACATATTATTAATTATATATTCTATTAAACTACAAAACCTATAAAAAGATGGTTGCATTTCACATTCACCCTTATCACTATTGACTACAATATTAATTAATAATCTCTTAATTGTTAAGCCAAATTCAATGAAATTGAGTATAATAACTGAGTCAAGATAATATATGTGGATGCACCCTAACCATAATGATAGAGCCATCCTCTATTCTCTAGATATAATTAGCTAAGGCTATAGATACATACACATGTATATATATATGTATGCTCTTTCTTATTCCCTCAAGCTTTAAATTGCCATATATCATCCATGTTCCACAAACTATCCACCATGTCATCATCATGGATCCAATGGGCCTGTGCCGTCTGGCATTCTGATGCTGAATCATTAAATGTACCAATTGCAGGCATTGAAGCTGCAGGATTGAATCCGTCCATGTCCATATCATACCCACTGCTCGCTCCATAATAATAATTATTTTCCTGACTGGGAATTAAGCTGTTGTAAAATGTATAATCAACAACAGATGGAGCATTGGGTGGTTTATTTTCAAGAACTTGAGGTTGGTGTGGGATTGCCATGGATTCAGCGGAGAAACCTGTGACTGAACTTGAATGATCATGATTGAGATTTGAGTAATTTTCCATGGGAAATTGTTGAGGAAGTGATTGTGATGAAAATGAAGGAATTGATAAACTGGGGAGTGATGATGCAGAGGAAATTTCAAGATTTTGTGGGAGATCATTGGTTTGTTCAACTTTTTGAAGCAATCTTGGCATCCAAAAACACCTAACAGCATCGATGAATTTCTTGCTGTTGGATTCAATATTTAGTTGACGTGCTTGCCTTTGGACCCTTGTTCTCCAGTAGTTCTTTATTTCATTGTCCGTTCTTCCAGGCAGATGCTGTGCAATTTTTGACCATCTAAAAATTTTTGTTTTCCAAATTAATTAATATGTACGAATCGAAATTAAGAAAATCAATAATTAATTTAATACAAGTTGACAAAAAATTTACCTGTTACCCCACTTGGAGTGCAATTCAAGAATCAAGAGCTGTTCCTGTGGAGTAAGATTGCCACGCTTAATGTCAGGCTTAAGATAATTGAGCCATCTCAATCTGCAACTCTTTCCTGTTCTTTTCAGTCCTGAGAAATTGTTGTCAAACATTGTTATTTATTTCGTATTTAAGTTTGCTTAATTAAGTTGACAGACCATCAAAAATATATAGAAAATGAATTACCTGCATATTTAGCTAACATATTCCAACGACCTTCACCATGACGAGCAATGTAATGAGTAAGCAAAGTATCTTCTTCAAGAGTCCATGGACCTCTTCTTAGCTCGCTTTCTTCTTCATTAGAACTGCACATCCTCTTGGGGATACTTCCCGTGCTTCCTCCTCTCATTCTATGTTTAGAAATAATTTTACACAAACTTAAAATTATTTATCTTTATCACCTAAACAACAAGAAAATCAAACTACCATGATGAGTTCTTATTTTATTTCTTTCCACATATGCTATTCCCTTTATATATACAAATACAGAATGGAATTTCTAGTGATAGCATTGGTCATCTCTGATATCATGCAATTGGGGCTATCAGTATAGCCTTTTGAGGTGGCAACTCAAAAAAAGTATAGCTAGGTATGTTGGTCCCACTTAACATGGTGCCCACCTATCTCTATTTCTCAATAACTTTTATAAATATATTTTTAATTTTTATTATATTAAATTTTTAATTAATAATATGAATGAAAATGAGATACACATAATAAAAATTTTATTAATTTAAAACTTATTCTGCAATAAATTTTTATTTGTCATTGGTTTAACTTGAATGAATAATATAATGACAGTATGGATGGAAATTAATTTTGCCAACATTTTCTTGGTGTGTGGTAATTGGCAATGGATGGAAACGATATGTGATGAAGAAGCTGCTACCAGGGAGAATGTTCAAGGCCTTGGGCCCAGGGTTTGGAGAGTCTATACGAGAAGATCCACAAAGAAGGCTGAAGATGAGCTGGCACCAGTTAGTTAGGACGGGGCCAGGCAAGGAGGGTTATATATAGAATATAGTTAGAATAAAGAAGGGAGGAAAAAGGAAGATTATTGTGGCAGTTTTTACTGTGAGTGAGGGAAGGAGAGAACAGCGTGTTTGGCTGCTCTTTCTTGTGGCTGAGGCCCTTACTGTTTTCCATTATTGTAGTTCTTCTTTTGATTGTAACAGAGATATACAGATCTTGCTGTAATCGATTTCTTACATATCAATATACAAACCTTCATTATTTGTTGGTTATCGATTGTGTTGATTGTGTGTGTTTGCCTCTGTGGATACTAATTTTCCTATCATTGGTCCGACCTGCCGGATCCTTAGAACGAGAGGAGAAATCTGAAAATGGAGACTCGCCAGAAATCAGTGAATGTTCGGTTGGATGAGACAGAGAGCAAGGTAGGGGAGTTAGCAAATGACATAAAGGAGCTCACCAGATCATTCCAAGAGATGCTGACTTTTCTTGCAGTCTATCAGACGGAGAAAAAAAAGGAGGACGCTGCATTCAGGGATCGGGTACTCAGCTGGATCAAACGTCTTGATAAACGACCTGTTGATGTTGAGATGTTAAGTTCTCACGGTGAAACCACTCTAGATAGAAACGAAAATCAGCAGGCCCAACGATCTATGACGCGATTAAACTACCATCTCAATACTAATTATTTCACCGATCCTTCAAATACTTTACGCAAGATGAAATTGCTTATGTTTGATGGTACCGACCCCAGGGGATGGGTGATGCGGGTAGAGACTTATTTCAGGATCAATCAAGTTCCTCTTGAACTGAGAATTAATCTGACGGAGCTGAGTATGGAAGTTGCAACATTAAATTGGTTTTCTATGTTGTTGGGCATCTATCCTGCTCTAACGTGGGAACAGTTCAAGGAAGAAATTATGAGGAGATATGGTGGTATGTCTTCTTCCAGCCCTTTTGAGGATTTAGCAGATCTGAAACAAACAGGGAGCATAGAAGAATTTATTGAAGATTTTGAAATGGTGGCTGCTACAGTTCCTGGTCTTCCTGAACCACAATATGTGGGTTATTTTATTAGTGGGTTGAAGGAGGAAGTGAAGGGGTGGGTAAAGGTTCATCGGCCAGTGGATAGAGTAGAAGCTATGCAATTGACCCGTTCCATTGAAGCTTCCTTGAGGATCGGTCGTCAAAGTTTGGCTTCGTCGAAATGGTTGCAGAACTCAGGGAAGGAGAGGGAGGTAGGCACTAAATCGATGAACAACTTAGGCCCTTGGGGGGGCTCAAGTAAACTGGGTCAAACCCAGCTGCAGCCCACGCCATCTTTTGGGCCTAATTTTAACAAATTTCCAGCCCAGTTCACAAACAACAACATGTTAGCTTCTTCTCCATCTTCTGATTCAAATCGATGGGGCCATAGGAAGCAAGGAGTTCGGCAGTTGAGCAAAACAGAATGGGAAGAACGCAGGAGAAAAAGGGCTGTGTTTCCAGTGCGGCCAAAGTTATTCGCCCCAGCACAAGTGTCCCAAAGCTCAATTGAAGGTCTTGTTGCTAGGCGAGGGGGAAGACATGGAAGAGGAGGAAGAATTCTATGAAGCTGAAAATGAAGGTGAAGAGAGCCCCATCGATGGAGAATGTCGAGCTCTTGAGCTAAACGAACTGACATTCATACATCGCAGAATGGCCAGCAAAATCCGAGAATTGAAGACCATGAAGTTGATGGGCACTATCAACGGTATCTCCGCCTTAATGCTGATCGATAGTGGAGCGACACACAATTTTATATCCTCACAGCTGGCATCGGTGCTCGGATTACAGGTATGTCCTATTGAAACACTTCAAATTAAACTTGGGGATAGGCATCAAATAGGAGTAAGCAACAAGTGTGAGGGTATTCCACTTCTGGTTGGGAAATATTCCTATAGCATTGACGCCTTAGTTACTGATCTAGGGGGTCTGGATGTTATTTTGGGAATTGACTGGTTAAGCAGTTTGGGGGATGTAACCGCCAATTGGGCGGTGGGTTGGCTGACATTTGAGGTGCAGGGACAGAAAATTCAGTTACATGGTATCACCTCCAGCCACGGAACCTTGCCATCTCTTAACCATTGGATTGATGGGCATTTAGAGTCACTTCTGAATGAACCACAGGAGTTTTTTTCCCTTCTTCCCGTGAATTGCACCATCTAACTGAACCCTAGAAACAGGAAATGGAAATTCTGTTTTCCAGATATAAAACGGTGTTTATGGATATGACTGGGTTGCCACCCAAGCGCGCAGTGGCACATGCAATTCCTTTGCAACCAGGGCAGGGTCCTACTTGTGTTAGACCATATCGATACCCCCACCATCATAAGTCTGAGATTGAACGGCAGGTCAGTGAGATGCTGGAGAAGGGAATAATTAGGCATAGCCAAAGCTCTTTCACAAGCCCGGTTATTCTGGTTAAGAAAAAAGACCAAACTTGGAGGATGTGCGTGGACTATAGGGCTCTTAATAGAGTAACAGTGCCTGACAAGTACCCCATTCCTGTCATTGAGGAGTTATTTGATGAATTAGGAGGGGCAAGGTACTTCACCAAGTTGGACCTCAAATCGGGGTACCACCAAATTCGAGTACTGGAAGGGGATATAGAGAAGACAGCGTTTCGAACCCATAATGGGCACTACGAATTCTTGGTAATGCCCTTCGGATTGACAAATGCTCCTGCTACGTTTCAGTCGGCTATGAATGACATATTCTGACCCTTGTTACGCCAGTGTGTACTGGTGTTCTTTGATGACATTTTGATCTACAGCCGTACATGGGAAGAGCATTTGCAGCATGTAAAACTTGTGTTTGGAATCCTGGCCGCTAACCAATATGTAGTCAACAGTAAAAAATGCAGCTTTAGCCAAGGGACAGTTGAATACTTGGGCCATGTGATGAACGGGGAAGGAGTATTGGTGGATTCTAGCAAAGTAAACGTTGTGCAAGATTGGCCTACCCCAACTACAGTCAAAGGAGTAAGGGGGTTCTTGGGACTCACAGGGTATTACAGAAAATTTATTGAGGGGTACGGGAAAATTACGAAACCATTGACCGAATTGACAAAAAAGGATGGCTTTCATTGGAATGCAGCTGCCCAACAAGCTTTCCAGCTTCTTAAACAAAGGCTGACCTCTGCTCCCTTGCTATCCTTACCCGATTTTTCCAAGCCATTTGAGTTGGAGTGCGATGCATCCGGAGGGGGAATAGGGGCTGTACTCATGCAGAATCGCAAACCTATAGCCTATTACAGTAAGGCTTTGTCTCCCAAGAATTTGAGGAAGTCGGCTTATGAGAAGGAGATAATGGCCATTGCTTTAGCAATCCTCCATTGGCGACCTTACTTGTTGGGGCAGTCTTTTGTAGTGTACACCGACCAGCAGAGCATTCGACAATTGCTTCATCAAAGAATCACCACAACGGACCAGCAAAATTGGTTAGCAAAGCTAATGGGGTACAAATTTGAGGTGCGTTACAAACCCGGAAGGGAAAACCGAGCAGCAGATGCCCTTTCTCGTGTGACTGGGGATGCAGGAGAGTTGGCCACTGTAGTAGTAAGGCCTAATTGGCTGGATGGACCGGAGCTGAATCATGGATTCGTCAACGACCCACAACTGCAGCGCATATTAGCAGACTTAAGACAGAACCCTCTATCCCACCCGGGCTTTGTAGAACGGCAGGGCAGCCTCTTCTTTAAAAACAGGTTAGTGATCCCTGCCTCATCTCCTTGGATCCCTACCCTCTTAGCTGAATTCCATTCTAGTCCTAGTGGTGGGCACTCGGGATATTACCGCACTTACAGGAGGTTGGCGTCCCTCTTTTATTGGGTTGGGATGACAAAATCAGTGCAACGTTTTGTTCAATCGTGTGACATTTGTCAGAGGTATAAGGCATCTACCTTAGTGCCAGGAGGGTTGCTGCAACCTCTGCCTATTCCGGAGCAGATTTAGGAAGAGATTTCAATGGATTTCATCACTGGTTTGCCAAGATCTAAGGGTTTTGATACCATTTGGGTGGTGGTAGATAGGCTGTCCAAATACGCCCACTTTATTCCTTTGAAACATCCCTTCACGGCTAGGCTTTTGGCTGAGATTTTCCTTCGAGAATTCATCCGGCTCCACGGGTTACCAAAGTCCATCCTTAGTGATAGAGATCCCTTATTTGTCAGCAGGTTTTGGCAGGATATATTCAAGTTGCAGGGCACCCAACTGTGGTTCAGCTCTGCCTACCATCCTCAAACCGATGGCCAAACCAAAGTGGTGAATCGGTGCGTAGAAACATACCTGCGTTGCTTTGCTATGGATCAGCCCAAGACCTGGTATTCATGGCTATCCTGGACAGAATTTTGGTACAATTCTACCTACCATGTGTCCACAAACCGTACCCCCTTCGAAGTGGTCTATGGCCGCAAGGCGCCCACTGTATTTCAGTTTGTACCCAGAGAAATTCAGGTGGCAGCAGTTGGGAGGGAGTTGTTGGATCGGGATGAAGCTTTGAGACAACTAAAGTCTCAATTGGCCCGAGCTCAATCTAAAATGAAGAGTACAGTAGACCAACATCGCAGGTTTGTCGAGTTCCAGAAGGAGATAGCGTGTATGTCAAGCTTCGCCCTCATCGACAACATTCTTTGACTTCCCGAATTACTCCTAAGTTGGCCCCCTGATTTTATGGTCCTTTCCCCATTCTCCAACGTATTGGGCCTGTTGCTTACAAGCTCGAGTTACCACCAGGGGTGAAGGTACATCCTATTTTTCATGTGTCCTTGTTAAAAAAAGCTATCGGGACTGCTACTGCATTTGCTTCACTTCTTGAGGGTCTAGAGCCAGAGGACGCCACCTCTCCTGTCCCCTTTGCATCCTAGCCCGACGAACTATCAGCAAGCATGGAGAAACTATTTCCCAATGGTTAATTCAGTGGACTGATGGGGGCATCGACAATGCTACTTGGGAAGATGAGTTTACCATTCGCCACCAATGTCCAAGCATTAGTCTTGAGGACAAGACTCCTTCCCCACCCGGTGGCATTGATGAAGAAGCTGCTACCAGGGAGAATGTTCAAGGCCTTGGGCCCAGGGTTCGGAGAGTCTATACGAGAAGATCCACAAAGAAGGCTGAAGATGAGCTGGCACCAGTTAGTTAGGACGGAGCCAGGCAAGGAGGGTTATATATAGAATATAGTTAGAATAAAGAAGGGAGGAAAAAGGAAGATTATTATGGCATTTTTTACTGTGAGTGAGGGAAGGAGAGAACAGCGTGTTTGGCTGTTCTTTCTTGTGGCTGAGGCCCTTACTGTTTTCCATTATTGTAATCGATTTCTTACATATCAATATACAAACCTTCATTATTTGTTGGTTATCAATTGTGTTGATTGTGTGTGTTTGGCTCTGTGAATACTAATTTTCCTATCAATATGGGAGTGTGAAACATCAATAGAAAGTAAGAAAAAATAGAGGAGGATTGAACATCGGATCAGCCAAACACCCCATTTGCGATTATGCGAGGGTTTTTTTTTTTTAGTAATATTATATATTCATTTTAGGTGATTTTAACTGTATGTATTCCACTCTCCTTGCTGTTCATTAAAATCAGAAATAAAAGGACATCATTACAATTTTTTTTTCAATTTAAACTTAATGTTGTAAAATGTAAAATTCAAAAATTTAAGAATGTATTTTGCCATATATATATTTATAAATTAAATTGGAATATTCATTGGTAATTTATTTTTCTATGATCATAAAAAAGAGAATGAAATCTATAGAACCATGATCATGCAAGTGGGTCCTGTTCCTTTATATGCCACCAACTATATACTACAAAGCTTTGTATGATTTATTACAAGACTAATATACACAGAAACTTTGTCATTTTCATAAATTTAATATTTGAAAAAAGAAATTATTAGTGGGGTTATTAAGGTTAATGATTCGGTTCATTTTCTCTTTCTTTTTATGGATTAATATTCACTTTATATAAAAAAAAAAAAAAGAAACGTGATTGACTGAACAAAAAATACTATGAGATAATGTAGAAAACCAAACGTGGAATCATTACAGAGTTTCTTAATTAGTAGTTGCATTTAGCTATAGAGAGGAAAATATTAATCCTGTCTGGAAATTATCTATCAATCATCAATTATTTGGTGATGCGTTTTGAAACAATTACAGTGCTTTTTCTGTTCTTTCGAATCCAACAAACCTAAATAATAATTTGACTCAAATTTTTTATATTTGGGTCCAGCCTTCAGGGAAAATGAACTGTTTATTATTGTTAATACAAAGAGTTAAAATTGACTATAAGTTCATAATTTAATTTCCACATGACATGACTGAGATCTTTATATTATCATATCTCATAAGGAATCAGTAGCCAATAAGCTAACGACACTTTCCTCAACCCTATAGAGTATGATTATGTCAACTTCTTGATACAATATTACATTTTAATCAATAAATCATCCCCATCTGGGCACCCACCTTAGCATGTAGGGTTTTCTCATACTGTACCAGAATATGTTTTCAAGATGCACATATTATTACACAGTGAAAGATATTAAGATAGATGCGTTATATGAATTTGTAAATTTTAACGGTTGATTGATTAAGATTGTTAGGTTTCAAATTTGAATTTTAATCAAATTTTTAAAAAAAATTGACAGATCTATATATATATATATATATCATTTAATATCCTGCCCAGTTGAGGAAAAAAATAAAACTTATTAATTTATTTGTTTTGCATTTGAACCCACAAACCGTCCCTTTGAAAAGTAAAACTAAAATAATGGCTCTAATTCTTGAAAGTTAGCTATTTGAGTAAGTTATTGACCTGACCTATGAACGTAATTCATCCGTTCCATCAATCATTAAGTCCATTTAATTTGTATGCAACTCAATCCAACCCAATTCATTTACAAAGATATATTTATAACGTACTTATGATCTGTATATTAATTGTAATTGCATAATTTTTTTTATATATACATATATAATGTGAATATAAAAATTTAACAATAAGTTTTTATAGGTTATATAAATTTTAAAAAAACAAAGAAATAATGTTGTAAATTTTAATACAATTCTATTTATAATCCGTTCAATGATAATTAATTTAAATCAAAATACAATTCAATTTAATTCAATGTTTAAAACCTATTAAATTTTAATTTATTTATAATCTGACTCATCACGATCCAGTTCAAATCCATATGATATGATTGATTTGCCATCAACACGTGCAGTTAGTGTAAAATCAATTTTCTTTAAACTTTTTTAAGAAATGGGATGTTTTTATGTGAACAAAATGATACAAGAGAGGAAGGCATAATTAACTGTAGAGGAAGATATATGGTGGGGGCCTGAAATTGAAGGTATAATAAAGAAAGAAAACAGAAACAATAATTGAAGGTGAGAAGGCCACGGGAGTTTGTACTTAGAAGAAGTAAAAGTGGGTTCGTGAATAGAGGATAGAGGTATCCATTTTGGGTGAACAGTTTAGTACTAGTGGAAATGATGCCTTTGCCACTTTACCATTTCTGAATGTAAATGCTAAAGCTATTACATCTTCATGTGGGTTTATTTTCAGAGGTTAATTTAAGTATTCGAATATAAAAATTGATTCTTATTCATTTCCTAGCATTGTACGTAGATTTTTTCAGATTCAAATTCATAATAAATCAAGTTAATAGTAAAACGTGTGAATTACCTCATTGGCATTATCTATTAAAGATAAATATGACATAAGCAAGTAAATTATTTCATTAAAGTTGCCTGCCAATGTTTCATGATTTTCTTTGACAATATACTAACCAATTAACGGTCAACATTTGTGTATTGATGTTTGAATATGTGGATAATAGATTTAGGCGATGTTACAGTTAGAAATGAGGAATCCATGCATTGCACTGTTCATTTCTGCTCTGGCGCTTTGACCCTTCCCTACAGCTGGCTGCCCAAGACAAACACAAATTATCAACTTCGCAGCCACACAATTGATTAGACTTTAGTTAACTGGGTACATGTCCATCTCCACAAATTTAACTTATTCATTAATTTATGCTTAATCCCTTTTGAATAAATTGAATGTTCCTTTTTCTTTTGTCTTTTTAATCTTCAAAAAAATGCTAAATTTAATTGTCCAAATTAATTAAAATAATTTTTCTTAATCATAGATTTTAATTGATATCACTTTTGCTTTTTGGTCAAAAGCACATAATTAATATAAAGACTGTTTCTGGACATATAAGCATGCAAAAAGGTTATCTTCCTGGCAGGAAAAAAGAAGCTCTTTAAACGTAAACTTGTTGTTAACAATAACCTGGCACCGACACGAGCCCCTATAGCTCAGTGGTAGAGCGTCAGTCTTGTAAACTGAAGGTCCGTAGTTCGATCCTGCGTGGGGGCATTTATTTTTTTATTTTCTTCAACTACAACTTGATAAAAAGTCCAATTTATTTTCCATAATGGACTTTATATTTATACTTCATATTTCATAACATAAAACAAAAATTCTTAAAAAGTTTAGGCCCATAAGCCCAAATGCCCCTTACGGATCGTAATCCATAAGGCAGTGTAGTCTTATAACAAGATTAATAAGCTCGATAAAATGGTAGGGTTTTTTTTTTTTGATAAACGTGTGCTTCTTCTAAAGATGATTAAGTTGCTTTTTCTTTTTAACCAAACAATAATCTCTAAAGGCAAAATACCTATTTGCATTTCTTCCTCAAACCTTTTTTTTTTTGTTGACAGTTCATGCTTAAACTTTTAGGTGAATTTTAGTCCCTATTTATTTTTCTAATATTTCAATATTATGATTTCACCCTAAATCAATTTTTCTCTTATCCATAATTTTTTTCTCTGAAATGTCGTCTTAACCCTTTAAAATTACTTCAAAATATTTTACCTAAAATTTTAATACCAATCAAAGTAAGCCTTGTTAGTCCTAACCAACTTAAAAAGGGATGAATTAAGCGTTTTTTAAGTCTGACAATTCCTCCATAGTATAGATGATACATATATTAAGCATACAGACATGAACTAGAAGAGCTAGGAACAAGATTTTAGAATTTATCTTTCAACTTGAAGAGTTGCTTTACTTCTCAAAACAATGCTTTGATCTTTCTAACACTTAGTTTTTCTCAAATCACAAATCATGATTAATATGATTCAGATCAGTTCTGGATATGAAAAACTTCAAACCAAAAATAGAAATAGAGCACAAAAACTTGCACCAAAGACTTATAAAGATTCGACTATTCAAATTTACATCCTTTTCTCAAGATAACCATTTTTTTTTTATCAAAATTCTTTTTAAGGGTAAAAGCTCTACAAAGTTTTATCCCAAAACTATGCCTATAATATTTTTCCCAAAGCAAATATTGCAAAACCTACTGGAATTTCTCCAAAAAGTCTAATTACTCTTTTTTATCCACTAAATTTTTTCAAGGGATCTAGCTACCTTTTATTTTAAGCCTATCCTAAGACTCGCAACAAATTTTCTACAAAAATTGAAAATAATACATACAACTTCACAAATCTATTACAACAATAATATTATAATTAAATTTGAAGCATGCAGATAATGAATCAAGCACAATATGGAAATGAATAAAACCTTTTAGGCTCGATCTTTGACAAAAGAAATATACGGGCTGTTTACTTGTAGAAAACAAGTCATGTTTTCTAGAAAATTTTTGTACAAAAAATAGAAAATAGAGTATTATGTTTACATAGTGAAATTTTTTTAAATGGAAAATAGAAAACAATTTTTCTAATTTCCTAAAATATAAAAGGGTATGGAGAACTGGTTTTAGATGTTCTCCAAAATTTCCCTTTTTCATAGAAAACACGACATTTTTTTCGAAAACGGCATCCGCTCTTTGTATCCCATCATCTTCGTATCCCATCTTATGCTTGAACTACTTTTTTTTTTCTTATCAATATTATACTCACGATTGCTTCAACTACTTTTTTTTTCTTCGTATCTCATCTTATGCTTCAACTATTTACATTATATGGTAGAGAAGATTTAATAGTGCCTGAAGAAGTCACCACTTGAGTGTAACAAGAGGGTATTACTATTGATTTATCCCAACAAATGCAAATAGAATAGTTAGAGAGACAATTGCTAATCGATTGTGGAACGATTATAATAATAATAGAAATTAGAAATTGATTGCATTTTTTATTTTACTATCATATTATTTTTAATTCAATGTTCATTAATTTATAAATATTAAATTAAATTAAATTAAATTATTTTAATAAATTTATAATTTAATTATATATACGTATTATTTCAAATTTAAAAATTAGCGTGTGTGTATATATATATATATTTAATAATATATAATTTTTTTTTAATTTAGAAGGCATTTTGTAGTTTTAATAAATGAACATGTTTTTCTATTTTTTCATTTTCTGTTTCCAGGAAAATAATTTTCCATTTGTTGATAGGTAAACACATTTTTCAAATTTTCTATAAAAAATAAATATTACAATTTTTTAAGAAAATAGAAAACAGAAAACTGTTTTCTGTAAGTAAACGTACCTATAAGTTTTCCAAATCTTCCAAAACTTTGGTAAAACAATTAAGCACACATAATTATGAAAAATACATTTAAGCACTGTCTTATTAGACAAAATTTTTTTCTAAATCTAAGGAGGATCAACATTAATACTCCAACATGTTGCCAACATTTTTCTTACTCAAAGTAGCTCATATTTATACGGAGTTCGTTAATGAAGAAAAATAGGGTGATGATGATAATTGTAATGACTTAATTTTCAACGTCTTTAGTATCTTCTTGACGTGGTAATCCATTATCAATTTTTTTTTTGTCGTATTGCGATTAGGTGGTCTAAAGATGAAGTTATTTTTTTCATTATTTTAAGCACAAACTGGAATATAAATGTAGTATTTGAGTGAGGCAAAAAGGATAATATCGTTGCTGATGAAGTCCGGATCTAACTAAAAATCAGAATCAGTAAATGGACAATTATTTTATGAAGATGGTGACAGTTTCACTTCACAGTACGTATCTAATGTTATGGAAAATTATGATAAAGTTATTGAGGCATAACAATCTTTTTGTTGCTGCAATTTTTAGAATGTTTGACATCCTGTATTTATAAATGAATTAGTACTCTACACTACTAAAATAAAATAATAATTAAAAAAAACGTGTAGAAAATATAGAAACATAAAATCATAGACCCATTACATTGAAGATTTGCTTCATTAATTAAGCATTTCGTTTAATTACTATTTTGAAGCTGTGAACAATCTCACACGCATCCTTCCAAGATAGACTTGGATGTTTCAATTTTCGGCAGTTGATTTTGATAGAGAGTATGGTTGTCAACGAGCCTATAATTGGGATATTGTTTTTAATGTGGAACTTGGAATCTGCAAAATAGAGTGAAATTTAATATTATAATAATTCATTTTTAGGTCGAAATTGTGATAAGCAATTTTATCAAGTTGAATCAATTGGCATCACCATTTTTACAGTAATTAAATGCATAATAATTGGCAAATTTGGCCTAAATTAATTAATTTTTTAGCTTCCATTTTAGATAATTAATTAATTTACAGTCTTGAATATGCAAATATAAGCCATCTTGGATATATACTGACAATAAACAATTAAATATTTATTTTGAGATATATATGTACATAGTTTGCGTTAGAGTATAAGATAATTGAATTATTTTGAGTAGGATTGATTTTTTTTTTTCGTTTAAAGAAACATTTTCAGTTATCATACCAAACATACGTACAGTTGGAAGTTACACTACCGCTAAATAAATTCCAAAATGGTGAAATTGAACAAAATGAAAATGTGTGCAGCAATTAAGAGGAAGAAAAAGCAGCTATATATGCATGGGATAAAAAAAGAAGTTGGTACATAAATGTGGGTTAGTGATTAGGCGTTGGGGCATATAAGGGGAGTAGTGAATGCTTCAAAAATAGAAAGTTGGTAAGTTGTTAGGATTTATATCATTTCCAAGAATTCTTCTATGCATTTTGAAGCCTACCCATTCATCTTTAATTTTCCATACTCAATCAATCATGGGGTTTCATCATTTTAATTCTTCCTTTTTGGTAGAGTTCTACCATCCATCCCCTCTTTGAAAAGAAAAAATAAATAAATAAAAGAAAGAAAATAAAAAATAGATGTGAGTATTCTGTGAAAATTGTTTCACTATATATATATATATATATATATATATATAAGTTTAGAAAAAATAAAAGAAGGCGAGTCTAGTTAGGAGATGTCCAATCAGGCTGGAAGTGCTCTAATATGAAAATCTGAAACCAAAATGAAATTTGAGTTTTTTGGCGGGTCCACAGATGATGGCAAAACCTATTTTTAGATTAATGAATTTTATTTTATTTTTTTTATAAAACATTTTTAATTAGATTTTATATTTTAATATAAAATAATACACAATTTCTTATTAACGGACATATATTTCAGTTACTGTTAAAAGGTGCATATTTTTTTTTAAAAGATCCAATATGGAAAACATTAAAAATTTAGAGATTCGGCGTGAAAAATTTTAGAAGTTCAAGAATGCAATCAAGAATAATTTTACCGGTATGATGCACTATTAATAACAATTGAAATGTATGTACTAACGTTCCGTTTTATAAAAAAATTATATATTATCTTATATTAAAATATAATTACTGCATGTAAATTTTTTTTGAGAATCTAATTTTAATTAGAATGGATTACAACAGAGAATAAATAAATTTGGAATGAACTTGAATAGTAGTTTTTCTACATATGACAGTTTCGAAGAGATTTAAATTTAGTCTTTTTGCATAGCCATTTCCAAAATCCAGATATAAAACAATTATTGGATTAAAATTTATGTAGTATTTTCAGTTATTTATTTTCTATTTTTTTTTTAGTTTTAAGGTTCTTTTAGTTAGAAATTTATGTAGTGTATATATACAAAATTAATTTTACTTTTTTGTTGGAAGATTGAAATTAGAAATTTATTATATTTTTAATTATTTTTTAATGGATATTAATTTTAGAAACATGCATAGAATCGATGTATTAGAAAATATTAAAATACGAGAATCACATGTAATTTAAATTGTTGAGAATTTGAAAAAAATATATAATTATAAAAAAAATCAAAATACGTTCACTTGGAATTAGTCTCTACATTATTTTTTGGGTAATTTTTACATTTTGGTGACGTGTGGTAGAACAAGCACCTAAATACATATATATAATGCAATTTCAAGAGGTGGTTATAAGGTTGCAGACAAACAAAATTTCAAAGTTTTGAGTTATTGATCGAGTAGGATGGGCGAGGACATACAAAATCTGACGCCTTGTTTCTCTGAAATCAACTCATCATCTCCAAACTTGTTGGAGACCAATCACAATTATCAAACACCATTAACAGATAATCATCAACAAATCCTGCCTTTTTCCAATCATCAACACCTCTCCATCAACTTTCCAAATTTCTTCAGCGTGTCATCATCGTCTTCATCTCCTTCTGCAGCTTCTGGAACTGGGCTGTGTCAAACTGAGAACATTAAGGTCAGCGATAATTATAATTTATCTTTGTTTCTAAGCATGGAAAGTTTAAACATTTGTTCCTGCATGTTAATTATAATTGCAGAACTTGGAAGGAGGACGAAAAAGGAAGAGAAACGGGAAAGACGTGGAGAAACCCAAAGAAGTTATTCATGTCAGAGCTAAAAGAGGCCAAGCTACGGATAGTCACAGTTTAGCTGAAAGGGTATATAAATCTTCACTGTCTATTATATATATATCCAAATTAAATTCAAATTTTTCAACAATTCATTCGTTTCATTATATCAGAAAATTAATGCATTTTATGAATTCAAGAAAATCATTTTTTCCCTTTTCTTCCTCCTTTAAGAACAAATTCTTACTGTTTTGAAGGGGAAAAATCTTTTCTCTGTTTTTAAATTTTTCAATTTTTTGTAAAAAAAAAAAAAAAGAGGAAAAGAAGAAGAGGAATATGTAAGATGTAGCATGTTTGTGTGATGTCCTAGGTAAGAAGAGAGAAAATCAATGAGAAGCTAAGGTGCTTACAGGACCTGGTTCCAGGATGTTACAAGGTACAATACATGTTATTTGAGTAGTAAATTTCTGCAGCTAAAACTTGTTTTGTTTAAATTCACTTTCATGATAATTTCCAATTTATAACTTCAATTAATTAATTATATTTGCAGGCAATGGGGATGGCAGTTATGCTAGGTGTCATTATTAATTATGTTCAGTCACTTCAGAATCAGATTGAAGTTAGTCACCAATTATTAAATTAATTATTTTGTTATAATATTAGTTAATCTAATATATGATAATACATGATAAATTTTTATTTTATTTTTAGTTTCTCTCCATGAAGCTTTCAGCAGCTAGTATGCACTATGACTTCTGCTTAGAGAGTGACACAATAGAAACAGTGCAGGTAATTCATTAAATAATTATGGTTTTTGGTTGATTTTAAAAAGTTTTAATATCAAAAGAATTAATTATGTTTTCTTTTTCTTAATTATGTTTTAGGCGACAAATGCTTACGAGTTACAAGAGATGGAGAGGATGGAAAGAGAAGGATATGGAGGACCTTCTAATGATTTCCACGCAGCTTGGCCCCTTTGACTAAAGTCCTATCTAAAATATTTGTTTCTTTTTTATTTTTTTTAAATTAAATTTACTTTATATATAAGCAGACATTCAAGCAAAAGAAAAAAAAAATTCTACGCCTTAATTATGTGGTTACTGTGGGATTTAGATAACCATATAAAACATGAAATATAAAGTCATCATAATGTAATCTTGCACTTGTTTATAATCATTTAAGGTACCTTTCTATCCAAAGATTATGTTGATTTCTAAGCTAAAGCATTCTTTTATTAGTCGGTCGATTACATATATATATGAAGACGAAACAAATCATTGGGAAAGACATTTGGTAGATGACATTTTGTTTGGTGACACAGAATTACCTTAGCCACTTGAAGCTTTTACGTATGTGAATGAAAATTGCTAGGTAGTCCATCTCTTTTTTATGGATCCTACCTATTTCATCTGCAATTTCTACCTTGATCGTGATTGAATAAGTTCAGAAGTCTAATATGATATTTAATTAGTTTTAAAAAATAATATATTAACGATAATAGTTTAAAAATAAATCATGCATTAATCCATTACTTTTTGCATATATAACAATTTGTAACTATTTCTGTTTGTCAATTTTTTTTTTAATTCAGACAAATCAAGAAAATTTTCTCAGAATTAAGCTAATTCTTAGATAATAATAATATTAATGTTTTATTAGGGCTCTCAGTTCCAGGTTTTTTTTTTAAGTAAAAAATTTTGATTTGATAGTAATTGATAATTAAAATGTTGGAAATAAAGTAGATTGGAGTGAGGTCCCATTGAAGAACTTATTAATTATGAATTAGGGTTATGTTATGGGAAATTCCATATATTGAAAGGAAATAAAAGCATGAAAATCAATTCAAGTGAAATGTCACATTGAAGAACCCCAGTACTTGGAAGTACTTGTACAAGACATGCCTGCTGTTATCAAACATATAGCATTTTCAATTGGCCTTTCTATAATTTCTCTTTACGGCCTTTCAAAATAATAATAATAATAATAATAATTTCTCTTTACGGTTTTCTATCCACATCCATATTTATGTCTGTTCTTTCCCCATCTCTCATTTCCATTTGATTCGATTATGTGATGACACACATTTAGCTTAATTAAATTTACTACACAACCCACGAGTATTTAGTTAATTTAGTAGCCAGTGCTAATTTAGAGTGGTCAATTTTTCCTTATAATTCTTAAATTGTATTCCTAAAAAAAATTATTATGCAATGCAATAAGAATTCATTCATGCCCTCAACAAGTTAGTTTTAGGTCAAGTAATTAACCCTTAAGAAGCTCTAAGATTATAATCTTAAATCTATAATTTTTTTCCTTATTGTTATTTTAGTTGATTTTAGAAATGTATGTGAAAATTCTTTGAAAATTTTAATATATAAATTTCATTTTGATCCAATTTTCTTAGGAATTATCTCCCTCAAATAAAATATTTTCCATTTTTCTTTACCATTCCCTGAAATACCATGAAATTCTTAATTGTTACAGTCTCAAATATTATACAGATAGCCTCCAATCCGGGTTAATCTCATTCACAATGATCAAATTTAAGTTAAAATAAGGAATGGTAATACTAGGAAATTTTGTAATGCGAAAATAATTCAACTCTAAAAATTTATTTTTAAAAGTTATTGTGACCGAAATCAACCATTAAAACTCTTCTAACTAGCACTTCAGTTCGTCGTAGGAATGAACACATAAGCAAATACATCACCAAGTAATGTAAGATATGGTAACTTTTTATAAAAATAGTGTATTTTAAAAAACAATTTAGAATTTTGGGTATTTGTAAAATTATTTGGAAAATTTGGATGTTTTTTTATTTCCGCAACCCTTTGTTGCGGAATTAGATACCGGGCCCCATTCTCTCTCTCTCACACACACACCCACTCTCTCACGGTCTCTCTCTTCATAGTTTCCAAAATTATTATCATACTTAATTTAATAATTAATTATCTATACAATCTTACAAATAAATAAAAAATATTTTTAAATATAATATGAGGTAAAAATAAAAGAATTTCAAGGAAAATTATTTCAAAAATAAAATTTAAAGCAACTTACAGTGAAAAAATGACAGTAGTATAAAAAATATTCATTAATAACAATATTAGTTTTATATACTGTATATAAAAAAGATTCATTAAATAAAATCATTTTTATGACATTTTAATTTATTGTTAGATTTGAATTTTTGATAAAAATCACCAACCACTGCACTCTTTTTTTCTTACTATACTGTAATGGCCTCAACACCGGATCAGTCGTGAACAGTACTTTCCGATGGTGAATAGTGCTTTTCGGACCCAAAAGGACACTTGAAAGTCAAAAATATTTTATTAGACCATCGGAAAATATTGATCATGGGAAGTCCGGGCTTGAAATTTGAAGTAAAATTGAGGTCAAACGGGCCTCCAAATGTCAAAAATACGAAAAATATAACGAATTAATTTTCCTGGTAGGAAAAGTGACTTGATTTTTTGTAAATAATTAAAAATAGTAAACGAACTCCGAAAATTTTCAGATTTTTTATGTCCATGAATTTTTAAGTAGAATATTTTAGTGATGAGAATGAAATTTTTCGGTGACACCGACAGTTATTGAATCAGACTGATAAATTTGAATCGAACCAATAACGGACTCCGATTGAGCCAAAATTTGCGTGCTAGTTTTTTTTATATGATAAGAGTGATGAAATTATTTTTGGAGAGATTTGATGGCCGGAAGAGAGATATAATTGATTGAGCTTTAAAAAGGCCTAAATGGTCCTTAAGAGAAAAATGGGCTAAGCCCATTGAATTGGTCCAATTTTGGATCCATTAGAGAGGCATATAAAAGCCTAATTTCTAGAGAAAACTCCAGAAATTTTCTGTGTCTTCTTCCTCCTTCTCTAGGCCGAATTCACTCTCTCATTCTTCTCTCTCTCTCTTGCTTCATAACCACTCAAACTTCTCCTTAAATCTCAACTTAAGAGTTGTAGTTCCATCTCTCTAAATCACTAAAATAGCTTCACTTGATTGATTTGGGCAAAGGAAGTGGCAAAAACAAGTAGAGAAAGAAAAATGGATAAGTTGGATCTTCGAAAATTTAAAGATTTAAATTGATTTCTTAGTATTTTTTTTATAGATTTTGAGGTGTAGATTACAATTATGAGCTTGGATTTTACATTTGAGAACAAGAAAATAAAGAAAATTAAGCTTGAATGGGCTGTCCTATGTAGGTGAGCAAGTAGAGGAAGGTGTTTCTAGGAGTAAAGACAAGGAAAAGGAGGCTTGAGCTTCCTAATTCAAGGAAAAATTGTAAATAACTAATTAATATTTACATTTTCTAAGTTTATGAATTTTTCTCAATTATGTAATTAGGTAAAAATGTTTAAAGTTGTTAATTGATGCAATTATGTTAGGGTAATTGAAATTAAACTAGAGAAAAGATGAATGGAAAGTTAAAATGAAAGAAAGAAGATTTTTAGGAAGATGTTTAGTAGTGGCCGAATTAATTAGTAAGGGAAAATGGTAAGACAATTGCATAAAAATAATATATGTTAGCTTAAAATAATAGTAGACTTGATAATTAATGTCTATGAATTTTTAAAGAATATTTGAAATTTATTTGAGAATTTTTAAGATTATGTATAGTGTATGGATATAGTGAAAGTTGTGAATTATAGTGAATTAATTGATTATTTTAATGAAAAATTACAATAAATAATAAATAATGCGTAAATAAATTTTATAGGCATTTATTGAAATTATTAGGATTTTATTAAAAATTAATTTAATGTTAATATGTATATTGAAAATAATTGAATTATTAGTTAATAATTGCATAAAAATGTTGAAAAATGTGAATTTATATGAAATTAAATTAAAATCAACGAAAAAAATAAAAAGTCAATTGTTGAATTTTTCGGACAAAAAAAAATTAATAAAGTAATTATTGTTGTGCTCTTGAAATTAGTCTAGCAGTAAAATCTAGTTCTGGATATAGTTGACTAGCCATAAGAACATCTTTTACTGCAGCGCAAGTCATGGCGATTTGCTTTGCTATGGGTAGGATCATTGATCTCCATAACTTAAGTGTTAAAGTGAAAGTGAAAAGTGCAGTGTTTTGAGAATGGTTCATTGAGAATCATTTCTCTTTTTAGTGGGGCCCGTGAGGTCCATGTTCCATGTATCTGGTCTGAAATTTTTTACCGAGTCTATACCAGGGGCATAATTGTAATAAATTGATAAAGAAGTGAAAAGACAATGAAAAGTAAGTAAAGAAAGTGAAAAATGACCAAAATGAAAAAAAAAAGTTTAGGGGCAAAATGGTAATTTTCTCCAAAACTGTAAAAAATTAAGTAAATTAAGTAAAAATTTCTTAAATAAAGATAAAATAGTCAGATAATAGTTAAATTGTTCAGAAAATAAATTTTATTGTCAACAAGGACTAAAATGTAATTTTGTATATAAATGTCAAATTAAGTGTATAAAAATATAAATTGCTGCAATTATTAGTTTAAAGATCATAAATAAACTTATAATAGCAAAATTGTACTTATGCGATTGAAATGAATAATGATATAGAAAAAGGCAAATTAATGTTTTGAATATGATATTAAATGATTTTATAAATATGTTTATATATATGTTAATATATAAGAATAATAATGATAATGTTAGGAAATGTATCGATTATTAGTCACCACTGAGCATGTTGAGTGCTTAGCGTGTAGTTTTTACTGCGTGCAGGTAAGCAAGAGTAGGAATACACTTTAAAAGACTTCTTTTAGGATGCTCTAGTTGTATAAATTTTGGTATGTATATATATATATGTACAAACTTTACTTTGGATATATAATATAAAACTGAAGTTATTTTAGTAAGCTATATTTGGGTTGTGAATGAAATGGAATGGATGACAGTGAATGGATATGGTTAATATTATTGATTGTTGTACTTCTGAGAGGCTGTGTGGTTTGTCTGCATTTTAGGGGGGCTAGTGCTATGTACAACCGTCATATTGCAAAAATTTTGTTAAATGCATAGTAAATTGGGACAGTTATAGGTCGTTGGCGATTTATTTTTAAATTAGCTAAAGTATGCTAATAAGGTATTGAAATATAAAGATTAAGTTAAAAAAAAATCCGGTCTTCGGTATACCGGTACAGTGTAGGAGGGATAATGATGTTACATATACTATCATTTTTTTAATTATGAATTTGCTTAAAATTTTATTTTTGAAGCAATTTTTACTTGGAATCTTATTATTTTTACCTCACATTATTTTTAAAAATATTATATATTTATTTGTAAGATTATGTAGATAATTAATTATAGAATTAAGTATGATAATAATTTTGAAAAATATGAAAAGAGAGAAGCTAAGAGGGAGGGTGAGAGATAGAAAGAAAGAAAGAAATAAGCGGGAGTGGATTTAAGAGAGAGAAATGTCTAATTCTGCAACAAAGGGTTATGAAAATAAAAAAACATCCAATTTTTCTAAATAATTTTATAAATATCCTAAAATTTTAAATATTTTTGAAAATACATTATTTTTAAAAAAGTCCCGTAAGATATGTGCTACTTTAGATTGACATGATTGAAATAACACATTAGACTAACACTTGGCACATATCCTGTTTGCTTAATGATGTATTTGCTTATATGTGAGTTTTTACATTGAGTCACGGTAATCAAAATGTTAACTTAGATTTCTAATATTTTTTATGTTGATTATGATCATAATGATTTGTTTTTTTTAATTAGCTATTTTAATAGAAATCTGATTATTGCGGGTGAACTGCATCAGTGATATGTTACGTAATGTTTTTATTTTCTTTGAGTAGTACTTGAACATGATTGAGATGATCTGTGATAAGGTTCGTTTAGATTTTTAACAGAGGCATGATTTGGTGCTAAAATGTTATATATATATATATATATAAAGTAGTGTGTGCGCATGTACGTACACAATGTAGCATATGCCTAAGTAGATGTGACAAATAGATTGGATCCAATCAGTATTTGGTGAGTCATAAACAGGTCGAGCCGTAAATGAATAAAGGTCATAAATGGTTTGGACATATCATGGGTCAATCCATTTGTTTTTTGAGATTTCACAAAAATACTATAGAAAAGTAAATGTAATTTTAAAAATATTATCCAAACTTAATACCATTTTTTAAAATTTTTATTTTTAAAAAGTTCACTTTCTAATAAGAGTTCTATTTTCATTCAACTTGCCATTAACCCACTTTTTTAAAAGTCTCATGTTTAAAAATCAACGTTTCATCTTTTCAATTCTTTTTGTAAAATGATTATCTATTTTTCAAATATTTTTTTCTTTTTTGACGAATCAAATTACAAATTTGTTTTTTTTTTTGTACGCCAGTTTACATTTAATAATTTTATAACATTAAGTATATATTTGTATACCAAGTTATATCCAACAGTATACTAACGGCTAAAAATCAATGCACTTGGTATACCGATAAGTGTAACAAATTATAGGATTGAAAATTCCTATTCTCCCCTTGGTATACCAATAGATATAACAAATTAATTTCCTTTATTTAAAAACATCGGTATACCAAACTGCATTATTACAATTTCTAACTAGGTATACAAAGGCATACCATATGGTATACTTAATTTTAATATTGAAATTACTTATTTGCAATTCTGCACCCCACGTACGTATACAAAATTATACCAACCGAAATATAGTGAAATTAAAGACAAAAATAGACTAAAAAATACAAAACCTTCAACTTGTAAATGTCTTTCGGCAGTGCAACCAGCGTCGTATAGAAGATCCGCGTCGGATTGGAGAATTATACAATGGATATCTTTGAAAAAATTTTATTTGATTGTTTCATCCTCTTCCTTTTTGCTGGTTTTTAAAAATTGCAACTGCTTTAATTGGATCGACGAGTTTCTTAATCAACTTTGCAATTATTGGTGGCTTGGTTCATAAAATCATAGAAAATGATTGAATTTTAATAGGTTTAGGTTGAAATTCGGGGTAAGAAGAAATTAAGGGAAGTAAGTAAATTTATATTGATAAATTAGACTTTTCATTAATTGGTAAAATTTGTTCTAAATTTTTTTTTTAAAAAATAAGTTTTAAAAAGGCATTTTTGAGACTAAAAAGAGAAAAATATATTTTTAAAAATGAAGGGGAAAAGCAGTCTTTTATGCTATTTCTTCGTGTCTTTTTTTTTCTTCAAATTGAACAATCATTTTTATGTCATAATATAGAGTTCAAATTTATAAATATTACATTCAAACACTTAAAATACTGGGATGTTAAAATCCAAAATGAGTAACTCTGAAAGTTTTTCAATGGAAAGAAACTTTACATGGTGGCTAAAGAAAATATCTTGAAAAATATAATTCTCCTTACTATTGAAAAACAAGAAAACATGCAACGACTCAATGTAATTGATTTTTTTCATCATTGGGCCAATTTGTGTTGGATCAAATTCGAAACTACTATTGACAGCAATAAAAACAATGTAAAATACAATACGACTATACTTTCAAAAAAGAATATAAATAACTTAACACAAATTTATGTCTAAAAATGGAAACAAATATCCACAATTAATGCAAAAGAAATGGAAAAAGAACAAATATTTCATTGTTTGGGTTATGGGTCGATATAACCCATTTGACCCACTAGTTAACTCAATCAAACCCATTTCACACATCAATTGATCCAATTCAATCCAAATTTTTCAAGTCATATGGGTTATTTACGGATTATAATCAAAATTTGACAACTCTAGTTGTAAGCAATAATTTTGAAAATAAAAAATAAAAAAATTGTTTTTCAGATAAAATTGAAAAAATACTGGCAAGTTATAAATCAGGTATTAAAGAGTTTGAAAAGTCGAATTTCGTTGCAAAGCAAGTTGAAGTTGACTATATAAATTATCAAAATAAAAATCGGATAGCACCTCAAGAAGAAGGATGGCACCCTAAAAATGTGTATTGACTACAGACAGCTCAACAAAGTAACGGTGAAGAATAAGTATCCTCTACCTAGGATTGAAGATCTATTTGACTAGTTAAAGGGTGTTGGGGTAATTTCTAAAATTGATCTACGGTCGGGATATTATCAACTGTGGGTCAAGGATGTAGATATTTAAAAGACTACTTTTAGAACTCGATATGGTCATTATGAATTCTTAGTAATGCCTTTCGGGTTAACTATTTAGGCCAGTTTGTGGTGGTGTTTATCGATGACATATTGGTCTATTCTCGTAATGAAGCGGAGCATGCGGAACACATAAGAATTGTATTACAAACTTTGCAAGAAAAGCAGTTATATGCAAAGCTGAGTAAGTGTGAGTTCTGGCTTAAAGAAGTCTCTTTTTTTTGGGCACGTGGTGTCTTCAGAAGGCATCAGGGTGGACCTTAAAAAGATTGAAGCTATTGTAAATTGGAGGCCGCCTCGAAATGTGCCGAAAGTCCAAAGTTTCTTGAATTTGGCCTGCTATTACAAACGATTTGTGAAAGGCTTTTCGATAATTGCTTCGAAAAAGGCATTGATTAAGTTGCTTCGAAAAAGGATTAAATTTGAATGGACATATCACTGTCAGATAAGTTTTGAGCAGCTAAAGAAGATGCTGACTGAAGCCCCAATTCTTACTCAGCCAATATTGGATAAAGAATATGCTATGTATAGTGATACATCGAAAAATGGATTGGGGTGTGTGTTAATGCAAGAGGGTAAAGTAGTGGCTTATGCATCTAGGCAGTTAAAACCTCATGAACATAACTATCCGACTCATGATTTAGAGCTGGCAGCAGTCATTTTTGCTTTGAAGATATGGTGACAGTATCTCTATGGTCAAAAGTGCAGAATCTATAAAGATCATAAAAGTCATAAATATCTGTTTACCCAACGAGATCCCAATCTAAGGCAGCTCAGATGGCTAGAATTGTTCAAAGACTATGATTGTATAGTTGATTATCATCCATAAAAGGCAAATGTGGTGGCTGATGTATTGAGTCGAATGATGATGGCGACCCTGTTGTTACAAGATTGTAAATGGGGGTTTTCATCTGATGGATCCTTAATAGCTCAATTATGAGCTTGACCTAATCTAAAATAGGCAGTAATTGATGCACAGGCGGGTAATGAAAAGTTATAGCAAATGACTCAATCAGTGCATGAAGGAGGCCCAATAAAGTATTCAATCGGGATTGATGGTGGTCTCTATTATCGAAATGATTATGCATACCAGATGCTAAAGAATTGAAAAGTGCTTTATTGTAAGAAGCCCATAACACTTTATTTACCATACATCCCGATGGTAACAAAATATATCAAGATTTAAAAGAGTTTTACTGGTGGCCAGGAATGAAGAGAGATGTAACTGAGTATGTTTTCAAATGCCTGACATGCCAACAAGTAAAAGTAGAGCACCAACTTCCTTCGAGACTGTTGAATCCCCGTTCCATTCCTCAATGGAAGTGGGATAATGTTACCATGGACTTTATCACAAGTTTACCCACTACTCAGAAGAAAAATGATGCTGTGTGGGTCATAGTAGATAGATTGACAAAGCTGGCTCATTTTATACTGGTCCGAACTAATTACTCGATGGACAATTTGGCTGAATTGTATATAGATCATATTGTTAGATTGCATGGGGTACCAATATCAATTATTACAAATCGGGATCCAAGATTTACTTTCAGATTCTAGAAAAGTCTACAGCAAGATTTAGGCACAAAGCTTCATCTTAGCATTGCTTTTCACCCTTAGACAGATGGTCAGTCAGAAAGGATTATACAGGTACTAGAGAACATGCTAAGAGGCTGTATTTTAGATTTTCTTGGGAGTTGGGATAAATATGTGACCTTAATGGAATTTGCATACAATAATGGCTATCAAACTAGTATTGGTATGTCACCTTATGAGGCACTCTATGGTTGAAAATGTAGAACTCTCTCTTGTTGGACAGAGTTAGCTGAAAGCAAATTGACTGGTCTCAAAATTATAAAAGATACTAAAGAGAAAATTAAACTTGTCAAGCACAGATTAAAAGAAGCAAGTGATAGACAAAAGTTGTATGTGAACTTAAAAAGAAAAGACATTGAGTATCAGGTTGGTGACGAAGTGTTCTTGAAGGTATCCCAATGGAGAAAGGTGTTGCGGTTTGGAAAGAAAGTGAAACTCAATCCTAGATTTATAGGTCCTTACAAAATTCTGGAACGGATTGGATCGGTTGCATACAAATTGGATCTTCTTAGTGAGTTATCAAAGCTGTATGATGTTTTTCATATTTCTATGCTCCAGCGGTATCGATCAAATGAGTCACACATCCTACCGATGCAAGACATCAGTGTCATATTTGATTACATATATGATGAGAAGCCTAAGATGATCTTGGCCAAAGAAGTTCGACAATTGAGGAACAAAGAAATCCCCCTAGTCAAAGTATTATGGCAACATCATGGTGTATAAGAAGCTACGTGGGAGCCAAAAGTAGTAATGCAAGCTCAATACCCACAGCTCTTCAATACAGGTATGAATTTCGGGGATGAAATTCCTTAAGAGGGAGAGAGTTGTAATGCCCCTTATTATACCATAGGAGAATCTTTCACTAATTAATAATTAGGGTCTATGTTAAATTAAATGTAAATGCATAGAGAGCGACCTAATTGAAAAGTGAAAGGGTTAGTTTTGGGGCTTAATTAGAAATAAAGGAAAGTTGAGGACCAAAAAGCAATTTTTCCATATAATTGACAAATGGCCCAATAAAAAATAAGAGAGAGGGAGTTATTTTGAGAGGTGGCCAGCCAAAGCAAGGGTATTTCTTCAATCATCTTCATCCTCTCTTAACCCTAAAGCCTCGCTCTTAAACTCTCTCTCTGGATCTCTTGGATTTTTATAAGAAGAAAAGAAGATTTAATGGGTTTTAATTATAAGGTATTGTTGCCTTTTCTTTGGTGTATGTTGTTCTTTGAATGAAGTTATGGGTATTCATGGTGGTATTCTTATTTCTTAGAAGGATAAGCTAGCAAAAAGAAGGAAAAGGATGCAATTCAAGAGAAAAGAGATTTGGAGCCTTAAAAAGGTATGAGAACTTGCATGGTTATGTGTGTGTGTGATTGATGTTTTGATATGAGGGATGTTTTTATAAATGATATTTTATGTTCTATGGGTTGATCTTAAGCTTGGAAGTGATTTAGAGATGAAATATGCAAGTTGTGTTGAAAGATATAAAAATCTATTTTAAGTTTCAATGGATCGGTCTGTACTATTTTGGATATATCTTGGGCTATAGTTATGTAAATTGAGAAATTCCAGTTGGTATAGAAACTAGACTCATATATCTTTATTTTTTTTAGAAAAAACCAAGAATTTAATCTCACTGCATGATAGTGAAATTTTGTGTTGAATTCTGGTTGTGACTGTTGCCCTATTTTTGGGAGCAGTTTGTGGTTTTCTTTGCATATCTAAAGATTTACAAGTCTGATTAATATTATTTTTGGTGTTTTGAAAAATAGAGACATAGGCCTATAACTTTGTAGAAGGTCATATTTGCTAAAAATGCTGTTTAGTAGGTAACAATTGGCTTAGAATCTGGGATTGAAAATCTAGCGTTGGGCAGATTAAGGCATCACAATTACTAGGTTTTTTATAGTAACAGTGAGGCAATCTAGTTTTTAATCCAGACCCATAATTTATCCTAGCTCACGGTTACTAAGAACTTCATAGTAATCATGACCCCTTCTCGTAGCTTTACTTCACGGTTACTATCCAAGGACTAGTAACTGTGAGGTAGTTGTCATTCAGTACAGAACCGAGGTACAAACTACGTCACAGTTACTATAAATTGGGTAGTAACCGTGACCCTTATTGCCTGACTTGGGTCACAGTTACCATGAATTTAGTAGTAATTATAACCCTCCCTTGTATTTTAATACTTGGAATTTTATGATTCCATTTGATGTCTAAACCTACCTAAGCCCTTCCTAAGCTTGTAAATCATTTTTGAACTTAAAGAATAGGGTTATATACTCCTTAATCATATGAATTTAAAGGAAACATAAAGGAAAAGCATTATAATACTTAGTACATGTACATGATTACCTGAATATGGATACATGGATGCTCATAATGACTATTCATTGGTAACTATTGGTTGCACTTTGCTAGTTGAAAGCCATATGGTATTATATTTGAGTTAATTTATCTTATACTAAAATGCATTAATATGAATTAATGATCTATGTAATATGATTTGTGGCCTACATATAAAACGTGGTAGTGGATAAATAAGCATGCCTATAGGGTTACAGTCGCAGTTGTTATAGTCTGACCCATATGGGTCCACAGTATGTCTCTAAATGAGATCATAGTTTTAACCCCGGTTGGGTCCACATAATTAATACCTTCGGGTATTTATATGTTTGATATCTTCGGATATCCACAGCACCCGTTATCCACACCCACAAGATTTTAAGCAGGCAATTTCAAGAATAATTAACATGCATACATACTAATGTTAAATAAGGAATGAGTTATATTCTTTTATTATACTTAGATTATTCAAATATTGTTGCTACAATTGCTTTCAATAATATATATTTAATATTGTTAATTGTTAACATGAATGCATTTTCTTTGATACTATTATTGTATGCTTGGTGATAACCACTGTGAATCAACATATTATTTTGTTCCCCACTAAGCTTTATAGCTTAGCACGAGTGTTAATCCGTGTAGGTTCGCAGGTTAGACCTTTTCTTCAGGGACAAAGCCAACAATCTTGGAAGCCAACATCAGATTAGGAAGAATAATTTTGATGTATGAGATTCAATTTTGTACCTTTTGTGATGTATTTTGTATTAGAGTCATATGATTATCAAGTTTTGTAATTAATAACTTAGAAAAATCTTAATGTAACAAACTTAATTTTATATGACTTGTATACCATATATATATATATATATATACATTTTTAACAGATACTTCACATGTTATGATACATGATAGTTGGATAGATTGTTATAATTCCATGTATTATGGATTAATGAATGTAATTAAGAACATAAATCAAGATAATCTAGTATAGTCATTATAGAAGCCTTTAAGAGAGTGACTCTGCCTGCAAAAGAGAGCAGGTTCCCTTTCCACCCTGAAAGTTTAGCTTTGAATTTATCAACCACAGGCTCTCATGTTGCTATTTTATTTGGTTTCACCCCAAGAGGAAATCCCAAATATGAAAATGGCAATACTTGAGTGCGACATCTCATAACTTCAACACATGATAACAACCAATCCTCATTCACATTGATGCCAACCAAAAAGCTTTTCAAAAAGTTAATTTCTAGACCATAAATAGAAGCAAAGATCCTCAATGGTCTCTTGGCGTTTAGCAACATATCCTGATTAGCTTTTACAAAAATAATTGTGTTATCTGCGAATTGCAAATGAGAGATCCTAGTAGATAAATTAGGACCCATATCGCTATCAATTCCTTCAAACAATCTCAGATCTGATGCCTTCCTTAGCAAACTAGAGAGACATTCGGTTGCAATAATGAATAAAAAAGGGGATAGTGTGTAATAGCCTGAATGTCGAATTAGCCGTGAATAGAATTTTTCGACAGTAAATAGTGAATTCAGGCTGAAAATTACATCCGAAGGTAAAAAAATATTTTATTGGACTATCGAAAAATATGAGTCACGGATAGTCCGAGGTTAAAATTTAAAGTGAAATTGAGATCAAATAGGCCTCCAAAAGTTAAAAATAAGAAAAACGATGCGGATCGATTTTAGGTTAACTAGTTTGATAAAAATTTGATTGAGCCATTAAAACTAGCAAATGAAGTCTAAAAATCGTCAAAAATTACAGATATGCCTAAAATAATGTGTAGATTATTTTGGTTGCAAAAAGTAAATTTTTCGATGATACTGATATTTTTAAATCGGATCGATTTAATCGAACCATATCAAAAATGGATTCTAATTAGGCTAAAATTTTGTATACATCCTATATTCAATGTAATAAGAATTATGGAATCAGTTTTGAGGTGGTTTGGAGTTAGAAAGTGGGATAAATTTATTAGAATCATTTATCGGATAATTAATGGGCCTTGGTTTAATTGAATCAAGCCCATTATTTAAACCAAGCCCAAGCCCATTTGAGAGAAGTATAAAAGGGCAATAGTAAAACATAGGAACAAAAATTTTCCAGGTTCTTCTCCTTCTTTTCCAAGCCAAAATCACCATAACTCCTTTTTCTTCATGATTTCCTTCACCTTCTCTCTTGATTCAAGCACAATAATTAATCTTCAGCCTTTTTAGTTGCTGGATCTATCTTCAAACCCATGATTAGAGGAAGATAAACAAGGAAAATCAAGTGATGAAGGCTTATGTGTTAATTAAAGGTAAGAGAAATTATTGATTTTAATTTTATTCTAAGGTGCTTACTACTAATTTTAAATGTCTAGAATTCATTTTGAGGTCAATTTTAGCAAAAACTATTGATATCTTAGTGTTTCTTTGGATGAAGATTTTGACCATGTGAAGTTTTCTATGGTAATGGATGTTTGCTAAAGCTTAAGGCATGAAAAGTAAGCTTAAGGAAGGTTAAGCATGAGAAATAGGTAAGTGACTATGAAATCTTTTAATTTGCCCCTAAATTGTATGAATTTTCTTTTATGTAATTTAAAAAAATTATAAAATGCATGTATAGTGAAATTAATTTTTGAATAATGAAATTGGACTTTAATTATGCCTAATTGAAAGTTTAATTTGATCGAAATGAATTTGTATATTGATGTTAGTATGTGGGCCGAATTTCCTTCTTAAGAGAAATAACATGTATTTTAAGTATTTTGATGAAATTAAGCCATAAAATAATGACAAACATAAAATAAAATGTCCATGATTTTTTAGAGAATTTATGAAATTTATTTGAATATTTGTTAGTAATTAATTAAGTATGTAATTAGTGAAAATGTTGATTTATTGTGAAATAAATCATGAAATAAGTGAAATATGTACCTATACATTTTTATAGAATTTATGTGAATATTTTAGAAGAAATATTTAAATATGTACAAAATAAAATTGTTAATTATTGAGTTATAAATCATAAAGTAAATGAAAAATAATGAATTATATTAATATAATTCATAAACTATCCAAAATTAGTTAAAAGGGTGTTTGGCTAATTTATTGAAATAAAAAGATCATAAAAAGTATCGTGTGTATAATAACCGTGTTGAATTATTGAGAAATAATTTATAATTCAGCAATAAAATGATGAATTATTATAAAATAATTCACAAACTATATAAAAGTATTGCATATTCTGAACGTTTGCAATTTCAGATAGAAAAAAGTAAGAAAATTATTAAAAGTTAAAAAGGCAAAATGAAACGTAAAGATAAAATATTGAATTATTAAGAAATAATTCATAAATTGCTAAGAAATGGTGAATTATAATGATATAATTCACATAGTGTATAAAAAGTACTGAAAGAATAATTGGTCAAAGTAAAGAAATGAAAAGACGCTGAAAAGTATAATATGCAAAGTGATTCTAGTGAATTATGATGCCATGATTTACAAACTGTATATAAGACACTGAAAAAGTGACTAAAAAGAAAAAATCCTGAAGAGTTAAAAGTACTGAAAAGATTAACTGACAAAATATACTGGTTGAAAAAGTGTTTTTAATTTTTTGAAATTGAAATGTATTTTGAAAGTAAGTGATTTTGTCCTTAGCAATAGTTAGGCAGTAAAAGTCTTGTTCAGGATATAATTGGCTAGCCATAGGGACACCCTATATAGTGGTGTAAACCATGATGACTTGCTTTGCTATGGTAAGATCTTTGATCTCCATAGCCTCTGTCATACGTATTGTTACATGCTCTATGAGAAATGATCCTTTGGGATCATTTATCAATACTGTTCTATATGTGGCCCCAAGGATCCATGTCCCGTATATCCTATCTGAGAGTTTCTGTCGAATTGTACTAGAAGCATATTAATAAGAATAAATTAGAATTTCAAAAAGTAAGCTAAAAGTAAAAGTCAAAAGAGAAAGAGAACTAAATTGAAAGAAATAAAAATTTTAGGGCAAAATTATAATTTTTCCAAAAATTATACTTAATGAGAAAAAAATGAAAAAAAAAATATTTTACAAGAGTAAAATGATAATTTAACGATCAAATAGCTCAAAAATAAGCTTCTGTAAAGAAAAATGACTAAAGTAAAATTTGACATGAAAAAGTTAAAATAAAGATCAATTGGTATAATGTATACCAATTAATAATTTGAAAGTAAAAAATTAGTGAAATAATATCAATATCGTAATTAATGTCCAAAAATAGCAATTCCGTAATTAATTGAGAATTAAGGATAAAAAATGACATATTGTATAAAAAGATCAATCAAGGACCAAACAGAACTTTTATAAGCCAAAAGTTAACTAAAAAGTAAAAATAAGCAAGTTAATGATAATTTTGCAATTAATAAGTAAAAATGGCAATTTTGTAATAATTGTGTAAAAATGATCTTTTTGTAATGAAATGAAGAAATAAAGGCTTAATTGCAAAGTTTTTCAAAATAATTGTATTACTTTGCATTAAATGTTAAAAGTACTAATAATTTTATTTTGATAAATAATTAAAAAGTCAAAGTGAAAATAAATAAACCAATGGTGAAACCATAATTAAAGTGTAAAAAGAATAATTATTAAATTAAGTGAAGATGAAGAATTTAATTGAAAATTTTGTCATAATAGTGGCAATTAATAGTGTAAAATGCCAAACGAAATAATAATTGTACTGAACTGATCAAATAAGAAATTTTGCCTAAAAAATCAAAGTAAAGCCCAATAAAAAGGTTATTTGTCAAAAGTTAAGTAAAAGGTAAAAATAAGAATAGTAATGACAAATTTTATAATTAAAATTGCAAAAAAGGAATTTTTGTAAATAATTGAAAAGGGTTAAGATAAAAGTGAAAAGTTTGCTAAAAGTTTAGTAATGTTTTGAGAATATTGTTCAAAATGTTAAAATGTATTTTTGATAAGACTAAAATGATTTTTAGTATAATTAACGTAATTATGCCTTTTGAAAAATTTTTTAATTCATAGTCACCACTAAGCATGTTTCGTGCTCAGCACGTAGTGTTTACCGCATGCAAGTTCTTAAGAGTAGCTGGAGCATAGTACACAGTGGAGCAAGCTCTGAAGAGAAATGATAGTTATAAATTAAGTTTGTATTATGATATGTATATATGTAGCTACTTGAATTTAAAGATTTGGACTGTATTTGAACTCCTATTGTAATGGCTTCAACACCGGGTCAGTCGTGAATAGTACTTTCCGACAATGAATAGTATTTTCCGAGCCGAGAGGACACCCGAAAGTCAAAAATATTTTATTGGACCATTTGAAAGGAATAGTCATGGTGAGTCTATGATTGAAATTTGAAGTGAATTTGAGGTCAAATGGGCCTCCAAAAGTCAAAAATACGAAAAAGGTAGCGAGTCAATTTCCCTGATAAGGAAAGGGACTTGATTTTGCTTAAATAATTAAAAATAGTAAACGAACTCCGAATATCGCCAGATTTTGCGTGCCTACATAAATTTTCATGTAGAATATTTTGGTGATGAGAATGAAATTTTTCGGTGACTCTGGCAATTGTCGAATCGGACCAATAAGTTTGAATGTGACTGATAACGGACTCCGATTGAGCTAAAAATTTATTTTCTATCTATTTTTGGTGTTTTAAGAATGATGGAATTAAAATTGAAGTGATTTGAAGTAAGAAAGAGAGAGAAATTGAATTGGGCTTTATGGAGGCATAATTGGGCCTTAATTTTTAATTGGGCTAAGCCCACTCATTAAGCCCAATTTTGGGCCCATAAGAGTGGTATAAAAGGGGCAAAAATCTGGAGATTTTCTCCAGAATACTCCAGCTTCCTCTTCTTCTTGCTATGGCCGAATTCTCTCTCTCCCTCTCTCTCTTTGATTCCTTCTTCTTCTACCCCAAATCTCTCTTAAACCTCAACATAAAAGATGAAGTTCCAGCTCTCTAGATCACCTTAGTGATCTTAAGCAAGAGATTTGAGCAAGGAAAGGCAAGAAATCAAGTGAAGAAAGAAAAAGAGGTAAGATGGAACTTAAAAATCCAAGTAGTTTTAATTGAGTTTTTGATGTGTTCTTATAGTTTTTGAGATTTTTAAGCTAATTATGAGCTTGGATTGTTCATTTGAGGACAAGAAATTGAGGTTAGGAAGCTTAAAGATTTCGGCCAAAGGGAGATGGCAATGAAGAATGAAGTTTTGCTTGGTTTTAGGTGAAGAAAAATGAAGTTTAAGGAAGGTTAAGCATGGAAAAAGGTAAGTGACTACCAAATCCCTTAATTTCCCATTTAATATGAATTTTTCTTAATTATGTAATTAAGAGAAAAATATGTAAAATTGTTAATTAGTGAAATTATGTTAGGGAAAATGAAATGAAACATGAGAGGAAATGAATTAAAGGTTTTAATGAAAGAAATAAAATTTTTAAGGTGGAAAAGGTTGGTGGCCGAATTCCTTAAGTAAAGAAAATGATGAGAAAATGTATTAAATTAATGTATGTTAGTTAAAAATAATAATATACATGATAATTGATGTCTATAAATTTTTAGAGAATATTTAAAATTTATTTGGAAATTTTTAAGATTATACATATTGTATGTATTAAATGGAAATTGTGATTTATTGTGAATTCAATGATTATTTTGATGAAAAATGACATTGACCAATAAATAATGCATAAATAAATTTTATTAGAATTTATTAAAGTTATTGAAATTTTATTGGAATATTTATGTGTATATGTATAATGGAAATAATTGGAATAGCAATGCATAATTGTATAAAAATGACTAAAGTAATAAATAAGTATGACAAATAGATTAATGTCAATGACGAGAAATAAAAAGTCAACCGACCGATTTTTCGAAATAATTATTAGGTCGTGAAAATAATAAGAATAATGAATTATTGAGAAATAATTCATAAATAAATAGAAAAGATGGAAATAAACTAATATGTGAATAAAAGAGAAATAAAATGAGTTTTAAATAGAAAAAAGGGATTTAAATGAAAGAAAATAAAAGTTTTGGGGCAAAATGGTAATTTTGCCAAAGTGGATAATTAATTAGTAAAACTAAATAAGATATAGTAATAAGGGCAAAATAGTAATTTCGGAGACCTAACTGTGCCAAAAGATAAAGTTTCCATAGTATGGGGACTAAAATAAAATTTTATCCGAAAATGACGAAAGAAATAATAAACGATGAATAATGGAAGAAATAGTATAATAAAAATAGAAATGAATGATTATAATGGCAAAATTGTAATTATGCATTTGAAATGAATAATTCAATAGAAAAAAGTTAAATTATGTATTTTTGAGTTATAAAATAATAAATTATAGTATTTAAGTTTGTAATTGCCTAAAAGTAGAAAAATAAAGACGTGACTAATTTATCAAAATAAATTAGTCAACAAAAAGTATTAAAAGAATAAATAATTATAAAATTATTCCGCCGACGAAATAAAGTCGGCATACCGAATAAATGGAAAATGGGACTGAACAAGGAAAAATTGTAAAAATGTCAGGTTTAAAAGTATGGAAAGTAATTCGTAAAGAATTATACAAAAGAATACAAGAAAAATATGAATTATAATGCCATAATTTAAAGTTTAAGTATCTGAGTGAATTATCGAAGAATAATTCACAAAAGTGACTGGAAAAGAGAAAGTGAATAAAAGGATAAAAAGCTATTGATTAGTCAAAGGCACAAAAGAGTGCAATTGATCAAAATAAAGTATAGTAGTAAATAAAAGAAAGAAATTAAAAGTTTTAAATGTTCAAAAATGTTTGCAATGATATTGATTATGTTTGCCCTTAACGACAGACAGGTAGTATGATTCTTGTTTTGGATATAATTGGCTAGCCATAGAGACACCTCTGTACCGCGGTGCAAGTCATGGCGACTTGCTTAGCTATGGTTGGGATCTTTGATCTCCATAGCTTCTGTGAAAATGTATCTGTATCTGTTTTGCGAGACTTGATCTTTCGAGATCATTTCTCTATCTGCTACGTGGGACCTTGGGTCCAGTCCCGTATATCCTTTGTGGGAAACCTGTTATATTGCATTAGGGGCACATCGAAATGAATAAATAAGTACTATTTCATTGAATTGAATACAGAAAGTTATAACGAAACGATTCATTTGAAATAAAATGCAAAGTCAAAATAAATCTGTAAAGATTTCTGGAAAGTGTAACTAGTAAGAAAAAGAAAAGAAATGTTTTATAAGAATAAAATATTAAATCAATGGTTAGTTAGACTTTTATAAGAAATTCAAATATATCTTGTTTTACGTGAAAAAAATAACTTTAATTGATTAGTAATTCTTGTACCATTATCCCTGTAAAGATAATGACAAGTCTGAAAAATAATATTAATTTCCTGCTTAAAGTTAAAAAGTGATGATAGCGATAAAAAGTGAACTTAATACTTAGGTAACATTTTTCTGAAAGATAAGTTACCTGAAAAGTAAAACGATATAAAGGCATAGAATTGTGCAATGAGGAAAAAGTAAAAAGATATAAGTTTTAATTAGATAATTAAATTTGGATAATGTATAAAAGAAGAAAAGAAAGTTTTGACTGCAAAGTACTCCAAAATAGTTATATCGCTTTGCGATAAAGCTTATAAGCCTTTTAACAGTAATGTAATTATTAGATCAAAGTTAAAGTAAAGTAATAGAATAAATAGAAAAAAAAGTGAAGTCATAATATAGATTGAATAATTGACCAGTAAAGCAAGAATTAAAAGTAGTTTAATTTGGTACTAGCAAAGACACAAGTACCACTACACATCGCCAAATGAATTGATAATTAAATTGCTATGGCTAAAGGATAAAATGAAAGTACTGATAAAAAGTAAAAGTTATAGTAAAGATTAATGTAAAGAAAAAAAGGTAAAGTTGAAAGTTTAGAAACAGAGAACAATGATTACCAAAATACGAGTTAATATAACATGACTAATGTTAATAAGAGTAAGAGAAAGTGTTAAATGAAATAAGAATAATAGTAGCATAAAGTATGTAATTATGCTTATGTTGGGAAATTCTTGGATTAGTAGTCACTACTGGGCATATTTAATGCTCAGCACGTAGTGCTTACTGCGTGCAGGTTCTGGAGTGTTGCGAAAGCACAGTACATTGAAGGACCAGATCGGAAGAGAAGACTTTTGTGATTGTTAGTGTAAGCTTTTGGCATGTATATACTTAGACTATTAAGGTATAAGTTTGAATGGTATTTTGGTTATATGTTTATTTGTCTTGGATGTATGGATTAGTATAAATTTTGATTTGATGATTAATGTTTGTTTATAAAACTGTTATTTGATTCTGGAATAATTGTAAAAGTATTTTAAGTGTTTCGAATTGGTTGGTGAAAAAAAAAACGTACCGCTTTCAGCTAAGTTTTGTTTCGGAAAAGACTGTTCCGAGAAGGGTGGGACACCTATTTGATGTGATAGTAAATATTGTTATGTCTGCAAATGTGTGGTTGCTAGTAAGTGATTTAGAATGGATATGTTTGATTTGTGAGTGAATGTTTGGAATGTAAATATATGTACTATTGTAGATTGTTATGCCTCTAAGAGGCTGTAATTTATCTAGTTTTTCAGGCGACTATTAAGTATATAGTCGTGTTGCTGAATTTTTGATAAAATGAATAGTATATTGATATTGATAGTCAATGGATTATTTGAGTTAAATGAAAAAAAATTGGCTTACCGCTTTATTTCGTTACGAAAAAGACTATTTAGATAAAGATTTTACATAGTGAATCCCCTTGCCTAAGTCCATGAGACATATGAATTTCTTCTGAAGGCCTACCATTTATTAAGATGGAAATTCTAGCCGAGGATACACATTCACTAATCCAACCCCTCCATTTATTCCCAAACCCCATTTGTTCCTAAACCCCATTTGTTCCAATTTCGAATCCATATAATCCTATGATACATAATCAAAGGCCTTGTAAAAATCGATTTTAGATAACGCCCCCATGCCTTAGAAGATTAAAAAGAGTGAATAATCTCATTAGCCACCATAACACAGTCAAGAATTTGTCTGCCTTTTACAAAGGCGCTTTGTTCTTCTAATATAACCTCTTCCAAAACTAACCTCAGCTTGTTTGCTAAAAGCTTGGCGATGATTTTATAAAGACAACCAAGAAGGCTAATAGGCCGAAAGTCTTTAACTTGATCTGCTCTTAGAACATTCAAAATGAAGGTGATAAATGAAGAATTAATACCTCTCGATAGTTTGCCCGGAGATCGGAATTTTTGAACCATCCCAAGAATATTTTCTCCAATAACATTCCATGTTGCCTTCAAAAATCTGAAGTTAAAACCATCCTGTCCTGGTGCTTTAGAACTATCCTCCATGGAAAAAGGTTTCTCTAACCTTGCATCGAGACCTCCAATAATTTCTTGAAAAAGTTTTGGTGAAAGATCAACATATCATGGTATTTTTCTCTATAAATATCCTTTAAAAAATTAAAAATTTCGTTGCTAATTAAGCGACGATCTGTAGTTGGACCTGATGTTGATACGGATCCACCACCATCAACCAATGATCCTTTAAAGATGCCTAGTGGTCCAATTACAAGAGGACGTGCAAAGAAGCTAAAGATGGCCATGTCATCTTATGTTCAAGGCTTTGTTACTCAAGAACTTAATGAAGATGCTTTTGAGAAGTGTTATGGAGAACTTGAAGGCAAGTATAAAGTACTTAGCCTCTTGGAAGCAAGAGAAGGAATTGGGCAAGCTTAAGCTATCAAGGGCTTTTAACAACTTTGGGCTTAATTGTACAAGTCATGTGCTTCATTTAAAAGTCACATGACTCACTTAATTTGTGTTATTAATGGGCTAGGCGTATGGGCTTCTTTTGGGTTTAGTTTTAGTTAGTTTGGTTATTTAATTTAGTCTTTCTTTTGGGCTTTCATTTTTAGGCCTATATGGTTTATTAATTAGTTTTGTTTTAAGTGTGTTTAAGACTTATTTGGGCTTAATTGGCTTGTAAAAGCCCAAGGAAATTCGTGTAAGGCCATATGAGTATCTAAATTAGGGTTTTAAAGAGTGATTTAGGGTTAGCCACCTTATAAATAGGCTAACCTAGGTTGTAAACTTAATCATTGAATCAAATTATAAACTTTTGAGAGTTTTCTCTTGGCTTAGCCGAAATTCTTTAGAGAGATTGTGAGATTACTTGCTTTCTTTTCTATTGCATCAAGAATTAGGATTACTTATCAATCATTTTGATTGTGGCGTTTTCTTATTCTTCTTATCCCGATTATTTGCGTTTCCATTCACGTGTTGTTTGGGGGTTCAATAGGGAGGGTTTTTGTCTTCTTTGTCTTTTGAAATCAAAGCGTATGTTTAAGGGGTTTCGGGTTCTTTAACCTTGGGGTTCCGCATCATTTGGTATCAGAGACAAAAGAAAGGTAAATTCCTATTTATCTTAGTGTTAGGTTTGTGTTTTCTTTTCTTTGATTTCTTTATGTTTATGCCGAATTAGGTAGTGATAAGTTTTGATTTGTGTGCTTTTGTGTGGTAAATTTAGCATTTTCTTTTCCTTACCTTGTGTTTTGTTTCATTAAAAAAAAAAAACAAATTCTAGTAGTAGTAAGCCTTTAGATTAGTGAGTGATTTAAAAAAAAAAGAGAAAAAAAAAACGAAAAAAAATCGTGGTACTGTTCACGACACTGTTCATCACACTGTTTACGGTACTGTTCATCGCACTGTTCACGGTACTGTTCATCAAAAAAAGAGAGAAAAACGTGAAAGAGAAGAAAAATAGAAGAAGAAAAAAATTAAAAAGCAATTGAGCAAGGGTAGTTTATATAGAAAATCCTAATCCTTTCATAAGTGGGAAAACTAATCCTTTTTGCTTTAGGATTGGGAGGAGCAGCATATACACTTTTTTCCAAACTCCTTTGGGAATCCTTTAAAGGGTAGGAAATACAATCCTTATTGCTTTGGGTTTAGGCTTTCAAAAAAATCCTAGTCCATATCTGATTTGGAATTACAATCCTAGTCCTACTTAACCAAGGATTTACTTTGCAATTATTGAACCACCATTTGTGCTATCCAATTGCTATCCATTTGTGCCACCATTTTTATATCATTCGTTATCCATTTGTGCTGCCATTTGTTATCCATTTGTTCCATCATTTTTTTTTTTGGAATCATTTGTGCTACCATTTTTTTTTCTATCATTTTGCCATCAAATTGCCATCACTTTGCCACCATTTTGCACACAACTTGATACACTAATCAAGCTTGTTACATCATTCGGCCTAGTGATAATTTTGGCTCTAAATTGAATTGTTTTTGCATGCAACCTACTTCAATTAGGTCTCTTTGTTGATTTCTTGCTTTGTTGGGTAGAATATTTAGGTTCTATATTTGGTTTACTTTGTAGTGAAACAAATTCATTCATTTTATCCATATTGTCATTTTCCTTGATTCTTGTTGCTTATTTCTTTGTTTTATGCTAGCTTTTGTTCCATTTACATTGTTAGGGTATCATTGCTTGTCCAATACTCTAATTTTGTTATCATCAAGTGGTACACCACTCTTGTCCGTGTATCACCTCTATTGTGTCTAGAGTCTTCTTTTCTAGTTTTTGAGCTTTCTTTTTGTTGTTAGTTATTATTTCCTTGCTTTCTTAAACGTGCTCAAGTTTTTGATTTGTGATTTAAATTCTGAAGTGCAATTTTGAAGTTGCAAGCTTGAGAGGAAAAAGGCAAGAGAGTGAGAGGACAATAAGAGGGTAAAAGCCTTAATTGTGTGAAACACGAGAGGAGTGACATTCTTGAGTGTTAAAACACGTGAGGGAGTGCTTGTGAGGTATTTTTTTTTATCTAATATTTTCTTGCAGACAATCCACCATGACCGAAGAATTTAGTGGGAAAGGAATATCCCAAGAGGATGATATAAATGTGCCCGATAACAAGATGCTATATCAAGTATTCATTAGGGAGTTTCGGAAGCTAAACCTTAGGATAGATGGAATAGAAGAGAGGCGTGAAGGAAGTACATCCAATGTACCTAGAAGGACAGCACGGAGAAATCGAATTATTGAACAACAAGTAGTGCATGATTATGATGATGAAGATGAAGAGGAGGCTAGTGCAACGATAGATGGAAACTTGGGCAACATCAAACTCAAGATTCCTCCTTTCAAAGGTCGAAATAGTGCAGAAGAGTATTTGGAGTGGGAGCGAAAGGTGGAGATGATCTTTGAATGCAACAGATATTCAGAGGAAAAGAAGGTGAAGCTTGCAGCTGTGGAGTTTACTGATTATGCAGTGTTTTGGTGGGAGCAACTCAATTTGAGTAGAAGGAAGATGGGAAGGCGTCACATTAATAATTGGGAAGACATGAAGGAAGCCATGAGAAAAAGGTTTGTTCCTTCACACTATTTTAGAGAATTACATCAAAAATTGCATAGGCTTGTGCAAGGAGCAAAATCAGTGGAGGAGTACTATAAGGAAATGGAAATGTGCATGGTGAGAGTAAACATTGAGGAGGATGAGGAGGTCACCATGGCTCGGTTCCTAAGTGGGCTGAACAATGATATTGCTGATGCCCTTGAACTATACAAATATGACTCCATGGAAGAAATGTTGCACATGGCAATGAAGATTGAAAAGCAAAAGAAGAGTAGAGGCTTCCATAAGACCAACAACAACTCAAATCACTCGTTGGCATCTAAATGGACAAAAAAGGAGGAGAAGAAGGACTTTAGGGTATCTAAACCCTATAGGGCAGATTCGACACCCAAAGAAGAAAAGGTACCCCAACTTCCAAACAAGGTTGTTAAAGGTAACTCTAGTACTCCTACCCCTAGTAGAGAAATTAAATGCTTTAAATGTTTGGGTAAGGGGCATGTAGCACGTGAATGTCCTAATAGGAGGGTAATAATAGCTAGGGATGATGGGGAAATTACTTCTGAATCAGAAAATAGTGATAATGAAATGCCTCCTTTAGAAGATTGTAGTGATTGTGATAATGAAGGGGAGTTGTTAGTCGCTGAAACCGGGACATCTTTAGTTGCTAGGAGAGCTTTAAACTTGAATGTTAAAGAAGATAGCCTAGAACAAAGAGAGAACATATTTCACACTAAGTGTTTAGTTAATGGGAGAGTGTGCACAATCATTATTGATGGGGGGAGTTGTACGAATGTAGCTAGTGCAAGTATGGTTGAAAAGTTGAACTTGGCATGTGAGAAGCATCCTAGACCTTACAGGTTGCAATGGTTAAATGATAGTGGAGAAGTTAAGGTGACACGCCAAGTTAGAGTGCCATTTTCAATTGGATGGTACAAGGATGAGGTTTTATGTGATGTTGTACCTATGCAGGCAGGCCATTTGCTTTTGGGGAGGCCTTGGCAGTTTGATAGACAAGCTATTCATAATGGGTACACTAACCGATTTTCTTTTTCTTATGAAGGTAGAAAGGTTGTTTTAGCCCCATTATCTCCTCAAGAGATTTATGAAGAACAAAAGAAAATGTTTGAGAAAGAGAAAGAGGCTTCGGCCAAAGGAGTAAAGGGGAGAGAGGTTTCGGCCCAAGGGGTGAGAGAAAGAGAAAAAGAAAGAAAAAGGGGAAAAGAGGCCAGAAAAGAAACAAAACAAATAAATGGCCCATTGGTGAGTGAAAACAAGCAAGGGGGAAAGCAAAAACAAAATTTTTATGTGAGAACAAGAGAGGTTAAGAGTGCTTTAGCTTTAGGACAATCATTGATCCTTGTCATCTACAAGGAAACTTTGTTTTCTAACACCGATCTTAATCTTGATTCTTTGCCTCCTAGTTTTGTTTCTATGTTGCAGGAGTATTCTGTTGTATTTCCTGAAGAGCTGCCGGATGGATTGCCACCTTTGAGAGGGATAGAACATCAGATTGACTTTGTGCCAGGATCTACCATTCCCAATAGACCAGCCTATAGAAGCAATCCTATGGAAACTAAGGAGATGCAAAGGCAAGTGGAAGAACTCATGGAGAAGGGATTGGTGAGAGAAAGCATGAGTCCATGCGCAGTGCCAGTTCTTTTGGTGCCTAAAAAGGATAGAACTTGGAGGATGTGTGTTGATTGTCGTGCAGTCAACAAAATCACTGTAAAGTATAGACATCCCATTCCTAGGCTAGATGATATGTTGGATGAATTATGTGGTGCTGTGTATTTTACTAAAATTGATTTAATGAGTGGATATCATCAAATTAGAATGAAACCTGGTGATGAGTGGAAAACAGCCTTCAAAACTAAATATGGTTTGTATGAGTGGTTGGTTATGCCATTTGGGCTATCTAATGCCCCTAGCACTTTTATGAGGCTTATGAACCACGTATTACGTGCATATTTAGGAAAGTTTGTTGTTGTGTACTTTGATGATATACTCATTTACAGCAAGTCTTATGAAGAACATATTGAGCATGTTAGGCTAGTTTTACAAGCTTTGAGATCTGAAAAGTTGTATGCTAAGCTTAAGAAATGCACATTTTGCATAGATAGACTTGTGTTTCTTGGTTTTGTGGTGAGTGCACAGGGAATTGAAGTGGATGAAGAAAAAGTGAAGGCAATTCAAGAATGGCCCATGCCTAAAACTACTTCTGATATAAGGAGCTTCCATGGATTAGCAAGTTTTTATAGGCGTTTTGTGCAAGATTTTTCATCCATTGCTGCACCACTTACAGAAATCATCAAGAAGGATGTTGGATTTAAGTGGGGAGAATCACAACAAAAGGCATTTGATACTTTGAAAGGGAAGTTGTGTTCTGCTCCTATTTTATCTTTGCCTAATTTTGATAAGACATTTGAAATAGAATGTGACGCTTCTGGTGTAGGTATTGGGGCGGTGTTGATGCAAGAGAAGAAACCAATTGCCTACTTTAGTGAGAAGCTTAATGGCGCCCAACTCAACTATTCAACCTATGACAAAGAGCTATATGCCTTAGTAAGAGCTTTGGATGTGTGGCAACATTACCTTCTTCCTAAGGAGTTTGTCATTCATACCGATCATGAGTCCCTCAAACATTTGAAGGGACAAGGTAAATTAAATAAAAGGCATGCTAAATGGGTTGAATTTATTGAACAGTTTCCCTATGTCATTCAATATAAGCATGGAAAAGATAATATTGTTGCTGATGCATTGTCAAGGAGATATTCTTTAATTTCTACACTTAGTTCTAAGTTTCTTGGTTTTGAGCATGTTAAGGAACAATATGTTGGAGATCTTGATTTTGGTAATGTGTATGCAGCATGTGAGCATCAAGCTTTTGATAAATTTTATAGGCATGATGGGTTTTTGTTTAAAGGCAACAAGCTTTGTTTGCCTAAATGTTCTATGCGTGATTTGCTTGTATTAGAGTCTCATTGTGGGGGATTGATGGGACATTTTGGGGTGCATAAGACGTATGACATGTTGAATGAGCATTTTTATTGGCCTCATATGCGTAGGGCTGTGGAAAAGGTATGTAATTCATGTATTGCATGTAGGCAAGCTAAGTCTAAAACTATGCCTCATGGTTTGTATATGCCTCTACCAGTGCCTAGTTCTCCTTGGACTGATGTTTCTATGGATTTTGTGCTTGGATTGCCTAGAACTAAACGTGGTAGAGATAGCATTTTTGTTGTGGTCGATAGGTTTAGCAAGATGGCTCACTTTATTGCTTGTCATAAATGTGATGATGCTGTTAATATTGCCGATCTATTCTTTAGAGATGTTGTGCGTTTGCATGGGGTTCCACGTACCATTGTTTCAGACAGGGATACAAAGTTCCTTTCACATTTTTGGCGTGTTCTATGGGGTAAGTTGGGTACGAAATTATTGTTTTCTACTACTTGTCACCCACAAACAGATGGTCAAACGGAGGTGGTGAATAGAACTTTGGGAACTTTACTTCGTGCCATAGTCGGTAAGAATCTCAAAATATGGGAGGATTGTTTACCTTTCATTGAATTTGCTTATAATAGAAGTATTCATTCTTCTACTGGTTTTTCACCTTTTGAACTTGTATATGGTTTTAACCCACTGACTGTGCTTGATCTTTGTCCATTGCCTTTACATGAGATTTCTAGTTTGGATGGTAATAGGAAAGCAGAATTGGTGAAATCTTTGCATGAGAAAGCAAGAGCTAATATCGAGAAGAAGAATCATAAGCATGCTGAAAGAGTCAATAAAGGTAGAAGACAAATGGTATTTGCTCCTGGAGATTGGGTTTGGGTGCATTTTCGTAAGGAACGGTTTCCAAACCAAAGGAAGAGCAAGTTGGATGCACGTGGTGATGGTCCATTTCAAGTCTTGGAGCGCATCAACGATAATGCTTACAAGATAGATTTACCAGGTGAATATGGTGTTTCTGCAACTTTTAATGTGTCTGACCTTTCTCCTTTTAATATGGATGCAGATTTGAGGACAAATCTTTTTGAGGAGGGAGGGAATGATACGGATCCACCACCATCAACCAATGATCCTTTAAAGATGCCTAGTGGTCCAATTACAAGAGGACGTGCAAAGAAGCTAAAGATGGCCATGTCATCTTATGTTCAAGGCTTTGTTACTCAAGAACTTAATGAAGATGCTTTTGAGAAGTGTTATGGAGAACTTGAAGGCAAGTATAAAGTACTTAGCCTCTTGGAAGCAAGAGAAGGAATTGGGCAAGCTTAAGCTATCAAGGGCTTTTAACAACTTTGGGCTTAATTGTACAAGTCATGTGCTTCATTTAAAAGTCACATGACTCACTTAATTTGTGTTATTAATGGGCTAGGCGTATGGGCTTCTTTTGGGTTTAGTTTTAGTTAGTTTGGTTATTTAATTTAGTCTTTCTTTTGGGCTTTCATTTTTAGGCCTATATGGTTTATTAATTAGTTTTGTTTTAAGTGTGTTTAAGACTTATTTGGGCTTAATTGGCTTGTAAAAGCCCAAGGAAATTCGTGTAAGGCCATATGAGTATCTAAATTAGGGTTTTAAAGAGTGATTTAGGGTTAGCCACCTTATAAATAGGCTAACCTAGGTTGTAAACTTAATCATTGAATCAAATTATAAACTTTTGAGAGTTTTCTCTTGGCTTAGCCGAAATTCTTTAGAGAGATTGTGAGATTACTTGCTTTCTTTTCTATTGCATCAAGAATTAGGATTACTTATCAATCATTTTGATTGTGGCGTTTTCTTATTCTTCTTATCCCGATTATTTGCGTTTCCATTCACGTGTTGTTTGGGGGTTCAATAGGGAGGGTTTTTGTCTTCTTTGTCTTTTGAAATCAAAGCGTATGTTTAAGGGGTTTCGGGTTCTTTAACCTTGGGGTTCCGCATCAGATGTGGTTTAAATTAATCCAATGTAGTTCTTTGCCCTCCTTTTAGAAGATGTAACGTGAAAAAATCGATATTTTTATCCCATTTCTTCAACCATTTAACTTTAGATTTCTGTCTCCACAATGATTCTTTGATTTTAAGTTTGTCCTAGAGTCTGCTTAGCAAAGACCTCCTTTATTCCTATAGTCCCATTTTTATGGTTTCATTTAAGGCCTTATTTTCTAGTTTGACATCCACCTCTTTGATATCTTTTTCCAGATTCTCTATAGAAACATTTATGTCACCAAAAACTATCTTGTCCACCCCTTCAACTTGTGTCTCAAGGCTTTAAATTTTAAAATCAAACCATGCTTCCCTTCAGCATTGGCTTCCACCCACCATTTCTCAATCAATTGAATGAAGTTTGATTTCGACAACCAACAATCCAAAAAAGGCCTGCGCCTAGAATCCATAGCAACAACATAACCCATAATAGGAGAGTGATCCGAGATTCCTTTTGGAAGGCCCTTTTGCAAAAAGTTTGGGTAAAGACACACCTAAAGGCTATTAACCAAAGATCGATCAATTCTACTTCTACTAACCGAATTACCCCAGGTGAACCTTCTTCCCATTAAAGGAAGATCAATTAAACCAGCTTTGTTAACAAATTCAATAAATACATTGTCCTTTCTATTCAGCCCCAATTTCCACCTCTCCTTAAGCTTGAGGATAGCATTAAAATCACCACCTACAACAATCAGTACTGAGATATTAACTGGCTTGCCCAGCGACTCCCAAAGGTTTCTCTACATATCTTCAACCATAAGAAAATAGACATTAACAATAAGACATTTAATTTTGGAAGGTAAAATATACCTATTGATTGCAATCCAATTCGAATCTAATTCCTAGTCAATTTTTTCAAATTTATCTTTGTTCCATTAACCTTCCTTGATTACCATTAGAGTCAACAGCAACCCAGTTATGGTTGATAAACCTCTAAAATTTCAAAGCCATTGATGCCGAGACTTCATTAGACTTTGTTTCCTGAATAAGTAAAAAATCAACTATGTTCTTTCTAACCAAATTAGCCACTTGCTTTTTCCTTAATACCAGAATTGAGGCCTCTAACATTCCATGATAGTAAACTCATCATAAAGCATACAAAAAAATCCCAGATGGAAGAAAAAACCCATCCCCCAATTTGATTTAACACAGAGCTTCCACAATGACTTTACCTTGGTATTTACTGACGTCTCTTATTTCCCAGGCTTTAGCATATTCTACTTCCATATTAACTATCTTTTTGAAAAAAAATTTCTTTCTTTCAGGCAATATGATACCCATCATTGAGGCCACTTCCCAAGTTTTCATAGCTTCTTTAATGTCTATGCTACAATTCGATGCTTGTTCTTTGCTCAAAACATAAGAATTCTTATTTTTAATACACCCATCTGAGATGGAGTCATCTACAATTGCTTCCATCTGTTGATTAGAATTCTCCATCGGGCTCTCTTCTTGTTGATGAAATCGAACCACATTTTTTGCCTTACCCTTATTCCTGACCTTACATTTTCCCCCTCTTTTTTAACAAGGAAAAATGTTACGTCAAATATTTTTTAGAGTCTAAAGAGTATAGCTTCCTAACCTTCTTTGCTTTTTTTGATTTTCTGTTTGTATGGGCCTCAAACCCATCAAGCTTTCCATTTGACCCACCAAACTATCAGCCAAGGACTCCATTAAACAAGAATGTAATAGCCCATTATCTCTTCTAGGGGAACTAGAATCATCCCTTGCTCCGCCTAACACCAAGTGCTAGCATCTAGATTGAGTCAATACGGCATCAGCTTTCTCTTGAGCCAGATCCCCTGAACTTGGAGAGCCCATCTGATTAACACCAACCATTGTGATTATACAAGGACTCCTTTATGCATCATCAGTACAAAATGATTGAGAGAATCCATCAGACTCCACCGATAAGATAGAGGTTGAAGAAGAAATCAGGAATTATGGAGCTGGCTTCTCATTACCAGCTTCAATCGGTGGAAAGATAATGCAAGGCTCTTCAATAATTTTGATTGGAAAAATCTTCCCATCAATCCAAACTTTGATTAAGTTATCTATAAATTCAAAATTAGAGGTGGCTATAAGAACCCTTGCTATGTCAAACCTTACCTTATTCCTTGTGTTGTCAACCATATAGTAGAAGTTCCCATACAAACAAGCTAGTGTGCTGAAAAATTCCACATTCCAAGCATGCAGTGGCACCCCTTCACATCTAATCCAGGCAATCCACTTTGTACATAAGTCTATGGGCTCCCATGATTTAATGACTTCAAACCATTCTGTCAGCTAATTAACTCTTTCCTCCAATCTTTGTCCTCTCCTGCAGTGTACTAAAAGTTAGCAATACCAGGTTTCGATTCATAGGTCGGCATTAGACATTTTGATAACCCCAACTGAGCAAATTATCTTAAATGCTTAAATTTTTTTAGGGTGATAGAGCTAGCCAAATAAACTCCTTTCAAGCCATGAAGAATCCTTTTTAGTCGTTTTGTATTAAAAGTTAACTGCTCATGCCCTGTCATTAATCGTTTTGTCATCTCTGCATCCTATTTCACTTGTTTTCTTTAGTCTGACAATCTCTGCATATGATCTTCCATCTCCAACTTTATAACTTCTTTCTTTTTTCCCCTTTAACATCTTACCCCTGCTCTACCATCTGTTTGTCGGAGTATCCCTTATATCTCTCTAAGTTAACCTTAATCCTTTTATTATCTAGCCATGAACCATCCAGTCTTTTTAGCATCACTTTTATGTTTTTCACTCCTTTAATGGTGACAAATCCAAACTTGGTGCCTCTCTTACTGAGTTTTCTTGCAACAAAGATCCTTCTGACCAACCCAAACCACAAGAATACCTTTCGGAGTCCAAAAGCAGGCCAACCGCTCGGTAGATTATCCATGAAGACTTTGAACATTTTAAGTATCTTTTTGGATTGCTCAACATCCTGGGATGGAATAATGTCCGACCTGAACAAACCCAACCTTTTATAGTTCACGTTTGGAATACACGGAGGAGTCTGATGGTGTACGATGACTGGCTGTAAGAGTTGGGGCCAATGGGAAGATGAAGGTGAATGATAGAGAAGGGCAACATCAGACCCATAAGTGTGAAGGCCTTTGTTCCACCAAAAGGAATTCCTAGTAGTGGTGGGTGCCCATCACACTTATAAGCCACTAACTACCCATATAGCTAGCTAATGTGGGATCGTAACATTACCCCCTCCTTCAATAGCCGACGTCCCGGCGGCTTGTCATCCACTGGCGGCTTCTCCCTTCTGGGTTCCTCTCCTAGGCCACACCCACTTGGCGGCTTCTCCCTTGAGGTTCCTCTCCTGGGCCGTAAATCCGGTAGATCGGACCACTGATAGAGAAGGGGCAACATCAGGCCCATAAGTGTGAAGGCCCCTTGTTCCACCAAAAGGAATTACTAGTAGTGGTGGGTGCCCATCACACTTATAAGCCACTAACTACCCATCTAGCTAGCCGATGTGCTTTGATTACGAGTCATGGAAGATGAAACTACTGGAATCATTGGAGATCAGAGTCAAGTTCCAGTAGATCGAAGTCAACTGCATATGGCAGATCACAGTCGATCGCAAACCAAGAAAGGTGTTTTTTCGGTTTATGGATCTGACAATCCAGGTCTTTCTCTTATTTCTGCACCATTAACTGGCACGAATTACTCTACATGGAGTAGAGCGATGAAGATAGCACTTGCAGCAAAAAGAAAGCTAGGTTTCATTAATGGCAAATTTAAGCAACCACATGAAGATGATGATAGCTTTGAAGACTGGTGTGAAGCTAACTACATGGTAGTATCTTGGATTTTAAGTTCTCTCTCAAAGGATCTTTATGATTCTTTTGTTTATTCAACCTCGGCGAAGGAGCTTTGGGATCATTTAGAACAGAGGTTTGGAAACTCTAACGGACCTCTGCGTATACAGATTAAGAGGCAAATTAATGCATTGATTCAGGGAAATAATTTTGTTTCAATTTACTTTACCAAACTTTGCAAGTTATGGGATGAATTACAGAGTATTATACCAATGCCTCAATGCACATGTGGCTGTACTTGTGGAGTTATGAATAAAATTGGAGAAATTAATGAATCTGATAAGATTTTGCATTTTTTGCTTGGATTAAATGAATCTTATGATCACGTTGTGAATCAGATTTCTATAATGGATCCTTTGCCTAATCTTGACAAAGTTTATGGCATGATATTGAATGTGGAGAAACAAAAGCAAGTAAGTTCTCAAGTTGCAGAAATGGTTGACAACAGTGCTCTGTTGGCTAAGAGCTTTAAACCTGGAAGTAATATTAAATCGTTTAGCAAAAAGAAAGAAGGGGACAAGAAGGAGGATAAGTTTTGCACTCACTGTCGGTCTGAGGGACACTTAAAGGATTCATGCTTCAAGTTGATCGGTTATCCTAACTGGTATGTGGAACTCCAACAAAAGAAGAATCACAAAGCAAAAGGTGTCCACAAAGTGAACATGGCAGACACTCCATTCAATGAGGCACTCGAACTAGACAAAGGGAAGATGGATGCAAATCAGGCTTTAAAAGAACTAATTCAGAAGGAGCTATCTAAGTTGCTGAAAGGAGAGCAGATTGTAGATTCAGAGTATGCGAATTTCGCAAGGGAGCTTGAATTTGCAGGTATTGTGTCCCCAATCAGACACTTGCTGGATTATTGATACTGGAGCTATCATTCATGTTTCTGAAAATAAAGATTTTTTTGACTTCTTGCATTCAACTGACAGGCCTAGTTCGGTTTCTTTACCTGATGGATCTGTTAAAATAGTACATAGCATGGGAAACATTACTTTGACCAACAACCTTGTTCTTGAAAATGTTATGCATATTCCTTCCTTCAAATATAACCTTCTTTCTGTTAATAAATTAGCCAATTCCCATTCCATTCTCTTTATTTTCTTTCCTACCTTTTGTGCTTTACAGGACCTGAAGACTAATAAAGTCATAGCCATTGGAAAGATTGTGGGAAATTTGTATGTTCTGGATAATTTTTCATTTTGTAAAGAGACTGTTTCTTCATATCTTCCCCTTGTTAACAACTGCTATTCTTATTTTTTAGCCAAAAATTGTTTTCCCATTAATGCTTGTACTCCAAATAAGGTCCAGGAATTTAATATACAATTGTTACATAAAAGGCTTGGCCATCCTTCGATTTCTGTAATGAAGCACTTGGATGTTTTGAAGTTTGTACCAGATTTCTTGAATGAATATGTTTGTGATGTGTGTGCAAAAGCTAAACAAACAAGAGTAGTTTTTCCTGAAGATGGGACTCACAGCAGCAAGTTGTTTGATCTTATTCATGTGGATGTGTGGGGTCCATATGGTAAGGAGTCTTTGTCTGGAGCACAGTATTTCTTTACAATAGTGGAAGACCACAGTAGGAGCACTTGGACATTTTTGATCCAGCACAAGTCTTGGGTACCATCTTTTCTTTATATATTTTTCCAGCAAATTAAGACTCAATTTGGTGTTGTAATCAAGCAAATTAGATCGGATAATGTGCTGAATTCTTATCTCGATCATGTCAAAATCTATTTGCTGACTTGGGAGTGTATCATCAACGGTCTTGTTCTTATACACCACAATAGAATGGTATAGTAGAGAGAAAACATAAACATTTGTTGCAAGTTGCCAGGGCATTACTATTTCAAGCTAATTTGCCTACTGATTTTTGGGGAGAGGCTATCTTGCAAGCTACTTATCTCATCAACCGAACTCCTTCTTCTGTTCTTCAGTGGAAATCTCCCTATCAGGTTCTTTTTTCTAAAAGTCCAGATTATGATGCTATCAAAGTGTTTGGCTGTTTGTGTTATGCTACTAATCTCCTACCTCAGAAAACTAAGTTTGATTCCAGGGCTTTTAAATGTATTTTCTTGGGGTATGTTGCTAGTAAAAAGGGTTATAAAGTCTATGATTTGGAAGCTAAGAAAATTTTTGTTTCGAGAGATGTTAAATTTCATGAGGCTGTGTTTCCATTTCAAGATAATTATATTGATAATCATGCTGATTCTACTCCTTTGCCACTACTTGTTTTTCCTCAATCTGATGATGATGTACCTTTATCTCCTGTTCCACCTTCTGTCTCTCATGATGTTCCTGATATACCTTATGCCTCTCATGATGTTACACATAACTTTGTCCCACCATCTCATGTTGACCCTGTTGTTCCCTCACCAGTTAATTCACGGCCTTCTCGATCTCTTAAACGACCTCAATGGTTGCAGGATTACGTTACTAATGCCCTTTTTCTTTCTTCTTCTCCACATGATTTTTTACCTACTTCCTCTAAACATATTCCTTGTACTTTTCCCTTTTATTGTACCAATCGTCTCTCACATGACTATTGTCATTTTTTGGCTACTATTACTGCTCATCACGAACCCCGATCTTATGCTGAAGCAAAGGACTCTGAAGACTGGGTTAAGGCAATGAATGTTGAGTTGGATGCCTTGGAAAGAAACAACACTTGGTCACTAACTTCATTACCTTCGGGTAAAACTCCAATTGGTTGTAAGTGGGTTTTTAAGCTCAAGCTTAATCTAGATGGGACTGTTGACCCGCATAAGGCTCGTTTAGTAGCGAAAGGGTATAATCAGATTGCAGGAGTGGATTACACGGATTGCTTTTCTCCAGTTGCTAAGGTTGTGACTGTAAGAGTTTTCTTGGCTTTTGTTGCTGCTCAAAATTGGCCAGTGTATCAACTAGATGTTAATAATATTTTTTTGCATGGTTTTCTTGATGAGGAAGTCTACATGGAGTTGCCCCCAGGATACACAAAGGCAGTAAATGGTCAAGTATGTAGACTCAACAATTCTCTCTATGGTTTAAAACAATTCTCTCGCCAGTGGAATACTGAACTCACGGCTCATTTGACTTCATATGGTTTTCTTCAATCTCAACAAGATCATTGTTTATTTACTTTCTCCTCTGAGGAAGTTTTCCTTGTTCTTCTTGTCTATGTTGATGACTTGATTATTATTGGGAATTTAGTTGCCGAGATCACAAGAGTGAAGCAATCGCTTGATGATAAATCTTCTGTAAAAGATTTAGTTGTGGCCAAATATTTCTTGGGTTTGGAGATTTTTCGTACCCCTGATGGCATTTATCTCAATCAACGCAAATATATTCTTGATTTGCTGACTGATGCAGGGTTTCTTGGTGCTAAACCCAATTCCACTCCATTTCCTAAGGGTCTCAAACTCACACTTGATGATGGCCCTTTGCTGGATGATCCTTCTGTTTATAGGAGGCTGGTTGGTCGGTTGCTTTACTTGGGTTTTAGCAGGCCTGACATTACATATGGGGTTCAACAGTTAAGTCAATATGTTCATCAACCTAGAGACTCTAACATGAAAGCTGTTGTTCATTTGCTGAGATACTTGAAAGGGTGTCCTTCGTTGGGCTTATTCTTCCCTGCTCATAATTCTCTTCAGTTAACGGCCTTTTGTGATGCTGATTGGGCTTCTTGCCTTGATTCCCGGAGATCATTGACTGGTTATTGTATTTTTTTGGGGTCCTGTCCAGTCTCATGGAAGACCAAGAAGCAACAAACAGTTTCTAAATCTTCTGCAGAGGCTAAGTATCGTTCCATGGCAGCGACTATCTGTGTTCCTTCAAGGACTTCTGAACCGTATGATAGAATTATTTATATCTTCTTCCATGAGTTTGCATTTATTCTTTTTAAACCTTTTTGGCTTTTGACTTCCTTCTCTAATCATCATCAGGAATCATACAGGCTTCCTTGTTTTAATCACAAGATATTCCATTACAAAATCAAATATAAATCCACAGCCATACCCTATTGCCACAGTTATTAATCCAAATCCATTTTCAGACTTTAAATCATGTTATTTTGATGGAGTTGGATGTTGTGTTTCTCCATTATTGCAATTCTCCAAGGGAAATCCACATAAACTTAAGTTTCCTTTATACAAACTATTGTTGAATGTGTTGAATTGCTTACCTTGAGGTATGAGTCCTTCAAATTTGTTGTGTGCAACATTGAAAACTTGAACAAATGTCAAATCTACCAAATTTAAAGGAATCCTTCCGCTAAGCTTGTTTGACGAAACATTTAGTGATTCTAAAGTCATTAAATTGGCCAATGTTGTGGGAATATCATTTGTAAGATAATTATGAAAAAAATTCAGTAGTATAAAGGACTTAAGATTTCCAATTGACTCTGGTATTTTTTCTGTGAAATTATTAGAAGACAGATCAGTTATCGAGAGAGCACTTTGGATTTTTACCAACTCAATCTTTAATTGTTTCATTGTTAGACGTACAGAATAATCAAAAGTAGAATTTGGTAACCCCATATAGCTCATTTTGTAATCAGAGTTTTTCATTGATTTGAAATGCTCAAAGTACTCTGCTGGCAATGGTCCGTTAAAGCTATTATTGGAGATATAAAAAAATTTGCAGCTTAGGGAAGTAATAATTGAGATTAAAACTATTTATTAATACATAAAATCTATTGGAGTGCATAACAAAAACCTGTAACTATGAAAGAATTCCTAAAAAATAAGGGAATGTATCATTTATATTATTACTGCTGAAATCCACAAGCTCCAAATATGTGCAATTTGCAATGGATTGCAGTATTTGTCCTTCTAGGTGATTGCCTTTGAAGTTTAAATATCTTAATCCACATTTTTATGAAAATGTATTAGAAATAATTTCTTGAAAATTATTCATACCAAAATGCAACACTACAAGATTACCACTGAAACTTCCCAAAGAAGGACGAATGAAGCCATTCAAACTATTGTTTGACAAGTCAAGAATGTACAAAAATTGTAGCTTGCAAAAAGAAGAAGAAACCTCCACTGTTATATGAGTATTGGATGAAAGAATAAGAACCTATAACCTCTTGAGGTTAAAAATTGAATATGGAATTGTGCCATCCAATTAACATGTTATTTTCCAAATTAATATATCTCAAGGAATTACTTTGGAAAATTGAATGTGGGATTGGGCTGCGCAACATGTTATTTTCCTAATGAATAACTATAAATTTACTTTGAAAAATTAAATTTGGAATTGTTCCGTCCAACATATTATTTTTAAATTAATGTACCTCAAGAAATTACTTTGCGAAATAAAATATGGGATTGATTTGTGCAACCTGTTATTTACCAAATCAATTCCACATAATAAATTGCTTTTGAAACATGGAATTAGGCCATAAAGTTAGTTGTTCTTTAGAGATAAGAACCCCAAATAGGGTAGAGTAAACAAGGAGAATGATATAACAAAAAAAGATCTAATAAATTTGGAGGGAATATAGAAAGGATATATCATGCCAATCGATTGTTTGATAAATCTAATTCATAAAGTTAGGTAAAGCTTGTGAAATAATTAGGAATATGACCATTGCTATTGTTGTTTGCAAGGTCTAAAAAAAGAGTTGTTTGATATTTTAAAAAGAAGAGGGGATCTCACAACTCATATTGTTGTGTGAGAGGTCCAATGTAGTGAGTTGTATTAAATTACCAAACAATTCCATATTTGAACCAACGATATATGAGACTCCCAGTTCTTCCAAAGACATAAGATTGTTGAAAATATCAAGCTGTAAGCATATAGAAATTTTGTTGGAAGAAAGATATAGCGAGCGAAGAGAAGTACTCCAATTGGAACTTGAAAGAATTCCATTTAGGTTTTCATTGTCAACTAAGGAATTGTAGGTATTGTCATTGAATGAAACTACTTGTGAATTCTCCTCTCAATCCACAATTGATGAGAGAAAGATATGACAAAGAAAAAAATAGATTCAGCAAATAAATAGGTTCAACAAATGACATATTTACATTTCGCAAGCTAACTTCTCTAAAGTTGGTCAACTTTTGAATGAGTTTGTTGAATGCAATTCCATCTATACTCAACCTTAAAGGATAGATCAAGTACATTCAATTTGGATAGATGAAAGATATTTGGAAATTTTTGTACCAATCCACAACCATTAAGACTGAGATATGATCAAGTAGAATGCAAGTTTAAGGAGTTAGGTTCCACCTTTGACAAGTTTACTAAGCTTAACTCCAATTCTCTCAAATTTGACAGATTATGAATAATTTTAACAAAAGCAGTGATGTTTTGTATCAGATCATTAGCAGAGAGATCAAGTGAAATTAAATTGGATAAGGAGATTTTTGAAGGAATTTGACCGAAAAAAATTGAAAGAATTTAAGTTCAAATGCGTCAAGTTGAAGAAATAGCCAAACCGAGAAGATTGAGAGCCATTAAAATCATTGTAAGAGAGATCAAGCATTTAAAGATGAGAAAGAGAGAACAAAATTATCAGAGTGGATTGAGGCATAAAACATACTATCCAAAAGGTTAAGGCTGATAACGTAACCTTTTTCAATGCTACAAGTGACACCCTCTCATAAGCAGTAATCTATTTCCTCTTTCTACTTCTTTGTCTTTGGATAAGAAAAAACATAAATAATATTCTACTAAAAGAATTTTTGAAATCAAGGCTTGACTCTGGCTAAGAGGACAAAGTATTGTTGAAGAAAAATGAGAAGCAATGGTTTGAATATAAAAATGTTGAAAAATGAAACTCAAAAACTTGAGCAAAGAACCCATTTTGTAAATTTTAGCTATGAAATTTTAAGAAGGATTTATGATTATATATATATATATATATATATATATATATATATATATATTAGATCAAATTTCATTATGCTAAACTTATTTTCTTCTTTTTTCTTTGACCTTCGTTCAAGGGTATTAGTTGGACTGTTTACAATACTAAAACGATTTGTATTTTTCCACAATGACTTAAAATAATTGTATGAGATGCTTTTTCTTTAATCAATTTTCCTTGTAATTTTACTCCCTTGGTTTGCATCATTATATTATTTAATTTTTTTATTTCTATTTGTGAACATTTTTTACCCTCATCTTAAAAAATTGCATCACTTATTTAAAGTACTACTTTTTCTCCTTTTGTGAAAACCATTGTAATTCGAGTTGAATCAAGCATAATATTTATTTATTAGTTTGTCATATTTATATAGTAGACAAAGATGCAATTTCGGAAACTTTTGGTGAAAACAATTTGCCTCAAAATTTAATTTTTAGCTCAAATTAATATACAATCTTTAATTTATGATGATTTTGCTCCATTAAAAAAAAGAAATCTTTTCACCATTTTGTTCTCTGTTTTGTATTATTTTGTATATAATTACAATTAAAAATTATGGTTAGAAAGGATGGGATGTGATAATGTATACAAGCATGTGGTGCAAGTGCATTTAGAAAGTCTAATTGCGCACATATCATTAACCATAAGATTCAAATGCGTGCACAAATTACTATTTAAAAAGATTGTGTGAAAAAAATTAAATTGATTAAAATAAGACATGATAAACACAAATTTAAAATTGCCTACAAATTTAGCCCAAAACTTAATTTTGGCATAAATTAATCATTACTAAAAAGTTTGAGAGAGAATTTTCACCACTATCCTTTAAATGTCACTAAGGGCACATTTGGTTTACTGTATTGTATTAGCTTATATAGCATTAATCTATATAATATTAGTTTGTATAGCATTAGCCTGTTAGTGTAAGCCCTAGCCCTAATACATTGTAATAAAACACTTTAGTTAATAAAATAAGGCATTTGTTTTATCTATTGTATTCCTGTGCATATCGATTGATAGAACTATCCAAGAATGATGTTTCAATTTAAGTTATCATGTGTGAGGCACATGATTGTAAGACCTTGAAACAATAGAGACTTCATTATAAATATCCCTAGTCAGTCATTGTTATGGAAATAACAATGAATTAAGAATAGTATGCTCTCTCTGATAAGTTGAGTTCTGTCTTACGGATTATAAGGACAAGAGTGTCAATCAGAGATCATAGATACATGTTAAAGAATATGGTATCTAGATTCGATTCATTCATGAGAATACTACATGGTACAAGTCATAAGTTTTCTCATATGCAAGTTTTATATCGGAGTTCTTAGACCTAAAATCTCTATGAAACTCTTTATGAATTAGTGTGTACTTTGACATACACCTAACGTGCTCGTAACAGAGTGACAAGTATGGGTATGCTTGGGTATGCATTGATTCATGTTAGAGAGTATGAGAGAAGTGAAGGGATTACCTCTCTCAATAAGAGAGAAAATATCATCGGTCACTTGATCAGTAAACTAAGAAGTGCATGGCCATACCGAGATGAAATAATGAGTAATCATTATTTATCTGAGAGTTTAGTGTCGCTGCAATATCAAGAAATGAATTAATATATATAAGGATGACTAGTTCCATGCCTTATATTAATTTTGATATTTATGGGTAAGGGATTATGCAAAATTTCATTAGGTCACTAAATGTCATATGCATTTTCATTTAATTTAGAATGCTATAATATCTTGCTAGAGAATATATATAGCCTTTGAATTAATTCATTAATTCATTGCCAACATTAAATGGACCTATAGGATCGCACACAAAGCATTGGGCTTAAAATATTTAAATAAAGTATTGGGCATTAATTTGGACTTTGAATTAAAGTCAAATTAATGTGTGTAATGGGTATTAAAATTGCTATTGGACCTTGGTCCATCAAAGAGAGAAATTCAGCCCACAAGGTTTAATTTCAATTAGTTAATTATCTTGTATTAATTTAATTAATTAAGTATTAAAGCCTAAAGGAATTTTAATCAAATTAAATCACTTGAATATGGGATGGTGTGACCGAAATTCCAAGATAAAATTCAAGGGAATTTCGGCACATGTATAATTCTTTAATTAAGTGATTTATTAGATTAAAATGTCTTATGTTTTATTTCAAATTAATTTGAATTTTAAATTCAAAGGAGTTTGAATCAATATATATTACTTATTTTAAGGAAGTGATTAAGGCTAAATTAACTATCTTGAGGTAGTAGATTTAAGAATTATCACTTACAAAATTAAGTGATATATATTGAATGAAAAAAAGAAAAAAGAAAAACCCTAAGTGTGTGGCGTGAACTTGTTCTCTCTCACAAAATTTTCTTTGGCCAACTTTCACAAAGAGAAAGGATTCGTCCTCATTCTCTTGTGTTCTTAGGCAGCAATAGCACCTAAAATAAGTGTAAGATGAAATCTTGTAGCTTCAATCCATTGCCATTACACAATACTTAATTAGAGAGCTAGCAATCTCGATTTTAAGCTTTGCTTGCAATTGTGTGTGTGAACATAGAAAGGAGTGGCGTAAAGGCTGTTCCTTTGGCATTGGCGGTGAAGATCTAAGGCTGACATATCCTTCTTGGTTGCTGGTCATCATCAAATCAAATCTTGAAGTGCATCTAAAGTTGTAAGTTTTAAAATCCTAAAATTACATGTTTCGATTCTTGTTATGGAATTATTTGGCATGTATGATCGAATTTTATTATTTTTTCGCTGCATGATCATCATATAAATGCCATGTCATATTCCATCATAGCCTATATTATATTATACAGTATTTGGTACAACATTGTATTAGCTTGTAATTTTTTATGCTATATTTGGTTCATAATGTCATAATGTATTATTTTTAAAAAAATTGAAAATAAATAAAATTAAATTATTTTAATTGTAACTAATTTAGATAAAAAAATTATAATTATAAAATACAATTTTTAATAAATATATCAATTTTTTATTAATAAATAAAAAAATTAATGAGAACTGACTATATATTATTAGAAAAACTAGAATTTTTAAAAGCAAAATTAGATAAAAAAAATTGAAGATATTTAAATAGCGAATTTGGCTAAGTATTTGAGCAAAAAATGAAAAAAAATTATCAATTATAATATAATTTTTGTATAATAGCTATTAAGTTATACATTCAATGTTATTAATTTGAAGATTTGGTCGCAGTGTGGTAATGGTGATCGCGGCGGTGTAGTGGTGGGGGCAGTGATAGTGCAGCAGCTATGGTGATGGTAGTGGTAGTGGGGGCGGTGTCTGTGGCAGTGGTAAGGTGGTGGTGACGGCGGTGTGATGGTAGTGGCGGTAGCGATAATGATGACAACAATGGTGGCAGTGGTGGAAGCAACGATGGTGGTGGTAGTATGGTGGTAAGGGCAGTGATAATGTTGACAACAATGGTGGCGATGGTGACAATGGTGGTGACGGCAATAATGATGGTGGCAGTGGTGTGGGCGATAGTGGGGGCGTGGCGGTGGCAACGGCGGCATAATGATTGCAGCAATGATGGTTGTGGTGGTGGCAATAATGACGGCGGCAATAGCGATGTGGTGGTGTGAGGGTGGCAGTATGATGATGAGGGCGATGGCGGTGGCAGCAATGATGATGGTGATAGTGATGATGGTGGTGGCGGCGGTGTGTGATGGTGGCGGCAGCAGCGATGATGGTGAGCCGGTATTTAGTATTAATACGATATTTATCGTATTACATAAAAATAAGGATTTGTAATATATTATTTTATATAGTGTATATAAGATAATGAGACTTATGATATATTTTATTATCCCTACAATACTTTTTTAGAAAACCTACCAAATATTGTACTTGTATTAGCTTGTATTATATTACACTATCTCGTATGCAATGCAGAAAATCAAACATGGCCTAAGAGACCAAATTAAAATATGACGTAGAGCTAATTCTCTCAAAATAATAGATCCATTTTTATTTTCATATAGTTTAAGGAAAAATAATTTCTATTGTTATAAGACATAATTTTATTAATACTTTATCAATTATGTCATTTTTTAATTATATCATGCATGATTATTATTGTTTCTCATCCATGATTGAATTTTTTTTTAAAAAAAAGTGGTATTAATATAAAGTTATATTAAATTTTGTTTGAAAATTGGTATAAAAAGTTGAATACAAATCATCTGATAATTGAGAAATTAAATAATACTATTATAAGTAATTTAAAAGTTTACAATAGAATGAAATAAAGAATGTGATGTATTTTAGAATATGATAATAACAAGGTTTTGGAAAGGATGAAATAAAGTTTTTGAGTTGATGATTGACTACGGTTGCAAATAACGAATTGTGAAGATTAAATAAATAAAAGTTAAAATGATGGTAAAAATTATAAGTGATCCTTAAGAGAATGAGTAACAGGTAGATAAGGTCAAGTGCTCCTAATGCACGTTACAAGGATAGAATTAGAAATTTGAAGCGTTGATTTCACATTAAGTCACTACTAAAAAAAAAATGTACCAGTAAAATATTTGAATTGAAAAAATCTTTACCGAAAATAATTTTTTTCTAAAAAATGAAAAATAAATGTAAGAATTTTTTCAAGATGGTACATGAAGGATATAAATTGTCACATAATAATATACATTACCACTCAAGTAAAAGTGAAGTCACATTAACAATACACGTAGAGTTTGACATGATATAAACAAAAAATTAATCAATTTAAGTGATAAAACATCTAACTAGATGTTAATGTAGATTGACATATGTAAATTTGTATGCTTCAGGATAGTGGTCCAACATTTACTTTTCATTTTTCTGGCGAAAGTTACTTTTATTTAGAAAAAATTTTGATTCAAGTGATATGAGAATTTTTGTATAAATTTAGTGCTAATTGGTCACAAATTTAGTGATTATAAATGAAATTAATTCAATTTTTATTATAGTTTATGATCACTTCAAATATTCCTATGACTGAGATTTTTGTAATCAATTTCTCTTAATAATAATAATAATAATAATAATAATAATAATAATAATAATAATAATAATAATAATAATAATAATATTATTATTATTATTATTATTATTATTATTATTATTATTATTATTATTATTATTATTTTGTGTGTGTATGTGCTACTATAAATTATTTGCATGTTATTAAAAAGTTTAGTGCAAGTTATTATGATTAAATTACAAATAAAAATATAACATGTGCTAATATTTACGAGCAGCATTTTACAACATTAAATAAATAGATCAATTAAAAATTAATAGTGGTTATTTAGGACGACGTGATGATTTTTGAGCAATTACTAAATCTAAATTTAAGTCATCTGGATAGAAAAGATATAATAACTATAGAGTTAATTATTTATTTAAGAAAAGAAGTACATCTAGTTGATACAAATTAATTTTAAATTTTAATTTTAATCAACAACATTCGTTAATATGAAGTATTTTTTGATTAAATAAATAATAGAATATATATTTTTTGATTACATATATTTGAATCTAAAGTTTTTTCACAATTTTTAATGTTTATTATTCGTTAATCGAAAATGAAATAAATGTTAAATCAAATTAATTTTTATTTTTAATTTTAATCAGCAGTATTCATTAATCTGAAGTATTTTTTTTATTAAAAAATAATAGAATATATTTTGAGTACTTATATTTGAAGTATCTAAAAAAAGTTACTAAATAAATTCTTAATTTATTAAATTCCAAACCATAAAAAAATAATTTTGTAACAAAATTAATCATCATAAAAATTATCTCCCGTGATACATAAAAATTCATCATTTATATATAGTATTATCAGCTAGAAATTTAACGTGACTAAAATTAAAAGAATTCAATTTAGAGTTTTTTTTATTTAAATATTAAATGTAAAAAAAAGTTTTGAAACTTAATAATGTGTTTTGCCTATATTCTATTCTAATGTTAAACAAAATGCTGGTTTTTAAAATTTAATTTTTTATGGTAACTTTTACCATAAATATATCTTAAATTATTGATGAAAATATGTATAATAAACATATCTCGGGTATATTGATAATATACTATAGACATGGATTAGAAAAAAAAAAGATAGATTTGAAATAAGAAATTAAAAAAGGTGTATTTGTGAAAAAAATAACAAAATGAGGCATATTCATAAATAGTTTTTCTTTAATGGCATTCATGTAAAGATCACAAATGAAATCACTTAATCTCTTTATTATTGTATTTTCAAATATTAAATTTCAAATATGTATAATTGTATTTTCAATCTAAATCACTTAATCTCTTTATTATTTTTTAATGTTGTGTCAAATTTCAAATATGTATAATTTTTTTATTGGAGATTTTTTATTGTATTTTTTAAAATATTATTTTAGTAGTATATTTTTTAATATAATTTTGATTAGTATTTATTATAGACATAATATAATAAATTTATGTATATTATTTTAATTTTAGTTATTTTAAATGATTTTATTTTGTTGAATATAAATTAATTTAATTTATGGATCCATATAGGTTAAAAGTCTAATAAAAAATAATCTGATATTGACCCAGAACCGAACCGATCGAAATTAATTTGATCTATTCGATTTCGGTTCTAAAAACTTCGATTTTCGATTCGGTTTGATCCAAAACCAGCTTATTAACTATACGTTTTTGTAGATTAGTTGGATAATTCTTGGTTCTAGGCTTCCTTTGGGTCTTCATCATGTTAGTTAGGGGTGAGCATGGATCGGTTAATCAGTCCATGAGCAAAAAAATTAACCATTTCATTAATATCGATTTTTCAAAATTACTAACCATTAACCAGTCTGTTATATTTGGTTAATCAGTCTATCGATTTCGATTTGGTTAAACAATATTTTTCGGTTAACTATTAAAATTTATAACATAAAATTATATAAAAAAATTAGATAAAGTTCATGTAATGGCATCAACACCAGATCAGCCGTAAATAGTATTTTTCGATGGTAAATAGTACTTTTCGGACCTAAAAGTACATTCGAAAGTCAAAAATATTTTATTAGACCATCAGAAAATATTGATCATGATAAGTCCGAGGTTGAAATTTGAAGTGAAACCGAGGTTAAATGGGCTTCAAAAAATCAAAAATACGAAAAAGAGTAGCAAATCAATTTTCCTGGTAATAAACGTGACTTAATTTTGTATAAATTTTTAAAAATAGTAAACAAACTTTGAAAATTGCCAGATTTTGTATATCTTCCTTAAATTTTATGTAGAATATTTTGCTAATGAGAATTAAATTTTTTTGTGACACCATCAGTTATCGAATTGGACCAATAAGTTTGAATCGGACCGATAATGAATTCCGATTGAGACAAAAATTTGCGTACTATATATTTTTGATGTGATAAGAGTGATGAAATCATTTTTGAAGTGATTTGAAGGTGAAAAGTAAGAAAATTCAGATTGGGCCTTAAATGGCCTAAAATGGGCCTTTGAACTTAATTGGGTTAAGCCCATTATCTAGGCCCAACCCAAAGCCCATTAAAGGGGTATAAGAGAGCTGGAAAATCTTAGAAATCTCCAGATTTTTCCTAGCTCTTCTCTCCTCCTTTAAGTGGCCAAACCTTACTCTCTCCCTCCCTCTCTTTAATTTGTTTCAAATCCACTCCAAATATCTATTGAATCCCAACATAGAATTTAAAGTTCTATCTCTCTAGATCACTAAGGTAGTCCCTATTGGCTGATTTGAGTAAAAGAAATGGAGAAATCAAGCTAGGAAAGAAAAAGGGTTTAAGGTAAACTTTAAGGGATTAGTTGATTGAATTAATTCTTTAATGTTTTTTCAAAGATTTTGAGGTATAGAGTTCAGATATGAGCTCAATTTTTTCATTAGAGGACAAAAACATAAGGTTTTCTATGTTTGTTTGGCCGACCATGGTAGATGAGGAAGAAGGAGAAAGGTTGGCAAAGGACAAAGGCAAGGAAAAGGAGGTTTAGGCTTTCTAAAGTAAGAAAAAATTGTAAGTGACTAGGAAATATTTACATTTTCTATGTGTAACACCGTACTCTCTTCCATATATCTGTACATTATATAGAGATACTAGTTAGATATATGCATATAACTATTAATCCAAAATCCTTTACTAAAATAATAATAGCTCTAATTATAAAATACCAGATAATCAGTACTTAAAAATTTAAACCGTAATCATTAACCAAAAATATAAAAATTAAAAATCGTAACCGAGTCAATCAAATCGATTAATCGTAAAAATCGATTCGATTTCGGATCGATTTTATGATTACCCATATTTTCAATTTTTTTTGTTCACCCCTTGCTAGCCTCTAAAAGTTCTTTTTGGACTGTGAAAGATTTATCAAAGTTTTTAATTTCCAATCTTAAGCTTTTGCCTTTTTTTCTTAAAAAAATAAAATAAAAATTAAGGGTTAATTATAAAAATTTTTCCAATCTATGATCTCATTTTCATTTTATTTCCTAGAGTAAAAAAACTGAAAAAAAAACAATTTCCATCCTTTTAGAAATTTTTACATTCAACCTTCCCTTAAATTTTCACGAGTGATAAATTTTTAGTGACGAAGATGAATTTATGGCTAAATACAAAATATAATGACAAATTTTATAGTACGTTGCTAAAAATATTAAAAAAATAAAATATATCAAAATTTGTTTTTCAAATTTAAAAAATAAAAACATCAATTCTTTTTATATGAACTCTTAAATTTAGATCATATAGTTTATGTTGAACTAATATCCCATATACACACATAGTTTTCACTTTTTAGCAAAGGCAAGAAAAAAAATCGAAAATATAATTAATCGTAAAATCAGTTCGAAATCGAATCGATTTATTCGGTTAACCAATCCGATGAATTTGATTACGATTTTTAATTTTTAGATTTTCAAATTTTTTTGTTACAGTTTGATTTTTAAGTATCGGTTAACCATTAGTACAAGTTTAACTGGTTCATATATATAATATTTTAAATTAAATTTATATTATATTATTTTTTTTAATTATATAGTAATATTTATATGTAAAAATTGATTAACTTTTATATTATTATTTTTTATCATATATAATAGCATTTAGCTATATTTTTTATACTTTAGAATTTATATTTTAACTTTTAATATTATTCAAAATTTTATTTAATTTAAAATCAAGTATATTAATTTTTAATAAATATCAAATCTATTTTATAATATTAGCTATTAATTTATTGAACATTAATTTTGACTACCTATGTATCAATTATAATTTTTTTAGTTTTAATAATAATAAATTATTCTTTACATTTATGAGGGATGTAATAGAAAAATTCTAGTAAAAGTTTGTTCCTTAATTATAATAATTAAAATTTTTTGATATATTTGAAAAAAGAAAAAAAATTATGAAAAAATTGGACTATTTTATTAATGAAATGGGTAAGGAATAAGGAAAGGAGGGAAAGTGATAAAAGGAGAGTGTATTATTTGCATGGATTGTAACGCCGAGGGAGTAGAAACTCGAGAATTTCGCCCAATTGATCTATTCCCTGTCTCCGTAGGCATGGCGGTGGAGGCATTTATCAATCCGGTTCATTTGGGGGTTCACGTCTCACGGATCCCTCGCCAGCGTCAATCGTCATCAGCATCCTTTCGAATTTCTCGTTTTCCCACGCCGCCACTTGTTCGCGTACTCCCCACCGTGAGGAGCTGCAGTGCGCTATCATTTCTTGATGTTAAAGCTGGCAAAGGGTACTCATAAAAACTTCTCGTTGTCCTATAGATGTTTTCAGTGTTAGCTTGTGATATCCATTTCTAATTATGTGAAGATTTGAATCGTAGAATGAGCAGTTTCTTTGATGTTGAACTCAAAGTGCGTGATTACGAGCTTGATCAGTATGGAGTGGTCAACAATGCCGTTTATGCAAGCTATTGTCAACATGGTAATCAACTTTAAATTTTTCCTTTGCTAATTCATGTCATAATTTTAATCATAATTGAGTAACTTGATGCTTTCTTACTTTCCTTATAATATGATTGATTGTCAGTTTATGCCTTTCAAAACTTTTGCATTGTATAATTTACTGGCTTGGTATGATAGACATTCAACTCGCCAAGTGTTTGTTTAATTGCTTCTCTGAGCTTTCAGAAGTGATATTGGTTAGATGCAGGTTTGCTTGTTAGATTTTCATTCCTTTAGCTAAGAACGATAGTCTACATGCATTAACGTTGATTGCTAGCCCACATTGGAGGTCTGAATAAATTTTGGATTATGGACTTGAGCTAATAACTTGACTCAATTTATCTATATTGTTATTAGAGTGCTCATGGTTTCGTGACTTTGTTTGACTTTGCTACTATTTTCATCGGGCTGGAACCCACCGGTTAGCATGTCATACATTGTTTCTTGACTCATATAGGTTAAACTAAAATTAGCAAGCAATAGTATTTGGACTCAAAATACACACAGATGCTTAAGCTTAGCTTTATTTTCCATATGTTCTCATTTCTGTTGATTCCATGATCCATCTCCAATTCATGTTCTTCCTCAGTCAATGTTTACTTTGGTTCATGCTAGCCCCATCTGCTGAGAAAAATATATCAAAATAATCATTTTCTATCTGGAAAAATTGGCCTTAATCAATCAATACTCACAGTAGCCAAGTGGCCTCAATCTAGTATATCTTAAATTTGGATTGATAAATTATCCTATAAATTTTGTTCATTATGGAGAGTTAAATTTTATTTGATGCAATGGTCTCCATGACTGGTGCCATTTTTATGGCTTAGAGGATTCCGACCCTTGTTTTCTAATGCATATTGGAGCTTAAGTGCAGAGTAAGCTGGTTTTGAGTAAGCACAAATGGAATCTTAAAATATACAGCTGTGATCAAACCATGCATGAATTTGCCCAATAGTCATCTATAGCTGTAGTTCAGGAGACTTCTGAATTGTTTGAATGGTAGCTCTGGAAGGCAGGTGGTTTCCATTTACATGACTTGAGCTTTCCTTTTATCATGTTGCTATGCAAATTTTGCAGGTTCAGGTATTATTTTTATTGTATTATGGAATCCATATAATAATGAATCATATTATAGTTGACAGGAAAGTTGGATGGAATGGAATGAAGTAAAAGCACCTACCTATAACTGAATGATTGTAATGGATTGGAATAACTGCATTGTCTTTTAACTGGCTCTATGAAATAGATTTTGGAATTTTCCATTGCAAAGAAAGAGACTACTTGGTCCATTTTTTTATCATCTAACATATAATTACTTCTGTTTAATATCTTTGACAGGTCGGCATGAACTTTTGAATAGGATTGGTGTAAATGCTGATGCCATTGCTCGCTCTGGCAATGCGTTGGCTCTGTCAGAGTTGTCACTCAAATTCCTTGCTCCTCTAAGAGTATGCCCATGGTCTTTGTCTTCTTGAACTGATAAATCATCTCTTTAAATTTAGATGGTAATTTACTCAATGCAGGTATATTTACTGTTGCAACTCTATGCTGCTTCTTGGTCTACTTTAATGCTCAACAAAACTGTAGGCCATCCTCAGTTAGATTTATTGACACATTAGATATTGTTTAAGTTAATCTAATTAGGTTGTTATTGAAAGGATTAATGATTTCTGATGGCTAAGAGGTCTAAAAAAATGCACTTGCTTAAACTGAGAAGGGCAGTCGTGCTTATCTATGCAATTATTCATTCTTTTTAATATGATATGTGATATCTTTTTGTTATCGGTTTCTGTGAACCTCTAGAGTGGAGACAAGTTTGTGGTGAAGGTAAGAATTTCAGGCTCCTCTGCTGCTCGGTTATATGTCGATCACCTCATCATCAAGCTGCCAAATGAAGAGGTTTGTTTCTATCATACGCACACTCATTTTAGTGTTTTCCTTTATGCTTGATTACTAAGTCACTGAAGTAACAAATTTTCAGCCTATTTTAGAAGCAAAAGCCACGGCAGTTTGGCTTGACAAAAATTATCGTCCTATTCGTATTCCACCTGAATTTAGGTCAAAATTGGTTCAGTTTCTCAGACAGGAAGAATCAACCTAGCTTGTTATCTCACTGGTAATTATTATTCACCTGGTAAAAAGGATGAACCTGAAATGATATATTCAAAAGAATTCCTCTTAGAACTAGGGAATCTCATGACTTTATACTGAAAAGTGAAAACATGTAAAGGGCATCATGTACACACATATGTTCAGTTATTTTCTTTATGTTTGTATCAATTAGTTCCTTTGTAAACCAGGAATCAAAATATTATGCAGTGAGGAAATGGGTCTCAGTATGTATTTTCTGAAAATTGAATTTGCTCAAATGGAAATCTAAAAGAATGTTGCATTGCTTGAGAAATAAGAACGTTTCTCATTCGAGAGCCCTTCCAGCTGTTCATGATGTCGAATGAGTTCATCATTACATTCATGCTTCACCTAAATTGCTGCGAGATGGAATGCGCGGCTTCAACTCGACCGACTCGATATGGGGAATGTTGAACATAAATGGCCCAACCAAGCTTACTGGATCACATCAGCTTCTTCTATTGTGACATCAATACTAATAATTGGTGTCAAATGCTTGGGCTGAGAAAACAAAAAAGATTAATGGTTTTAATACCTTTTTTTTTTGGCAAATTTAAGTAGCCATCTTTAAAAAGGAATACATATAGCATGGCCTATACTTCAACCCAAAAAAAAAATCAAGTAAAATAGACATAAATTTGTTTTCTCACTCGAAAGGTGGATGGATTATAAAGGAATTAATGTTGTTAAAATATGAGAATGCCATTTTTTTATATATAGGGAAATGAGGATCGAGTTCAAATTTGAGATCATCCAATACAAACGAATCGACATTTACTATAGGAATATCCCATTGGGGACATAAACTCAAAAATAGCCAAGTAGAATAATTCAATGCCATTAACAGTAACTATAAAGATCATTTCATCTCATAAAATCAAAAATCCTAGATACACTGTATTTTATTGTCCTGTTCCTGCTGCTGGTAATGATAATAATAATAATAACAACAATAATTGTGGCCAGGTGTAGTAAAGTCGGGATAGGCTAGGAATTCATGTACGATCCTTTGAAAGATATAGCTCTCTGGACTCTTCCAATTAATTATTCAGAACCCACCAAACCCCCGCTCCATCATCGGCCTTGTGGTTGCTTTGATTGGCCAGTTGGATATTATTTGAGATAAAATATACTAAAATAAGATCACTCTATGCTTTCCATCACGATTAAAGATGAGCCTTTGGATGATCCCATTATAATCATATTGCTCCACCTCAAAACACCACCCCTACTACCTGCACCACCTGATCATTATCCCCCCTGTTACTCTCAAGGCTAACAGCTTTAGGAAACGCAAACGTATACGCTTTTTCTTCATTGTATAAACGAGATCGGATGGCGTAGAATTCACAGATTAGACGAGAAAGAAGGAAAACAGAAATGGAAGAAGGCAAAGAGGAGAAGAAGAAGGTGATGGTAGCAATAGATGAAAGTGAATTTAGCTACTATGCTCTTGAATGGACTCTTAATTCTTTAAAAGACACCATCCTTGACTCTCAGCTTCTCATCTTCACTGCTCAGCCTTATTCTAACTTTGGCTATGTCTATGCTTCTTCTCTTGGCTCTGCTCGTCAGTACTTCTCTTCATCATCCCTCAAATTTCATTGTTTTTTTTATTTAATTTTAATGTCTGTTGGTTCTGTTGCAGCTCCGGATTTGATTGCTTCTATGCAACAGAAACAAAAGAAGATTGCGTTATCTCTATTGGACAAAGCTAAACAAATTTGTGCCGACCATGGGGTATATTGATTATATAGATTTTTATACGCCTTACTTTGATGGGAATAATAATTGTTATTACAGGTTGTTGCAGAGACATTGACAGAGACTGGAGATCCTAAAGAGAAAATATGCGAAGTTGCAGAAAATCTCAACGTTAAACTTCTTGTGTTGGGCAGCCATAGTCGGGGAGCTATTCAAAGGTTAGTTCTTAATTATGAATATTACGTATATTTCAATTAGTTGGAATTAATGTTGATTTATGTGTGGTGTTGTTGAGCAGGGCTTTCCTTGGAAGTGTCAGCAATTACTGTGTTCACAATGCCAAGTGCCCTGTTCTCGTTGTAAAGAAACCAACTTAACGACTTTAGTTAATTTTCATGTTAATTTACCGGAATCTTACAATTCTGCTTCAAAGGAGAGCTGTAAATTTTTCAAGTTTCCTTCTTAATTATCCAAATCCAATCGGTGTTTATGGATTGTGCAAGGTACACTGTTTCCTACAGTGGAGAAATATGAAATAAATGGAGCTATGTTTATTTGGCTTATTAATTTAGAATCTTTTTTCAAACTTCACATTGTTATTGAAGGCAAGTTACTTGCAGCAATCTAAAGATCGACCTAATTCTTACCAAATGCATGAAAGATTGGCCGAATTTTTTTTTATATTTGAAATCTTCTACATCAAGATAATTGATATCGGTTGATTGGTTTAGATTATGTGGTGATCATCGCTAGTTGGTATTCGTCAACTCATAAAGTAATTAAATCAAATTTTAAATTCTACATTATTTTGATAAAACAATTCCAAATTAGCAGAATTTTTGGCAGATGATAATGGGTACAATTGATACAGCTTGAAACTCAAACGCTGCATTTATGCGTGCCAAATACATTTTCTTCTAATCATATTATTATTTTCTCAAACTAAACCATAATTTTCAACTCATAGGTTTTGATACGAAACTAAATTCAGAAATTAGACTAAAAAAAAGATTCCTTGTACCGACAATTCGAGATGCGAAACCCGAATGGATTGTTGACTGGTAGTTATTCCGCCCTCCGTTTCCCTAACTAACAGTTGCTGAAATTTTATCTTAAACAAATAAAAATATCTACTTTAAAATGTTAACAAGAAAACCAAGTCTTGAGGTCTAAACCCTAAAAATGGCAGACGAAGGAGAAGCTGGGAGGAAAGTGATGATAGCCATAGATGAAAGCGAGTACAGTCACCATGCGCTCATATGGGTTCTTGATAATCTCAAAGAAACCTTAGTTAAATCACCTCTTTATATTTTCATGGCCCAGCCCCCTCCCAAAGACAATATCACTTTTTCTGCTTCACTCGGCTCTGCTCGCATCTATTGCCCTGTTTCACCTGGTAATTAACTCCACTTAATTCCTTCAGTATTATTAATTTTTTCTTTTTAAAATAAATGGGATAAACTGATACATAACATGTATGAGACAGGTCAGGAATTTGTTAACTCTGTCAAAGAGAACAACATGAAGCTCGCTTTGGCTCTTCTCGAGAAAGCTAAGGAAATATGTGCCGGTCGTGGGGTATTTTCTCTATTTCCTGCTTGTTCATATTTTGGTATTCTAATTGGTTTTCTCGTAATTTTATTTAATGTTTTGAAAAGGTGAATGCGGAGATAATCACGGAGATCGGTGATCCTAAAACAGCCATATGCGATGTGGTTCGAAATCTAAATATCAGTATGCTTATTGTCGGAGAGCGTGGCCTTGGAAAAATCAAAAGGTCAGTTTCACTCTTTTTTACTTATAATCAAATTATTTTGATCCATTTAGCGATGGAGAGATGCTGAACCAATGTCAAAAATTCCCTGTTCAATTACTGATATGAATAAGTTTTGAACAGGGCTATACTAGGGAGTGTGAGCAATTACTGTGTTCAATATGCCAAGTGCCCTGTTCTTGTCGTGAGGAAACCATGACTATGTATCCCTGCTTCTTGAAAGGTTATTTGAAATTATTCAGATGTAGATTATTTCTTATTTTCACATGAAAAATGCACTCAAACCTGGATTTTCTGTAACGCTTTGTGTCTTTGCTAAGATTAAAGTTCATAATTCATTGATAGGGTACCGATAATCAAAGTAAACAGATAAGAAGCAGATACAATATTCACTTGAAAATGCGATTGAGAGTTGCGGCTAATCTCACTCCACCTTGAGCTAACCGTAAATTCACAATTGGTTTTCGTGATAGGAAATAATCATCTGAAAATATACAATAAGGTTTATGTTTAGTCATTTCTGATTAATCAACCAAATAAATCTCAGAAGAATGTATGGCTTAATTACCTTCTAATACCGATCCTTCACTTACACCTTTGTATGCCCAATCGCAGGCTGCCTTTATACCTTCAGATGCATATCTGTTAAGCACCCAAATATTAGTGGAGAAAAATGTATGATTTGAACAAACAAAATATTGTATTTACAATGTTTCGAAAGCATACATGTCTGGGCAGGCTGGCTTGTTACCGCTGCAAGTCTCCCATCCTGTAACGAGATCTGACCATTCTCCCTAAATTGTTCAAAATTCATATATTAAAATACATCAATAATCAAAAAAAGGTGTTGTAGAATTAACTAAATTTGTCGAATACCGTGATATTCTGTTGAATTGCATCAATCAAGTTAACTACATTCGAGTTATAGAATCTTTCCTCAGATGTCTCGATTATATTATCATCCCATACCTGTATTCATTGGCATTAGTATAAAGCTTAGAAGTTCATAAAATGAAAATTGTTGAATTGAAAATTAGACTGACTGACAGACATGGTGAAGGACTTGTTTTCTTGTGTACCAATGGACATCAATTGTGTTGCCTCCTCTATCAGAAGTAAAACCCACATGCAGAGGCTGCATTATGGAAGATTAACATCATTTACCAACGTTAAAGTTGCCAATTAGTAATTGTAATTGTTTGTTAGTTGCTATATCTACCTGATGAATGTCTCCCACGAAATGAGAAAGGAAAAGTAGTGCTTCTGTGAGATTATCTGAATAATATATTCATTTAATTTCTTAAGCAAAATCAATAAATGGGATAAATTAATAAAAGGTGGGTTTATGTTGTTACAGTCAGCCTGAGAAGAAGCAGTGTTGTAGGTAAGAAGTTGGGAAGTGTAATTGTTGATTGCCCCAGCAACACACCTTCCTTTTTCTCCATTCTCATCCTTGCAGTCCCCTGAAAACTAATTTTCATGTTAAATTTGTAAATTTGACTCAATTCAGGTCGAAATATTAAAAAGAACAAAGAAATTACTGGCGTATTGGTAGGAGCAAAGAGAATCAGGGGTATCAATGTAATGAAGAGCAGAAGACCAATGATAACGAAACTTGACATGATCAGCCCATGAACAGAAGCTGCTTAAGTCATTATCAGCAGAATCTGGCAGCAGATTCTTCACAGCCTCTGCTGCACTTTCACTTAGCCTAGACTGTAACGATATTAACATCAGAATCAGAATCTATGCTAAAAAATTGATTTTTAAGGACAATTAAGGAATGGTACCTGAGCGATTCTGCAAACTATGAGATGGCCATCACTGCCCCACCCATGAATCACTGGAAACAGAATTACAAGAGTGAATATGATTTGGAGCTTGAAACCCCCAGAGTGATAATACTCCATTCTCATTTGGACACAACTTTATCTAATCGCTAATCTGCAGCTAATGTTAGGTTGTTTTATATCCACCTATAAATGTGTAAGAAAGGAAAGAATCAAGTCTTACGGATTTCAGATTGGTGTAAACTGTATGAAAAAGGCAACATTTATAGCGCCTGAATCTGCCGTAAAGATATTGTAACGTTTTTAAATAATCATGTCCGTATTCGCACTTTAATTAAGTGATAATACAATGATTTACTTCTAAACTATTGTCGCTTAATGGATTATTCATATTATATTTTTTAACTTGTTAAAAATAGCACATCATTCCCTTATTAATGCATTTGATATTTTACAAAAAAAAAAAAGTATAAAAAGCGGGGGCCAATGTACAGTAATTTGATTTTTTTTAATAAATTCAGAAAAGCAATCTGATTTTTTTTAATAGTATAAAGACATTACTTACATTTTGAATGATGAAGAGACTCATGAGATCAATCTGATGTTTGATTAGTTTAAATGAATAATATACTAAACGGTGATAGTTTGAGAGAAATTATGTATTAATCTTGGAATTAAATATCTAATAAAAAAATTGAAAATATCTGTGGTCATATACATTTTAAAAGGTAAAAAAAGGACAGAAAACTGTTCTTGTAAATGAGCAGGTCATCGTATTTTGGCGACTTGGAGCAATATTCTTAATTATTATTGTTTTTATTGCTAATCTACTTAATATAATAATTAAATATTAAATAATCAAATACTATATGCTCAAAATTCATTATGCGGCTTCGTGCTTGGAAAGAAAAGGAATTTTGAAAGAGAAAGGAAAAGGAAATCCAATCGATTTGTGCTGAAGAATCTATCATCAGAATAAAAAGATATTCTGTTTTGTGAAATTACTGCGAAATAATGATTGGATTTAGTTGGCAATTCTATATGATAATTAGGCTGGTTTAGGTAATAACTATATATGCAATATAATTGTGTACTTATGACCATGCCATTTTAAGAGATATGCAAGATTTAAAGCCTCTCTAATATTATTTCTTTTATTCTAGTTCAGTTCTGACAAAATAAAAATCTCTATCATATACTTTTTTTTGGCTTTAAAATTTATACTAAGAGCTATAAAATTATAATATTAATTCAAAATGATAAAATTAATATAAAATTTACGACTCTGATACCAATCTATGTAGGCATCATAACTTAAATTTGCTGGGGAGATTTATTAAAGTTGCAAAATTGAAGATTGAAGAATCCACCCGTCGTTGGCCACTTGAAAATGAGAAGATGCAGACTTGGGCTTTTGTTTCAGAACTTGTTGATCTAATATTATCATATTAGACCCGATCAGATTGTGGGCAGTAAGGCTGCATAAGAAGTTCAATGCAGTGGGCCTTTTGCCTGTCACAAAGTTCATAACAAGTATTGCACCATATATGAATATGATGCATATTAGCACAAAACATATGATAATATATTAATTTTATAAAATTGACAATAATAAATAACTATTGCATCGTCTGAAGTTTGTATGTTAAAGTTGCTTCTATTGTCTCGATCGATGTGCATTTGCTCCTACTTAGAGAATTTATTGGTTTTGCGACTTGTCGTAACACTGATATATAATTTTTGTTTTACTTCTCTATAGATCGAAAGAAGTTGCTTCTATTGTTACAAAAACTTAAAAGTATTATATATTTGTTAACTTATGGCACATGATATGATCATTGAAGTTTTTAATAAATTTATTTGGAATTTTTTATATTAATTTTAAAAGATATTAATAGTCTTATATTTTTAATACTTAATTTAATATATTTATTTGCAATTTTGATGATGTATATGTGCTCCATGTTGTTATTTATACGAAAATACTACAGTTTTCCTTCTTCAAATGATCATAAATTTTCTATCTTTTTTGTATGAGTGGAGGCTATTTTCAGTTCACTCACAGGACTTTTTTTTATATATAAATAATGCTTTTGGAGAAATTATTTGAATTTTTGGAGTGTTTTTCAAATTATTTTTGAAGAATTAGGATTTTTAATATTTCTGTTTGAACTTTTTGCGAAAATAACATGTGAAATTGACGAAATGTTGGGCTGATGTAACTTCATTTTTACAAAAATTCTTTACTGAAATGAACAATGAGACCAGCTTTGGAATGTTCATCAAAATTTTAAAATAAAATAAAATCCCAACCCAAATATTAAAAAAAACTAAAAAAAAACCTATCTATAACTTACTCTAACAAAAAAAAACTTGCAGTAATGAATTCCTTTTCTCTTCTCTGTAAAATCCTTGCTAGTAATTTATTTTTTGATATTTATCAAAAAAAATCTTCTTAATTTTTTCATAATTTCGGTTTTGAAATTCAATTTTTTTCTAAATTGCATTTCTCACCTTACTCAGAGCTCGTCTTTCAAAGTTTTTCCTACTTCTTTGTGCACAAAAAACGATGCGATCCTCATCCTCGCTAGGAACTCATGAGGTGGAACTATTAGACCATCAAAACAATCCTCATCATCCACTTCATCATCAGGACGAGGATCATATCATTTTCTGTGCACGAAGGAGTGGAGAGGACTTTGAAAGGAAGGGATATGATTATGTGGGGAATACAATTTGGGAAAAAACTGGATTTTAAGATTGAAATTATGAAGAAATTGAGAAGATTTTTTTTTTTGATAAATATCAGAAAATAAATTAACAACAAGGATTTTATAGAGAAGAGGAAAGGAATTCATTACAGTAAGCTTTTTTTTATTTGTTAGAGTAATTTATAGATGAAATTTTTTCTGTTTTATTTTTTTTTAATATTTGGTTTGAGATTTTATTTTATTTTAAAATTTTGATGAACATTTCAAAGCCGGTCCCATTGTCCATTTTCGCAAAGAATCTTTACGAAAATGAAGTCACATTAGCCTAACATCCTGTGGATCTCATATACCATTTTCGCAAAAAATTCTAGCGGGATGTTTGCCTTTGAATTATTTTGAATTTCAGCATTGAATATCTATACTTAAACAAAAAATTCAACATTAAATTGTTTTTTTTAATAACTCATATTAAGTTCAAATTTGACATTTTGACGGTCATCATTTTTAGACTTAATATAACTTTTTTAAAAAGCAAATGGATTTAACTTAAAATTCTTTGAAGCACATAAATTTAGGATAGAGATTTCTAATAATTTAAGGAGCTGAGTATATATTTTTCTAAAAACAAATTAAACTCATAGATTCAATATTGATGACATGTGCATCTAATAGTGCATACTTATCACATTTTTTGAAACTATCAATTTTAAATTCAATGAAAATAATTCGAAAAATAAAATTATTCAAGATTGAATTTTAAAGTACAAAGAATCAATGTTCAGAAAAAAAAACGTAATAGTTAAAAGTTGGGGTGAGCAAAAAAAACAAAAAATATGGTTAACCGTAAAATCGATTCAAAATTGAATTGATTTTTATGGTTAACCGATCCGATAAATTCGGTTACGATTTTTAATTTTTATATTTTATATTTTTCTCTAAAATTTACATAAAAATAATGCTTTAAAATATATCTAAATTATATATTTATTTTTATATCTTAATTTTTTATATTTTTCTATAAAATTTATATAATTCTTTAAACTAAATTTATATTATGTCATTCTTTTTAATTATATAGTAATATTTATATATAATATTCAATCAACTTTTAATATATGTTATTTTTTTATCATATATTGGTATTTATATTTTACTTAATAGCATTTAATTACATTTTCTTATATTTTAGAGTTTATGTTATAATATTTAATATTATCCAAAATTTTATTTGACTTAGAATTAAATATACTAATTTTCAACAAATATTAAATCTATTTTATAATATTAGCTATTAATTTATAGAATATAATTTTGGCTAGTAAATTATGTTTGTTTCATAATTTTTATATTAAATTACTTTATACATTTGAAATTAAACTTAATTTTTTTTAATTTTTTTTATAATTTTATGTTATAAATTTTAATGATTAACCGAAAAATATTAGTTAACCAAATCGAAAAATCGAAATCTATGAATTGATTAATCGAATATAACAGACTAGTTAATAATTAGTGATTTTAAAAAAATAATATTAATAAACTGTTTAATTTTTTATTTTTTGCTCATAAATCTGTTAACAAGTTCATACTCAGCCTAATTAAAATATTTATGATAATACATTATATATTATCTGGAAATGGGCCTATATCCAGAAGCAGAAGGCCCAGTCAAGGTACAAGATGGATTTAAAATCCATTATCAACTTGGCTAAACCTAAAGCCCCATATGTGTCAAATCGGGTATACTAATCCCTTGTCTCTGACTTTGATGGGACAGTAGCAGACCTATCTCGTCGTTCATTAACCTAATCTTGCAAACTATTCATTTTATTATTTTTTATCTGTCGCTTTTGAGTAAAATTCAAATTTTATTTATCTGTTATTTTTAAACTTTCAATATAATTTAATTTATTTTTTCAATTTATTTTTCTTTTCCAATAAAGTCAGAACCAATAAGATTTGATAATTTAGTTTTAATCACGTAATTTAATACTAAATTTAAGTCTATTTCGTATTTCTTAATTCTAGTGAAAATAACAAAAGCGACTGATAAAAAAGAACTGATGGAATAATAATTTAACCATAATTAGCATTCAATTATCACAACTCTAATACGTAAATTATAAATACTGCAGGGGTGTTCTTAGCTAGAAATTCAATCCAAATCCGAACTTCGAATTATTCATATATTTCAACCTTACCTTATGCATAGTTAGGATTTTTATCCAAATAATTTGTAAATTTTCGAATTCCATTCGAATAATCTAAATTTATTTTTTTAAATTTAAAATATTTTTTTTAATTTAAATTATAAAAAAGAAGTTCGGATTGGATCAACCCGATCTAAACTTGCCTGATGAATAAAATGTTACTTTTTAAAGAAAAAATGTGTTGTTCGGACGGATTGAGTTTAGGAGGGTTTAACCTGAATCCCAAAAACTCAAAATCTTCAATCTTATCCGATCCTAATAACCCTACCTGAATTTTTTGAAAGGATCGAATTATTCGGATAGGGTCGAATTTTTAATATCCCTAATAAATAGCCCTTTTTCACTCTAGTTGATAAATAACTTTTGCATTTTTAAAATCATTTCTCTCTAAATTTTATCTTTAAAAAAAAATTTAATTTAAATTTCCAAATATTAATCATCTGTAAATTAAATTTTTTTTTTGTATTCTACAGTTATTTATCGTCTAATCGAAGATCACATCATCTTTAAATCGAAAGCCTTTCAAATCGACTCGCTTTAACGGTCTTGAAATTATTATTTGATATTTTTTTTCGATAGAGAAGAAAATGGAACTCTCCAAAACGTTTTCAATGTTTAGATCATTCAAAACACTCTGAAAAATGAGCAGACGAATCAGATCCATTGTTCAGGGAGAGAAGACACCCCGGAAAATCTTCTGCCAACCTTTGATGAAGACAGTCTTTATGATGCCACCAATGGTTTAACGATTCAACTCTTGTATTTTACAGGTATATATTATATCATTGGATATTACATCATCTTCGAATCAAAAGCCTTTCAAGTCAATTCACTTGAAATTATCAATTCCGTTCCTCACTGTTGAAGAAGCTGTAAAATTAAAACAATGCAAGTTAATTTCAGCTTTCACTTTTTAGTTTTGGAAGAACAAAATTATTATTTTCCTTTTAATTTAAAATTGAAAAAACACGAATTCGTCTTAGCATAAATTTGCATTCTTCACAAAAACGTGATTCATGAAAGTCGAGTCAAATATTCAATGAGACAAAACATTTTATATGGATATTATATTTGGTCATCCTATACATGTGGATCATTGAATAATATCAATTAACAAGTTCAATCAAAATTAGATATTATTAATTCTGACACAAGTTAACTCATTTTTTATTATGCTCAATTAATTTGTAATTAGTGATTTTCACGTTATTATGCCAAATCTTCCTACAATTTTTTTTAAAAAATTTCTTTCTTTGTTTTTTATTTTTTGCCTCTACTTAAAAACATTATTTTCCTTGCACTATATAATTAATATACTTTTGTCTCCTAAACTTTTTTTCTGCCCCGTCCCGCTAATTAATATACTTTGTCATCTAAGTCCTAGGAAATTAAAAAGAAATGAGGAGATTGAGATAATCATATTTGTAGTTAAGAAATTATCCATAAACAATTGAATTTGGCGTCAGGATAACTTCACCAACTGAAAAATTAATGATTAAACATACGCCAGCCATAAAATTAAAGACAGCGATTTCCTACCCAAATATATTACTATATCATTATTTTTCTCAAAAAATAACCTATATCCGTGATAGAACAGGCACATTACTTATCATGGACTGGTTGGTTGCTCCACCACCGTCCATTCCGACTCCGCACTAATACGTTTGTGAAACGACAGCAATTATGAATAATTAAAAGCAAAAACGACAACAATTGCTCACTATTCAGTATTTAATATTATCCAAGATAAATTACTTATTACAAGACCTTAATATTATTTTTTTCAGGTCTAGCTACTTCTTACTATATGAATTTAAATTATTTAATATGCAAAATAAATATGATATTTTTTTCCTAAATTATATTTGTTTATGTTACCATATTTATTTTAAATTAATCTAGTAAAAAATAAACCTGAAGAAAATTAATCTTTTATGAATTATCTGTAAAAATAATAAACAATTTTGAAGAAATAAAGAATGCAGAGAATAATGGAAAAAATATTCCTATATTTTGTCATATATATCTGGTATTGCTTAGAGACATATATACAAGAAACAAACTCTGTTTTTGGAAGTAATTAGACACCGGGAAACTAGCCTATAAAGAGGAAATTATAATACAATAATATAAGGAAATACAGCTGTACAATATCTTTCAATACTCCCCCTCAAGTGGGATCCATAAGATTAATGGATCCAAGCTTGCCTAATAACCGTTGGAACTGAGTAGAAGACAGAACTTTGGTGAACACATCTGCAAGTTGATCACTGGAACGCACATAATGAGTACGAATAACTCGAGATTGAACTTGCTGACGAATATAATGATAGTCGACCTCAATGTGTTTCGTTCTTTCATGAAACATAGGATTAGATGCTATGTGCATTGCTGCCTGATTATCACAAAAAAGTGTTAACGGGTTAGCAAAAGAGCAACCCATATCAGAAAGAAGACTCTTAAGCCACACAAGCTCACGCGCACCAAATGCCATGGCACGGTACTCAGCTTCAATGCTGGAACGAGCTACCACATGTTGTTTTTTGCTTTTTCAGGAGACAAGATTACCACCGACAAACATACAATAACCAGTAGTAGAACGGCGATCAAGGGTATTCCTTGCCCGGTCTGAATCGGTATAACCCATAATATTAGTGTGCTCATAACGTGTCATTAAGAGTTCATGGCCTATCGTTCCTTTTAAGTACCGCAATATGCGTTTCACCATGCCCATATGATAGTCCGTTGGAGCATACATATGTTGACTAACAAGACTTACTGCAAAATAAATGTCCGGTCTAGTAATAGTCAGATAGATCAATTTCCTAACAAGTTGCTGATAGGAAGTAAGAGAGTCAAGAACCGATCCTGAAGACTTAAGCTTTAACTTGCTATCTAATGGAGTAGCTGCAGGTTTACATGATAACATACCAGCATTTTGAAGTAAATCCATAATATATTTTTGCTGATTTAGGAAAAAACCTTTGCTAGATGAAGCCATTTCAATCCCAAGAAAATACTTCAAAGAACCGAGATCTTTAATAGGAAACTGTTGTTGAAGATTTTCTTTCAGTTTTGCAATAGAAGCAACATTATTACCAGCAACAATAAGATCATCAACATAAACAAGAACCATTAACTTGTCATTTTCTTGAAGACGAACATACAAAGATGAATCAGCAGAACTTCGGAGAAAGCCAAGACTGGTAAGAGCAGAGCTTAACTTTGCATGCCAAGCTCGAGGACTTTGTTTCAATCCATAGATCGATTTATGAAGTTTGCAAACTAGTCGTGGATCACTATTTTGAGAATGTCCAGGAGGAAGCTTCATAAAAACTTCTTCTTCAAGATTTCCATGTAAAAATGCATTTTTAACATCCATTTGAGAGAGAAACCAGCCATTATTGATAGCAACAAACAAAAGAACTCTGACAGTGGTCATCTTGGCAACTGGAGCAAATGTTTCCTTATAATCAATACCAAACTTTTGTGTAAATCCCTGAGCCACGAGACGAGCTTTATGACGGTTGATAGAACCATCAGGATTAAATTTTATCTTATACACCCAACGACTACCAACCGCATGCTTTCCATCAGGAAGAGGCATTATACTCCAAGTATTATTATCCTCAAGCGCCTTTACTTTCTCTGCCATTGCTTTCACCCATACATCTTGAGTCTGAGCTTCATAGAAATTCTTGGGTTCTTGTTCATTCAAGATGGTTGCAAGAAACGTTGAATGTAAAGGTGATAATTCAGATATTTGTTTAAAGGATACCTGACTAAATAACCAACATAATCCTGCAATTTTGGAGGAGGATGACGAACTCTTGAAGGATTTCTACGAAGAACTGGAATGGTGCCTTGCATTTCGGATGACCCCTATTCATGAGTACCAGTAGGAACTACCATAGAGATATCACTAGTTGCAGGCGGGTCATTTGGAGATGAATTTTTAACAGCAATAGAAGTCGGGGCTGCATAGTCCATTTGCTGAAAACTTTGTTGCTCACAAGGAGTCGGGACTGCACACTTCATTTGCTGAACATTCGATTGCTCATAAGAAATTTCGATATGTGGTAAAGGAAATAAATCAGTTAACAACTCCCCCTTATTAGAATCCAGGAAAAAAGAGCATGATTCAACAAATCAAACATCCTGCTAACATACAACCTCTGTGCAACAACATCATAACATTTGTATCCTTTTTGTGTTTAAGAATAACCCAGGAAAACACATTTAACAGCTCTTGGATCAAGCTTATCACGTTGATATGCTGGCAAATGCACAAAACAAAGGCATCCGAAAACCTTCAAATGAGATAAGCTTGGTTTTTTATCCTGCAACACTTCAAGAGGTGATCGAAAATCCAGCACTCGACTGGGTAAGCGATTGATAAGATAAGTTGCAGTAAGAATACCATAAGACCAAAAACTCTTTGGAACATTCATTTGAAGCATAAGAGCTCGTATTTTCTCTAATAAATCACTATTTTTTCGTTCAGCAACCCCATTTTGTTGAGGAGAATTAACACAACTTGTTTGATGCAATATGCCATTAGAATTTAAGTAGTTTTGCTTGTTATGAGATGTATATTCGGTGCCATTGTCAGATCGAAAAATTTTAATAGGAGCTGAAAATTGTGTTGACACTAACAAATGAAAGTCTTTAAAGCAACTAAAAACTTCAGATTTTGATTTCAACAAATAAACCCAAGTAACCCTTGAAAAATCATCAATAAAGGTTACAAAATATTTAAAACCATATATTGAAATTGAAAAAGGTCCCCATACATCTGAATGAACAATATCAAAAGAGTTAAGAGTTCTAGATAAAGATGAACAAAAAAGAAGTCTTGCAGACTTAGAACAATAACAGACTTCACATTCAACAAATCTTTTTGACAGACCCAAAATGATTTTGGAGAAAACAGGTTCTGATGGATGAGCTAAACGCCGATGCCATAAGGAATACTCATTGGAAAGAAAAGAACAAGCTTGAAAGACTTTTGATTTTCGAGAATTTGAAAAAAAATAGAGTCCATGAAACTGAAACCCTTCACCAATCATCTTCTTGGTGACACGCTCCTGAAAATTTACCTTGTAAGGAGTGAAAGTAACTTCACAGTTAAGAGAAGATATCAACTTGTTAACAGAGAGTAACTGAAAGGGAAAAGAAGGAACATAAAGAACTTCTGATTTTATAGTATCAGAAAGAAGATTAATTTGTCCCTTACCCTTTACACATGCATCTTTTCCATTTGCTACCGAAACAAAGGAAGCAGTAGAAAAATAATTGAAATTTTAAAGATTTCTAAACTTATTAGACATGTGATCAGTGGCACCAGAATCGACAACCCATAAGTCATGTAAATTATAGAAATTCAACACAGTTGTGAAGGCAAAGTGAGTACCTTGTGAATTTGCAGTTCTTACATTCGTTAGATAATCCCCAAAATTAGTAAACAAGGCAGTAGCTTCATCATTCTTCTGACTAACAGTTCCATCGTAAACATGCCCATGTTTTTCTTGAAGAAAACTTGCAAAATCATTCAACAAAGCAACATAATTAGAAGAAGATGATTCGGATGAATTAGTTACCAAATGAGCCTTAGTTACACGTTTTTTATCTCCTCCCTTCTTCTCCTTGGCAAATTTAGGCTTTATTTCTGGATGAAGAATCCAACAGCGGTCCATTAAATGTTTGAGTGAATTACAATATTCACATTTTAGATCCGGACGCTTTCCCTTGTAAATTTTCTTTTCAGAAGAGTGATTCACAAGGTAGGCCCATGTGTCTGAAACATGTGGAGTAGTGATATGAGCTTGAAAAGCTCATAATTAGTGTATTTTAATGTGTAGTTTTGTTTAGTATTGTATTTATTATTTTGGTATTTTATCTATATTTTGTTGCTTTTATGTGTTTCGTGTGTGTGGAGTTGTTTTATTTGTTTTATAGGAGAAGGGAATTAATTAAAGCTTAAAGGAGTCAATGGAAAGAAGGAGAGGAATGAGAGTTATAAGGGCATTGTCGTGAGCGCGACAAAGAGGAGAGCTCGCGACAGCAAGAAAGTAAGAGAACCAGGCCAGCAGCTAGAAGCGCGCATTGTCGCGAGGGCGACAACCAAAGAGGAGAGCTCGCGATAGCCAGTAGAGCCAGCCAAGCAACTGCGTGTCTTGTCGCGAGCGCGACACAGTGCGGATGAGCAGTTAAATTTCTGAAGTGATGCAATTTTTTATGAACAATGGCAACTTTTGTGAAGGGTTATCTTTGAATAGCCACATCTTTTAGAAATGCATAAATAAGCCAAATGAACAAATTTTAGAGGATGAATCTTTTGAGAATTTGATTTGGTGATCCTAAGAACATTAATTTCTCTTTAGTACTTTTGTTTAACTTTTGATGACTTGAAGAGGAGACAAGTAAGCAAGGGAGAAGACATCTTGTGTGAAGAGAAAAGGGTTGAGAGATCCCCTTCTTCTTGTTCTTATGTTTTATTTTTTCTTCCTTGTAATCTTTACATGAATATTATGTTTGCATTTGTTTATATATGACAATTTTCTATTTCCATTTACAATATTGATCTTTGATTGTAGTATTTTCTATTAAAAGTTTATAAGTATCTTTATAAGTTAAGGAAGACGACCTTCAATGTGCAATTCCTTTTCTGAGAATCAACATAATGGTCATAAATAAGGGAGTTAGCGAGAGCAACGTCTTATTGAAAGTTAATAGAAAATTCATTATCAAAGCATAGTTAGAGAGATCACATGTGGAGATAATTGCTATAGGTTGGTGATTAATCTTAAAATGTGTAATTAAAATCAACTAGTTCATTAACGAGAGTTGAGAATTAGCACTTTAATTGCATGTTTTAGGCAATCTAGTTCATGTCGAGAGAGTGGATTAGAAATATATTCCAACTTGGCTTACTAATAAGATTAAAAATTATAATTAAAATAATGGTATCAAATGCATGATTATTTAGTTTCATAATATTTATTGTCTTCTTTGATTATATTTATCTAGGATTTAATTAATTTATGCAATATAGTAGTTAGAATTAATTTTCACTTTTGAACATCGTAAACAAGATTAAAATTGAGTAGTAATAGTGGGTGATTAAAATCAACATTTTCTCGTGGGATCGATATCTGAAGTACTATAATCGGTACACCGTATACTTGCGGTAATTAAGCTTTAGAAAAAGCATATCAAGTAGCATTACGAGTCATCGCCTTCCTTCTCACTTCTTCACGTTGTATTGTTGCACACACATTCTTCAAGGATGGAAGTTCAGTATTCATGAAAATATGACAGCGTAAATCCTCAAAATCAAGACCCAGACTGGCCAATAACTGGAAAATTTGATCTTATTCGGTTCGTTTTCGTAAGACAACAGGATCAATGGAATGAGGTCTATAAACATCCAATTCATTCCACAGACTTTTCAATCTGCCTAACAATTCAACAAAAGGCTTGTCATCTTGTTGAAGGCTAGTAATATCTCGTTGAATCTGAAAAATACGGGCTGAATTATTTTGATTCCCATACATATCTCGAACAGCTTCCCATAGACACAAAGAAGACTCATGATAACTAAAAATTTCAGCAAGATTACGTTCCATTGAATTGAGGATCAACGACATGACCATCTGATCATTTGACAGCCACGATTCATACTCTGGTGAATCGAAATCTGGTTTTTTTCCCTTGCCATTAATAAAGCTCAATCGTGATCTTCCACCAAGAGCTATAGTAATAGCTCTAGACCATGGAAGGTAATTAAAATCATTCAACAAAACATAAGTTAACCTTTGTGAAGTGTCATTATCAACGTTGCAGGGGGCAACAACCACCTCCTTTGCTGCAGAATTTTCCTTATCGTCCATGATGTGAGATCACTACTCTGATACTATGAAGAAATAAATAATGCAAAGAATAATGGAAAAAATATTCCTATATTTTGTCATATATATTTGGTATTGCTTAGAGACATATATACAAGAAACAAACTCTATTTTTGAAAGTAATTAGACACCGGGAAACTAGCCTATAAAGAGGAAATTATAATACAATAATATAAGGAAATACAGCTGTACAATATCTTCCAATATCCTCCAATAAGTTTTGAAAAAGGAGTATAAGTTCTGGAATGCAAAATATAATTCTCGATAGTTGAAAGAAAACAAATGGTTTAAAACAAGTAAAAAATAAAAAAATACAAAAAGTTAATGTGAAAAAATAAAGGTAGAATGCATCTCGGCTGTGTGAATTTATAATTTTTATTTTATTAAATTTTTATTTAAATTTATTATATAATAAAATAAAATTTTACCGATTTAACGCAAACAAATAAAAATTTAAAATTTTAATATAAAAAGGTGTGAATTTAGAGACCTTCCACACTAAATGTATAGAAATTGGCTATAGTTGAGGATTTTTTTTAAAAAAGAGAAAAAGAAAAGAAAAGAAAGGAATTATTAATTATGTGAAATTTATGATTTCTCTTTTCTTGTTTTGGACCACAAACTTGTGGAGTAGTAGTAATAATACTATCCCCAACGCATTTCATGATTTGAATAAGAGAAACAAATTAAGAAAATGGGGCCACCCATATAAAAAAAAAAAAGAAAGAAAATCATAAACAAAAGAGGGAGAGAGAGGGGAGAAGATGCGGCTGCTTGTCTTGGCAACAAAACAAAATAACCACCAAGATAGCTGTCATTGCACGGCTGAGCTGTGGTGGTGGAAACATTAAGCCGCCGCACAAACAACCTCATCCTCATATTCTGGACTCCTAGCCTGCCCCACTGGGCCTCTCTTTTTGTAATATTTAATCATTTTAAAATAAAAATTGAGAGGATCAGATCATTTCTGCTTCTGATCGTATGACTCATCATTGTCCCAAGTGTCCCACTTACCACATGTTTTTAACGACACGTACCTTTTTCCCTACATTATTTACAAAACCCAATAATAATAATACACAATGCTGACTCCTCGCTTTCTATCTACTCTTCTTTCCATACAGTTAGTGACCTTTTTCTGACGTGGCCCTAATTTCCAAGTCAGTTATCAGACTTTTCTTTAACTATCCCCACATAATTTCATTTTGCCTTTATATACCTCACCTCTGCTTCCAGCAAACCCCCCTCTCGATTTCGTAGCTCCTTTTCTCTCAAACAAAATTCTCTTTTCTTCGTTTGTTTAATTGATTTAGCTGATTGTTGCTTCTAATTTAAGAAAGATCAGCTGTTTGCTTATTTTTAATAATAATTTTTGTTTTGTGTATAAGATAGAGATGGAGATTCCAGTAATCAACAGAATAGGAGATTTTGAAACTGGTATAAACTCTCTGCAAAACCCATCTTTTGTTTCTCAGATTTTTGAATTATCTGGAGTTGAAATGATTCATCAAGCTTACAGTTTTTGGAAATGGGGAGCTTTGATTCTTGCCATTGTTGCCTCTTTTTCCACCATAATCAACAGGATCAAAATTCTCATCATTCGATTTCAAAACCATTATTTCAGTCCTTCCTCGCCTCTACAGAATCAAGATTTTGACTACGAAAGCGAAACGGACTCCTCTTGTTCTTCTCTATCGGAAGATGAATTTAATGATGACGAAGAAGAAGACGAGCCCACGACGTCATCTTCTTCACAGACCTGGAGATCCATTGATGAAGATTTTAGTGTTAAGGGCTCCGCTTACTACACCGATCACCAGCGTAATTTACGGAGACGTAGAAATAGCAGCATTGAAGACTTGTTTTCGTCGTTCTCTGATTTCACCCATGGGAAGAACGTAGTAAAGCTTTGGGATAATTTAGGGTTAGGATTAAGATTCAATATCGAAAATGACACCAGAAATTCCGCTTCCGTTTTCGATTTGCACAAAGAACAAAACGTATTCTCAATATTTGGCGAGAAATCCGAGATTCCGGCAGTTTCCATGTCGTCTTCGTCGCCGACGGTGATTGTTTCTGCTGAGACTAATTTTCCTGGCCACCTGCTGAGGATTTGGGACACTCGTGTAGGTGGTAGGCTGCCCGAGATATTGGCGGAGTGGAGACCAAAGTTGGGAAAAATCGTCGGAATAGGCGGCGGTGGACTCTCGAAGGTATACGTCAGGGATGACGTCGCAGGGAGGTTAGCGGTGGCAGATATGAGAAAAGTCAGGTCACCTTTAGTGGCTTCGACGGAATCCGACATGGAAACGTGGTGGGATGCTGACGCCGTTGTTGTGGGTGAAGGTGAGTCTGTTGGCGAGGTGAAGGGGGGTGACTCGGTACTGCGACGCGGTTAGTGTGTTTAGCTGCCTTGTAAGTTTTAATTGGCAAAACCGTCAATGTGGAAAACATATCTGTAAATATTAAATTTATTTATTAGGTAATATAATAATAAGGAGAATAAATTAGTAATTATTTATTTGTTGTTTGGTTGCTTGATAATTCAACAAAATCTTGATTGTTTCTTGTTGGTTTCGTTGCGCTGACAGTTGGATCGAGTGGTTGCAAGGAAAATTGCAATACTATCACTCGTTCATACCATTTCAGTTTTCATGTAATTACGAACTATGCCACACGTGAATCACGTGTCATTTAATGAGTAGAATTGAAAGTTAATTAAGTCCGTGGTCATCAAATTTTTAAATTTATAAGTAAATAATCATAATAAAATAATTAATAATACAAAAATTATCAAAATTTTATTTTATTTCAATTAAAGCAAAAATTACCTGAAAATTAATTTTTGATATAATTAAAATGATAATTAAGTATGTCACGTATGATGACAATATCATTTTAGGATCAATAATCTTTATAATTTGACCCATCAGATGAATATCATCATTTAAATATAAGAAAATGGTGCGTATAAAAATAAAAAAATTTTAAATAATTAATCATAATCTATTTGTAGAGTTAATTTGTATTAAAATGACATAACAATCATATATGATTTGCTTAATTATTTCTTTAGTGACATGCAAAATTAATTTTTAGATTATTTTTACTTTAATTGAAATAAAATAAAATTTTGATGATTTTTATTTTACAAATTATTTTATTATGATCACTTAATTATAAGTCGTAAAATTCAGTAACCACATATATAATTAACCAGTAGAATTGGAGGTCACTTGCTTTTTTTTTTTAAAAAAAGTAAAAAATCGAATATCCAACTAAAGTGTGAGGAATTCAATTATTTTCATTTATTTAATTTATTAGGTTATTTTTGTTCAGTTTTTTCAGTTCCATGTCTAACCAAGTACAAACCACATGTTATTGACGGGGTTATTATTATTATTATTATTATTATTATTATTATTATTATTATTATTATTATTATTATTATTATTATGCCTATTTGGGAATATTAACCCTTAAGTTTGAATTTACAATTTTGACCAAAAAAGTTTGAATTTTCAATGTCAAAGATTCAAAGTCCAATTTTTGAAAAATGGACATTATATATATATATATATATATATAGTTGGTTTATGAATTATGATTTGCTGTGGTTTTTCAGTTTTGCGAGGCTAATTTAGAGTACATATGTTGAATATGCAATTCACTTTTTATTTTGTTTTGATCATATTGATGCATAACTTTTATATTTGGATCAATTAAACCTCTCTAAAAAATAAAAAATATATATGTTTTTTTGTTGAATAAAAAGAATTAATATTTTCCTTTTAAAATAAGTTTATATTTCTTAATCCCTGTACATTTACCATAATTCGTAATGGGAAAAAAACGAATATGCATAGCATGTTTTTAATCGATGCTAACCAGAGGCGAATCTATTGAGGCTATGATGGGAGCTTTGGCCCCCCTGATTTTTTTTTTTTCAAGCAAGTGCTTTGTAAATTTTTATTTATTTACGAAAATAAAATTATGTATTCAATTGAATAAAATTCAGAGGACTTAATTGCAAATTCAGTGCAAGTGTAGTGGTGGTTATAGCATTTGACAGAGTTTGGTTTGGCAATCCTGGAAAAATACGTTACGCAACAGCATTTATTCTGATTTTGACAAGTCCTAGCTATTTACTAGGAAGGAAAAAGGGCGCATAGTTGGTTGATTTTGTTTTTGTGGTATAGGAAAAAGTCCTAGTTTTCTCAGTTTTCCTAACCTATCATTTTAAGAAAGGATAAAATGAGCAGAAGACGCAACATAATCCAAAAGGAAAATTAATTAGTAGAATTAAAACTTCATCATTTTAAGAAAAGTTTACACGACAAAACAAATTCAACTATTTCAAAATTAGGACGGGTTTGAATAAAATTACTTTTTTAAAATTAATACAGGATGCTTCAAATTTTAAAAATTAAATATCTTTAAACAATTAAAAAAAGCATCTTATTTTATTTTCAGATTTACGGGGCAAAAATTTTAATAAATTAATGGATATTGAAAAAATTTAAATTGTTTTTTTTTTCTTTTGATAAAAATCTTCTTCATTAGAAAAACTCAAGAAACAGAGTTGAGCAGATCATGGACTTCAGATGGGTAATCTTCAATCCACACATGCTCAATACAATCAAGAAATTGGAGTTTAGCAAGATTATGAGCTATCCTAGTTTTGTCTCTCACAACAAATGACCAAGAACATGACTGCAGACTCCAAACCAAAGAAAAGCAATCTAGAGCAAAATAAAGGAAGAAAATATTCCTCTATATTTATCAAGGATGAAAGTGTCATATATAGAAAAAGTAAGTAGTCAATTTTTTAATATCCTTATGTAGCGTTACCAAATGGACTTGAGATTGGGTCAGATATAATAAAACATGATTTTTCTTTTTGTGTCTTAATCCAGGTTTGTTTCAGTTTGCCAACAAAACAAAAGAAGTACCTATCAGAAAAGACTCCTACAAGCTCATGCGCTCAAGCCAACAGGTAATATTCAGAGGAGCAGGCAGAGGCTGAGAACCAGGAGAGAGTAGCCACTTGCCATAATCCAGATGAGAAACAAAATCCACTGTCCATTTTTCTTTTTATTTATCAAACAGAAGCGTAAAACAAAAATAATAGAATGCTATTACGAGTAATTGGCTCAATAAAAGTTGAATTTCGAACTCAAATCATTGTGGGAGGTGGGATTTAGTACGCGAGTATATATTGTGCATACATTTGGATTGTCAAATCGCCAAATCGCATGTAATCCAACAATTCTAACATGTGCGATTCAAATGCGCACATATTAAAATACTAGTGCGAGAATTCCTCTTTCTTTCTTTTCTTTCTTTCTTTCTTTTTTTCTTTTAAAGAAAAAAAATGGAACATATGGAGTTTCAAAATGAAAACTTTTGTAAATATAGAGTTGTAAATAATTAGATGTTAAACAGGCTTTTACGTAAATAAGCCCAAGAAAGTAAACTGGATAGGCTTATATGTAAATAAGCCTAAGCCCATCTCGAGATGGCAAAGGCTAAAGAGGGTTGCTTTCCTTTAACGGAGAAGGCAGGCACCCTCATCCTTTAATTCTAATTTTTATGTATTTTTTGGAAAACACATTCCACAATTCTTGAATTTTAACGTTTTTTCACATTAAATTCTTATATTTTCAAAAAGAAGCTTAGTCCTCATGTTATATTTTTAAAAAGCAGTTTAGTGAAAAATATGAGGAGAAGTTTGGTTATTGACATTATATTTCTATATTTTTCAAATCACTAACATTAAAAATTAAAATCAATTTAGATAAAATTGATAGAATTAAAATATATATTCTATTACTCCTGCGTGATTTCAATTTAAAATGAGTGTGAAATCAATCAAAATATAAAATAATTAAAAAAATTCAACTCATCGCCTTTTGTACCTGTCCCATTTAAATTAAACTTAACATGATTGATATATAGATTACATAAATTCAATATCAAATTTTTAAACAACTCAAAATGCAATTTTCCTTTAATTTTTTACATTGAACAAAATCATGCATTTGATAATGCACGATAAAGTTTCAGTTGAAGAGCATTTTTTTTTAATAATTAATCCAACAAAATTCTGGAGTTCGTAAAAAGATAAATGAATAGTTAAATGCAGCAAATTTATTATTGAAAACGATATCCGCCAAACTATGCAATTTATTCAGATAAATACACAAACATATATATAATATTTGTAGTTCTACCAAAAAGATAACATTTGTCGTAAAAGCATATAGTCAAAGTCTTGTTTATAAATTCAACTAATATTTGAAGCTGAATTTTTCATATATCTAAACTTATAAGACAATCTTTTATATTAATTAAATTTTAAAATGTAATAACTTTTAAACATTTTGAAAGTTATTATCTACTTGTGGCTCCTCCTGCTAAACTAGGGTTTTGACCACATAAATAGATAAATAAATAAATAAATAATAAAAACCATTCAAAAAAAAAAAATCCAAATTCAAGAAGTGAAGAATGGATCCGATAATATCAGTTAAAGAATAGTTGTTAAGTTTGTTGGATTTTCGGGTTTAGTGATAGAAGATCTTTTAATAATTTTAAAATTGTGATAACAAATATAGGCATGGAAGAATAATCAAAATCAAAACCAAAGCTGCAAAGATCCCACTAATGAACACAAATGAATAAAATAATTAATGACAAAAGCCATGCCAGGAGAGATCAAAGTTTCCATGGACAGGCAAAAGAACGAAACCTAATTAACATCTTATTCACATTACATGTCTTTTCTAAAACAAAAACAAACGCAACATTAAACAAAAAAAAAAAAAACCCACTAATATAATTTTGTTCACTAAATTAATTAGGTTGTCTCTCTATACATATTTCAATGTTCAGGTACTCCTTTCATCGACTCCAAAACGGAAGAAGAAATTGAGTTCCTCATTGTTGGTGAATCAGAATATCTATACCAATTCAACGGCTTAGGCGAGCAAAATAAATCCATCGTTGAATTTGGGGTAAACAGTGGAATATCACCAAAATAATTATTCTTCGGTGGATTTAGAATCGGCGACACCTCTCCGCCGTAATTCTCCTCGGTTGAAGCTGAAGAAGGAGACTCTTTATCATCACTAGAACACCTCTCTTTTTTCTCTTCTCTTTGTTCTCGGATTTCACCTTTTCTGGAGCTAGAATGTCCAGTGAGTTTTTGGACAAGAGCCATGAAATCTCTGGCTTGAGTGTGAATAACTTTAGGAGAATGATCATATATAATGACAGGATGATTCTTCTGCTTCTGTTTCTGCTTGGATGCAGCCTTTAATGAGGGACTTGAAGAAGAAGGCTTCTGAATGAAATGGGATTCTTGATTTATCTTCAATGGCGATGGGCGTGGACCATTTAACATCGTGTGATGAGGATACTTTGCTGGTCTCATTTCGGTAATCAGATTCTTGAAAATCAAGAAAGAACAACTTATGTATAAATATATAATCCTGTGGTGCACAGTAGAATTAAGCAACAAACCAAAACAAGATTTAGTTTTTGTGAAAAGGTAAATATGTTTGTTAGCATATATAGACAGATAGAAAAGAAAGGGATATGGATGAAAGCTTTCTTGATTTATTTTAATATTCTAATGATTAAGCCAACGATTCTGACCGTTGACATTTAAAATATATATATATATATATATATATATATATATATATATATATATATATATATATATATATATATATTGAGAGGTGTTTAAATCAAAGGATTTAGCGGAAAGTAGTTGGTTGAAGGTTAGATCTAAGCTCTTCCTTAGTTGTTCAGTCTTTTTCTACGGCTGTATTTCTAGCTTTCATGGCCGGCTTTGTCGGCTCAACCAGCTTTACTATATTAATAATTTTTTTGTTAATTTAATTAGAAAATTCAAGAAAATATCAGTTTGGCCTCAGGCAGTCTTTAAAAACAAAATTAATCGTGTTTAATTTAGAGTTATTTCAGGAAAGCAGATAGATTCATAATTTAGTTTTTTTCAGCAAAAACAATATAGTTAATTTAATTAATGTAAAAATGAATGATTCCTTTTCGTTGCATAGTTTAGATTTGTTGACTCTACAAGGGCAGTAAAATGGCATCATATGTGTACAGTAAAGAAATGTTAGATCCTTCCTTTAATACTCTCTTTTTATTTTTTTTCGCCATGTGCTCAATATCATTAAAATATTAAATTCTTTATGATAAAAAATAAATGATCAAATTTATCATTAAAATACTCAAAATTATATACATTTACTTTTTAAATATTGTTCTAGTCAAAATTGTCACATAAGCATTAAAAAAAAGTACATATTTACTATTATTATTATTATACAACTGATTCAAATTTATCACTAAAAATATCAAAATTTCAAATAAACAAATAAAAATACACATAATATGTTAATTGAAGTTATATGTGATTTTATTTGCTTATCTGAAATTCCATTTTTTTATTAGTAAATTTGATCCAATTACGTAATAACAAAAAACTAATGTATATTATTTGTAATATTTAAAGGATATTTTAGTGCAAAATGTATTTAAAGAATCAATATACATCATTTTTTTAAATAATTTTCTCATATATATACGTAAGTTATTAAAAGAAAAAGAGTATTTAGAAAAACAAATATATAAATAAAAAATCATTGTCATCATTATGTTTTGGATTAGCCGCGTGACCTGAATTTGATGTATGTAATTGAGTTTTGGATCACAATGAGACTAGTTGCAAAGCTCGGTTTAATTGACGATTCTTTTGAATTCTTGAAAGTCAAAGTTAACGTATTTTAGACTAAAAATATTCAAAGTATTTGAATCATTTTTTTTTTCTTATAATATATGTTAAGAAAGGTACAATCAACTTAATTATTTTTTGGTGACGATGAAATAAATGTCATCATGTATGTCATTATCACCAATATTAAATGTCAACTGACGTAGAAAAACATATTAAGATTTACAAGTCAACAAAAATTTCGCTGTCTCAATTAGCGTTGCTTCCAAAGAAAGAATTTGCTAGAAAATTACGAAAGAAACAGAAATTTAAAATAGGAGGCATAGTGTGTTTCACTGTTTTGAAAAATTTATACCCTCATTGTATATGCATTACTAGTGAGAAAAACAACTAAATCAAATAAGCTCTACTTTATATATTTTTATATAAAATTTTTATCTATATAATATAATATAATATAATATAATATAATATAATATAATATAATAAATTAATTTAGTATGCATACGCAAAGTAATTGTGCTTCTATAATTACTATATTGTGATTATTTAATATTTGAATTATAATTAATTTATAAGTAAAATTTTATACTTCCATTGGAATTTTAAATTTGTTTTAAAATATTTGACTATATTAATTCAAATGTTAATATTCTATGAATTATTGTTAATAAAGTTGGTTATTGGCCAAAAACTATTGTTAATTGTGAAAATGTTAATAATCTATAATTTATTGCAATATTATTATCGTTCAAACATAATATATAGCATGTCTAATTGAAGATCCAACAACAAAAAGCCTTATTACTATCGAGAAAATTAGGTTTGCTGATCGGACTTGAACAAATTCAATTTAACACGGTGTCAATCAAATCTATCACATCAACAGATCATACGCTGCAAGTCATCACATCAGTCGCCCTAACTTTATATACTATAGATATGGCTAGATCTGGTGCTTGAGTGCTATAGTCACTTGGGCACTATATATAGCAAAAATCTCCAGAATCCAGGTATCATCTCATCTCTGATAAATTCCTCTCTATTTTCTCTCACTAACTTAATTTTTGGAGTGCTAATCTCTTGCTTAACAGGGGAAAGCTTTTCTTTGTATTTGCAGGCTTCACTCACCCAATCGACTCGTATCTTAACCTGGTTCTACAATATTCAGAATTATTATTTGGTGTTTTCGTTGAGAGCCAAGAATGGAGGAATTACCAAGGCATTCCCAACGCTTCAGATGAAGGTGAAGGATCAAATCCGTCATCTATATGGAAAAAACCCCACAAAACGTCTTGTTAGTATATGATGAAGAAGGTCTCTTTGACGATGTCAACCAGTTTGACGATGAGACCCCATTAACAGTTAAATATTTGAAAGCAACAATGAAAGGCTTTACTCACAAACTACAAGATAAGATCATACAGTTGGTTAGGAAAGATAAAAGACCTTAGGATCCCCGATGAAGGAGGCAAGCGAAGGTCCGGGCCATGAGCTAGAGGAATCGAAATAAATGAAGGTTAGAATTGTTTCGGTACTCACTCAAATATCAATTCCCATTCATATAATGAAAAAAGGGCAAGGAGGATATTAATCCCTCTTACGCTTTAAATGAAGGATACAACTTCAATGATGAGGCATCTACACCTTTATGTTTTCCCTCCACATGCATCCATCATGTAACAACCTAACACCCCTCAGAGTATTTCAAGATGCTACACTCACTATAAATCATGCCAATGCAACCACCACCACCACCACCACCACCACCACCACCAACAACAACAACAACAACAACAACAACAATAATAATAATAATAATAATAATAATATAATAATAATAATAATAATAATAATAATAATAATAATAATAATAATAATAATAATAATAATAATAATAATAATCAACGTGGTAGTAGATTACATAACATTAAATTTAAGTCTCTATAACAAATACAACATTTTGATTATATGGATAAATCTCGCTCAATCTTAGTTAGATACACAATTAAGTATATTAAAAAGTATAAAACTTGCTATGATCTACTCTATATCTTCGGGAGATTCTTCGTAGTTGCCATAATCCTAGCCTCCGGGACATCTTCAAATTGAAACCTACTCAAATAATATATAACTAAGTCATTTATAATAATAGTTCACTAAGTATAATTAAAAGCATGCATAATTTATTTGTAACTTTAGTATTGTTTCTACTATGTATACTATTAAACTTTAACTAGCATTAACCTTCACTATCTAAAACGACGCCAAGATGCACGGATAACTCAATTATCCACTCCTTCTTAACTATCTTTACTAATCATTTAATTTCACTTTATTCAAAGCAAGATCACTTAGAATTAATTTCCTTAAGATTTCTTGCCTTAAAGTTACTAATAACACTTAAAACTCTTTTGCAAGTCACTTCCCTAACTTGCCACTAACATTAGAATACGAAATTTGTATTCCAACATTTTTATGTATCCTGAAAATGGGAATTAGAACCATATATTTCTAACATGCAATTTGTATTATGTTTAATTTACAATAATGTATATAAACCATACACTTTATATCATGGCAATCACACATACATCTTACATTACTATCACTACATACTTAATTATTACATTCTTATTAAGCATTATATATATAACTTGGGAACACTAGATACCATATAGGTACCAAATCACTAGATACTATTAAGGTGCCAATACTAAATATTTGAAGATTTCAGTTCACTAGACACTGTTAAGGTGCCAAAATTAGATATTTGACGATATAGGTTCACTAGACACCATTAAGGTACCAACACTAAATACCAAAAGGTATTGATTCGTTATCCTTTATAAGTCCAAATCAATCACAAGACTAACACTTCACTCACTATTTCACTTTTCATTTCATACACTTGAAATATCAATCATATTAATTTCTATTCACACTGAAGACACATATCAATATGCCCATCCTTATGCATATATACCTGTGATGCGCGTCAGAGCCCACTCAATTTGGGTTCGATTCTCGGAGGCTTATTTTTAGGATCCAAGCCCAAATGAGGCTCACAAAACTCATAGATTGGCCACTTCACAATAGGAAAGGACTTTAGCCCAATTCTATTATTGATGGTCAACCTATAAAAGCATCTAAGTAGGCTAAAAAAGGTAAGTATCATGGAGTTGCCACCCAAAAAAATGTTAGAAAATGATTCTCAACCTTTTAATGCCTAAACAGAGATCGGTGCTCAGAATATCACTTTTACTTATATCTCGGTTAGGTGTTGCTTATAATTGAGTTTTTATTATCAGTCCACTACCTCTCTTCTAACATGATGCATCACGATAAAAATAAATAAACAAGTCAAGCATATAAGACAATGGTAAATTATGAGTAAATAAAAGTAAAGCTACTTAAACTATTACATTAGCAAATTATACAACATGAAAGTAAACAAAATGTAAGGTATAATTATATATAAATTGGAAAATTCATTGGGTTGGGAACGTTTCTCTCATGCATATTTACAAAAGGCTTTTTGATTTGTTATGAGATTTTGGATTGAGAACTTAGGAATTGGCCCACTTTATTAGAAAATTCCAATTAATTAGTAAAAATAGTTTTGAGTGAATTTTTATATTAATGTGCAGAAGCCAATTTATTACTAAACTATTACATCCCAAAAAGTAATAATACATCTAATAAATAATAACAAAAATAAAAATAGATAAAATAAATTAAAGGGAAAATAACTAATAAAATACAGGGAATCATCAAGGGTGAGTCTCTATGTCATGTAAACCTCAAGGTCTCCAAAAGATCCATGTAAGAGAGATTATTAATCAAAAGCTAACATAATAAATAAAGAGTTAGTAACGCAACAAAAAGGAAATAATAATAAATAAAACATAAACAAAACATGCACACTGGACTAAAAACATAAACAAATAGAATGCTAAATATGCATGAAATATAATTAAAATGGCATTTAAATATTTAACTAAGCATGCAAACTAATTGTATAAAAAATAAGCATAAAATAACAATTAAAAGGGCTAGAACTACACTTATAGATAGCCATAGGAAATGATAAATGACCAGGATGAGGGAAGGAGGATGGGAGGAAAGGAAAATCCCACCACATACCATCTATCACTATGACAGATGATAATTGTGAATTATACTATGTTATTAGTGTGTTTAGTATGTTTATTGTGTTAATTTGATATTTATTTAGTTAATTTTAGTGTTTAATTTCAAAGTTAATATTGTATGGACTTAATTGGATAAATTGGTATTTTTAGGTGTTTAATTGAAGAAAAATAAAAGATCCATGGGTAAAAGAAGAATTTCTATTTGCAAGGAATTTTGGAAGAGAAGATTTTGTGTGTTAGTCCAGAAGCCAGTCACTCAGTAGAGGGGATTTCTTCCTCTATCAAGGCAAGCATGAAAAGAGGAGATGCAGAGAAAGCCACCTCGGTGGAGGAAATTCGCCCTCTATTGAGGCAACTTAAGGGTTAGAGGCAGTAAAGATCACCTCGGTGGAGGGATTTTTCCCTCTATCGAGGTAAGGTTGTTCAATTACATGATGACTCCTAATTTCATTTGGTTTAGGAAGCTTTGACAAGAGATTTTCTCTAGACTTGGTCTATTTAAGTAGTAAAAATGCCAGTTTTAAGAGGGGCTTTTTAATTACGAATTTTCATCTTAGTTTTAACCTAATTTTCACTTAGAGTTTGGAGGCTACACTTGCAAGTTCTAAGAAAATTTCAAGAGGGGCTAAAGGATTCTATGTGTATTGTATCTTTTAATTTCAATTTTCTTTAGTTTTTCAGATGAAAGGTGAGTAGTTTTCTTTACTTTTGTTGAGGAAACTTGAAACCTCATACTTTTATTGTAATTACTTTAATTTGAGCTTGAATTCAATGCAAGTTTGATTATTTCTTAGTTCTTAAGCAAATTCTTATCTTTGGTTGTTATTGAGTTGGTGATTGATTTATTTAATAAATAGTTGATGATCAATTTCAAGTATAACCTATTATATGCATGTTTTGAGTTTAATTCATTTGTATTGATGCATGATTATATTATGAAATTTGAGATAATTGTGTGTTGGTAAGGGTGTATTAAGACTACGAAAAGTTGAATTACTAATAGATTGAAGTTAAATTTCTTGAAAAAGAGTTTAATGAATGTTTAAGAGTTAATAAACCAAATCTTTATGCTAAATATTGGATTATTCCTAATAAGAAGATTTAATGCTTAGGATGATATTTTTCATAAGTTATCTAAATTTATAATTAGTTTTTCATAAGTTGAGGTGGATAATCTTTTAGCAGAAGTGCTTGTCATTATTGAATTTTACCATCTTTTAGATCTTACTTAGTTTAAGTATAGGTTTATTTGCTTAAATTTCTATTTACTTGCCTTAGTTTCATTACTTTGGTTATTTAAGTTTTTATTTTTAATTTAGCTAATTTTATATCATTCAAACTTGGAATTCTTTGCACACATCACTCATTATAAAATCTGAAATACATAACACTTACACATTTTTCTTGAGTTTGATATTTGGAATTTTAATCTTATTTTTCTATATTACTAGCCTATTTAGTACATTTGCTAGATACTGATCAAGTCTTTATCATCATTGTCGGGGAATTGGCATTTGTTTTTTCTAGATTTTAAAGTGAATTTTATGTGTTCTTCGTCTTCTCTTTCTATTCTTTATTATTTTATTAATTTTATTCTTATAAGTTTTAATAGTTTATGGTAAGAGGTGACCTAATTTTATCTATTAACCCTAAAATTGAGAGGACATTCCGTAGGATCAGGAGATTGCAATAAATTAACATGAATTTATAGGATCCACTACTTAATGACCCTCCCCTAGAAGATCCACCTTTACTCGGAGGGTAAGTTAACCAAAATTAGGCCTAAGGAAATGAAATGAGGCCTAAAATGTAATGGCCTCAACACCGGGTCAGTCGTGAATAGTACCTTTCGGCAGTGAATAGTATTTTTCGGGTCCGAAAGGACACCCGAAAGTCAAAAATATTTTATTGGACCATTTGAAAGGAATAGTCATGGTGAACTTATCGTTGAAATTTGAAGTGAATTTGAGGTCAAATGGGATTTCAAAAGTAAAAAATACGAAATAGGTAGCGAGTAAATTTCCTTGGTAGGGAAGGGAACTTAATTTTGCTTAAATAATTAAAAATAGTAAACGAACTCCGAATATCGCCAGATTTTGCGTGTCTACATGAATTTTTATGTAGAATAATTTGGTAATGAGAATTAAATTTTTCGGTGACTCCGGTAGTTGTCGAATCGGACTGATAAGTTTGAATCGGATCGATAACGGACTCCGATTGAGCCAAAAATTTACGTCCTACCTATTTTTGATGTTTTAAAAATTATAAAATTGAATTTATAGTGATTTGGAGTGAGAAAAGAGGAGAAATCATGTTGGGCTTTAAATTAGGTTGTTAATGGGCTTTAATTAATTAATTAAGCCCAATAGCCAACCCAAGATCATTTCACCCAAAAGAAGTGGTATAAAAAGAGGGAAAATTCTGGAAAATCCTAGCAATTTCTTCTTCTTCTCCACGTCTTCTTCTCTTGGCCGAAATACTCCACCATTTTTGTTGAGTTTTTTCTTCTTCTTTCTCTCCATTTCACACAAAAATCAGCCCTCTTATAATATTTTCCATCTCTCTAGTTGAGATTAGTATCCTCCTCTCTTCAAAAGAAGGAATAAAATCAAGGAAAATCAAAGAGGGAAGTTTAGAGGTTTAGTTGAGGTAAGAGAAATCAAAAGGTTTAATTTTGTTCTAAGGTGTTTTCTAGTATTTTAAGGTCTCTAGATTTCATTTTTAGTGTTAATTTTAGCATTTGAGGTCAAGAAAATTGTGTTGTGATGGCTTGAAAATTCGGTTTTTATAGGATTTTAAGGAGGAGAGCCATCCAAGCAAGTTAAAGGCAAGAAAAAGGAAGTTTAGGCATCCCAAAGCTAAGAGAAAATGTAAGTAACTATAAAATCCCTTAATTTTCCATTTAATATGAATTTTCTTGATTATGTAACTAAAATAAAAATATGTAAAATTGTTAATTGATGCAATTATGTTAGGGTAATTGCAATTGGATTAGAGAAATGATGAATGGAAAGTGAAAACGAAAGAAATAAAAATATTTAGGAAGAAATTTAATTGTGGTCGAAATTGATAATAAGGAAAAAATGATGAGAAATTTGCATGTAAATGATGTATGTTGGCTTAAAATAATTGTAGACATGATAATTGATGTCTATAAATTTTTAGAGAATATTTAGAAATTATTTGGAAAATTTAAATGTTATGTATAGGGTATGTGTTGAATGAAAATGGTGATTTATTGTGAATTAAATGATTATTTTGATGAAAAATGACATTGACCAATAAATAATGCATAAATAAATTTTATTAGAATTTATTAAAGTTATTGGAATTTTATTGAAATTTTTATGTGTATATGTATAATGGAAATAATTGAAATAGCAATGCATAATTGTATAAAAATGGCTAAGGTGATGAATAAGTATGACAAATAAATTAATGTCAATGACGAGAAATAAAAAGTCAACCGACGGATTTTTCGAAATAATTATTAGGTTGTGAAAATAATAAGAATAATAAATTATTGGAAAATAATTCATAAATAAATAGAAATGATGGAAATAAATTAATACGTAAATAAAGGAAAGATAAAATGAGTTTTGAATAGAAAAAGGGACTTAAATGAAAGAAAATAAAAGTTTTGGGGCAATATGATAATTTTGTCAAAGTGGATAATTAATGAGTAAAAATAAATAAGAAATAGTAATAAAGGCAAAATAGTAATTTTGGAGATCTAACTGTGCCAAAAGATAAAATTTTCATGGTATGGGGACTAAATCGAAAATGGTAAAAGAAAGAATAAACGATGAATAATGGAAGAAATGATATAATAAAAATAGAAATAAATGATTATAATGGCAAAATTAAAATTATGTAGTTGAAATGAATAATCCAACAGAAAAAGTCAAATTATGTATTTTTGCCGCATAAAATAATAAATTATATTAATGGAATTCCTAATTGTGCGAAATGTAGTAAATAAAAGTGTGACTAATTTATCGAAATAAATTAGTCAATAAAAAAGCAGTAAAAGAGTATAAAAGTATAAAATATTTCGCTGACGATATAAAAGTCAGTTAAGCGAATAACTAAACGTTTTGGACAAATAAAAAAAAATAAAGTGTAATCAGTCGAGCTTAAAAGTATTGAAAAATAATTCGTAAAGAATTATATAAAAAGAATAATAGAAAATTGTGAATTATAATGCTATAATTCATAATTTATAATATGTATAAAAGATTGAAAAGTTTAAGTATCTGAGTGAATTATCGAAGAATAATTCACAAAAGTGACTGGAAAAGAGAAAGTGAATAAAATGATAAAAAAGCTATTGAATAGTCAAAGGTACAAAAGATTGCATTTAATCAGAATAAAGTATAGTAACAAATAAAAAAAGAACTTAAAGATTTTAAATGTCCAAAAACATTTACAAATGTGACTGATTATGTTTGCCCTTAGCGATAGAAAGGTATTATGATTCTTGTTTTGGATATAATTGGCTAGCCATAGGGACACATCTGTACCGCGGTACAAGTCATGGCGACTTGCTTAGCTATGGACGGGATCTTTGATCTCCAGAGCTTCTGTAAAAGTGAAAATATATCTGTTTCTGCTTTGTGAGACTTGATCTTTCGAGATCATTTCTCTATCTATTATGTGGGACCTTCGGGTCCAGTCCCGAGTATCCTTTACGGAAAACCTGTTATATTGTACTAGGGGCATATCAAAATGAATAAATTAGTACTGCTTAATTGAACTTGTAATGGCCTCAACACCGACCTGGCCGTGAACAGTAAATTCCGATGGTGAATAGTGCACCCGAGCCGTAAAACGGACTCAAAAGTTAAAAATATTTTATTTGACTATCGGAAAGTATTGGTCATGGTGAGTCCGGGGTTTAAATTTGAAGTGAAATCGAGGTCAAATAGGCCTCCGAAAGTTAAAAATACGAAAAAGGTAGCGAATCAATTTTCCTAGTAGGGAAGGTGACTTGATTTTGCATAAATTTTTAAAAATAGCAAATGAACTCGAAAAATTGCCATATTTTGCAGATCTTCATGAAATTTTATGTAGAATATTTTGGTATAAAAAATGATTTTTTCGGCGATGTCGACAGTTGTTGAATCAAACCAGTTTGGTTGAATCGGACTAGTAATGGACTCCGATTGAGCCAAAATTTTGGGTACTACCTATTTTTGATATGATAAGAATTATGGAATCAAATTTGAAGTGATTTGGAGTGAGGAAATGGGAGAAATAATTTTGGGCTTTAAATTAGGTTGTTAATGGGCTTTAACTAATTAATTAAGCCCATTAACCTAATCCAAGTCCATAAGCCCTTAAGCCATCATATATAAGAGGGATTTTCTGGAAGAGACCAGCAGCTACATCTTCTTCTCCACCTCTTCTTCTTGGCCGAACCCCTCTCACCATTGTTGGCTTGAGTTTTCTTCCTTTCTTCTCCCATCCCTCACCAAATTAAACCTTAGGATAGTAATTTCTACCTCTCTAGTTGAGTTTGGTGTCCTCCTCTCTTTAAAAGAAGGAAAAAAATCAAGGAAAATCAAGAGAGAGAGTTTAGGGTTTCATTTGAGGTAAGTGAAACCAATGGATTTAAATTCTTTCTAGGGTGCCTACTTGTGTTTTTGGGTGCCTAGATTTCATTTATGATGTTATTTTTAGCATTGGAGGTTGAAAAACTAAGGTTTTAATGGGTTGAAGTTTCGGTTTCTATAGGGAATCAAGGAGAAGTTCAAGCTTCCAAGGCTAAAGGCAAAGAAAAGGAAGCTTAGGCAACCTAAAGCTAGGAAGGAAGGTTAGTGACTAATAAATCTTAGTAATTTCTTTGATTTCAATTAAGTAACCTTTATGTAAGTTAGGGTTAAAGTGATAAAATGGTGATTAAATGGAAATTGATGATGAAATAGTGTAACTAGACCTTGAATAAGTATGTTTAAATGCCTAAATGATTTATTGAATAATTGTATGGCACACTTACCTTGATGGCCGAATTGCACCCTAAGGTAAACCTAAGTGTATTTTGTGAATTATGAGGAATTTAAGCTTTTAAATGATATTAGAAATGAAATAATATATGTGGGAATTTTTGTAGAATTTTTAAGAATTTAAGGAATATTTTAGAATTAAATTTTCAATTAAGTAACTAATGAAAATGTTGATATAATAAGAATTTTGAGGTATATTGATGATTAAATGCATAGTTATATTGAATTGTGATGAAACAATTCATAAATTATATAAAGGAAATCTAAAAGTTAAATAATGGCAAAAGGTAAGTATATGTGAAAAATGAAATAATAGATTTAATGAAAATTTTGAAGAATGGTGCCCTTAGAAGTAATCTGGCAGTAAAAATCTAGCTCAGGGTACAATTGGCTAGCCATAGGGACATCTGTACCGCGGTGCAAGTCATGGCGACTTGTTTAGTTATGGTATGATCACTGATCTCCGTAGCTTCTGTTTGTATCTGGTATCTGCTATGTGGAAAAATGGTCGTTGAGATTATTTTTCAGTCTAGATGTGGCCCATGGGGTTCACGTCCCGAGTTTCCAGTCTGAGAATTTCTGTCGGTACTATACTAGGGGCATGAAATAAAAGTGATAATAAGTTAAAAGAAATGAAAAGAATGATAAAAATGAAGTTTAAAATGGATAAAGGACTTAAACGAAAGAAAATGAAAGTTCAGGGGCAAAATGATAATTTTGCCAAAATGGGTAATTAATAAGTAAACATAAGTAAGAAATGGTTAACAAGGGCAAAATAGTAATTTTGGAGACCTAACAGTGTCAATAAGATAAAATTTTATGGTACAGGGACTAAACTGTAATTTCACCCAAAGGTAGTGAAATAAAGAATAAATGACGAATAATGGAGAAACTTGTATATTGAAAATGAAAATAAATGACTATAATGGCAAAATCGTAAATATTAAGACAAAAAAGACATATTTGGAATTTAGCACAATTTTGAGGACTAACGGAAAAATTTGTCAAAAGTTATGTAATAAATGAGAAAAAGAGCGAATTTTATAGAAACAATGGTTTCCACTTGAATTTGATGTAAAAATTCTTAATTGTACTTATTTTAGAATTTAATTGATTAGGTCAAAGTATAATAAAGAAATAAATATTATAAAGAAAGTATTAGGATTGTTAGTCACCACTGGACATAATTTATGCTCAGCATGTAGTTTCTACTGCATGCAGGTACAGAGCTGGAGGAGCAGTGATGCACAGATGAAAATGAGAGAAATTATTTTGTTAAGTAATTTGTGTAGGTGTTGGCATGTATATAAACAGATTGTTATGTAGAAGTATACGATTATGTAAAAATATGTAAACATATATGTGTGGTCGTGGATATGGTTTATTTTGAGTGGTTGGATGTTTGATGGAAGTTTTGAAGGATGAAATGATTGTTTTAGAAGTGTTGTGCCTCTGAGAGGCTGTGTTTTGTCTGTTTTTCAGGAGGCTAGTTAGATATACAGCCGTTATATTGCCAAAATTTTATTATGTGAATAGTAATCTGGGACAGTTATAGGTTATCGATCACCTAAGTATACTGGTAGTATTGAATCTTGGTGCTATTTAAAGTTAATAAAAAGAAAAAAAAATTTTCGATTTGCGTGCACTGTTCCATTAGATCGGAGTGATAAGGGTGTTACAGAACTGAATATAAAGATATAAAAGTTATATCGAAAAACGATTCGATTGAAAGAGAATGCAATGTTGAAATAAATCTGTAAGGTTTCTGACAAGTGTACTTAAAAAGAAAAATAAAGATTTTATAAGAGTAAAGTATTAAATCAATGTTTAGTTAAGTTTTTATAAGAAATTCAAATATATCTTGTTTTACGTAAAAAAGATAATTTTAATTGCTTAGTAATTCTTGTACCATTTACCACTGTAAAGATAATGACAAGTCTGAAAAATAATATTAATTTTCCTGCTTAAAGTTAAAAAGTGATGATAGTGACAAAAAGTGAACTTAATGCTTAGGTAACGCTTTTCTGAAAAATAAGTTACCTGAAAAGTATAACGATATAAGGCATAGAATTATGCAATAAAGGAAAAGTAAAAGATATAAGTTTTTATTAGATAATTAAATATGAATAGTATATATATAAGAAGAAAAGAAATTTTGACTGCAAAAGTACTCCAAAATAGCTATATCGCTTTGCGATGAAGCTTATAAGCCTTTTAACAGTAATATAATTATTAGATCAAAGTTAAAGTAAAGCAATAGAATAAACAGTAAAAAGTGAAGTCAGAATATAGATTGAATAATTGACTAGTAAAGCAAGTAGTAAAAGTAGTTTATTTTGGTACTAGTAAAGACACGAGTACCAATACACATCGCTAAATGAAATGATAATTAAATTGCTATGACTAAAGGATAAAATGAAAGCACTGATAAAAAGTAAAAGTTATAGTAAAGATTAACGTAAAGATAAAAGGTAAATTTGATATTGATTTACCTAAAAAGATACTGTAAGTACAGTTAAAAGTTTAGAATAAAAGAACAATGATTATCAGAATATGAATTAATAACGTGAATAATGATAACTGAAATAAAAGGAAATGTTTAATGAAATAAGAATAGTATAAGCATAAATTATAAATTTATGCTTATTCTTACGAAATTTTTGGATTAGTAGTCACCACTGGGCATATTTAATGCTCAGCACATAGTGTTTACTGCGTGCAGGTTCTGATGCATTACGGGAGCATAGTACATTGAAGGTCCAGATCGGAAGAGAATATTTTTGTGTTAGTTGGTGTAAGCTTTTGGCATGTATATACTTAGACTATTAAGGTAAAGGTATGAATGGTATTTTGGTTATATGTTTATTTGTCTTGGAGGTATGGATTAGTATAAGTTGTGATTTGATGATTAATGTTTGTTTATAAGACTGTTATTTGATTTTGGAATTTTTGTAAAATTTTTCTCAAGTAGTTGAATTGCGCAGAAAAAAAAACTTACCGTTATCAGCTAAGTCTCGTTTCGTTAAGGACTGTTCCGATAAGGGTGTTACATAAAACCATTATAAACTATGCTACACCTATGTGGAATGAGGAGCACAAAATGATCATGCCATGTCAAAATCATCACTTTGAGCTAAAACCTGTTACTATCACTATGGTACAAAAGAACCAATTTTTAGGATCAGAGATTGAAGATTCAACTCAACATTTGGATATTTTTCTAGAAATTAGTGACACAATACAAATTCCAAATATGTATATGGATGCTATTAGGTTTAAGTTATTTACTTTTACTCTTATTAGTAAGGCAAGAGATTGGTTACAAATGCTACTAAACCAATGCATTAGATAATGGGAACAAATGCAGGAGAAATTCTTAGTTCAATTTTTCCACCTACAAAAATAGCCACAATTAGGAATAATATTTATAATTTCCAATAATTTTATAAGGCACTATTTTATGAGGCTTGAAAAAGATTTATAAGACTTTTAAAAAGTTGTCCACACTATGAGATAGCTATGCATAAACTAATATCTACTTTTTATGCAGGTGTGAATTAAGCTACAAGGTCTCTCCTAGATGTAGCCTCTGGAGGAAGTTTCATTAATAAGGTTTCAAAGAAAATTTTCTTATTGCTTGATGAGATGGCTACCAATGATGCTAAATGGAAGACAAGGACCACACATAGGAAATAAGGAGTACATAGTGTAGATGAAGTAGCCATGCTTAGGGTACAAATGGAGGTATCAAAGAAGGAGTTAAATGGGTTGAAGGTGCAAAATGTGTTAGCTTTAGAAAGTGATACCTATGGAGGAGCACAAGGAGCACCTAAAAATAAAAATAGGAAAGGTATAGGTTTAGTAGTGGAAGATGTAAATGTAGTGAATCATTATAGTAATACCTATAATCTTGAGTGGAGAAATCACCCTAACTTTTTATAGAGAAAAAGGAACCATGTATCTACATCCAACCCTCAATTTAGGTCTTTATTTAGTCAAAATATAGCTCCCTATAACAATAACCATCAACTGTATCAAGCTTAAGCCTAAACACACTACCCATCCACATATCAAGCTCAACCTTATCAACCACCAGGATTCCAAGAAAAATCACAACCTCCACAGGATAGGAAACCAAATTTAGAGGAAATATTTGCCAACTTTATGACCACTCAATCCACATTCATGGCTAGTCAAGATGCTAGATAAAAATTATAGGATATTAGGATAAGGAATCAAGATGCCTCTATTAGGAACTTAGAGACTCATGTAGGGTAACTTGCAAATTTTCTTTCCAATAGAACTCATGGCACTTTTTCATCAAATATGGATAAAAATCCTACGGAGGAAGCAAAAGCAATTACCTTGAAAAGTGAGAAAGAGGTAAAAAATATTGAAAATGTTGAGAATTCTTCACACTTGGAGGAGCTAACAACGGAGGTAAGTATTTTTGAACCTAATGTGAATATTGAAGTGTCTATTGTGGTTGAGAAAGGTAAAGGTAAAGAGAATCTTATTCCTATTGTTGAAGAGTCTAGATTACCATATCCTTCATTAGCTAGGAAAGAAAAGCAAAATGAAAAGTTAGCTTAATTTTTGGATATTTTTAAAAAGTTACATTTAAATCTAACATTTGTTGAAGCTTTATTATACATGCATAAATATGTTAAGTTTATGAAATAGCTATGTTCTAACAAGAAAAAGCTAGAGGGTGTAGGAACAGTTTAATTATTTGTTGAAGCTTTATTACACATGCATAAATACGCTTTATTAATCAAAACATTGTAGTTTTATCTTGCCATGTGAATTAAGAGAAAATTTTGTTGGACATGTTTTATGTGACATGGGTGCTAGTATACATTTAATATCTTATTTTATTTGTAGGAAATTAAACTTCGGAGACATCAAAGAGACCTGAATGACACTATAATTGGTTGATAGATCCATGAAGAGACCAAAGGGCATAATTAAATATTTGTTGGTAAAGGTTGGAAATTTCATATTTTTAGTAGACCCTGTGGTGATGGATATGGAAAAGGACCATAAGGTACCATTGATAGTATGGAGGTCATTTTTTAACATGACTAAAGCTTTGATAGATATGCATAGGAAATTTCTATTCACAATAAAGACACATATCAATATGTTTATCCTTTTAATTGATGAAAAATTGCATAAATGATACTTACTTGTATACATTCCTTGCTCTCACCTTTTCACATAATATAATGGATATATTTTCATACATTAATCTACATGTTCATTTAATAACTTCATGACTTTAATACCCTAGTACATCATCATATATTCAACATTCAATTACATTTAAGCTCAACTAAGTTAAAAACACTTCATTACAAGCATATATCTATAGTACATTTATGATCATTCATTAACTTGACATTTTATGCAATCATACTATAAAAATTAACATATTTCACTATGATTCATACATAAATTCATGGTATTATGAGCTAATTCACATATAAAAATTCTCATTATATTCTTTTAGATAGGCTCATAATGTTCTATTAGTGTTCAAAAAGGTTCGAAAGAAATTTGGTAACTTTCATGTGAGGTTCGGTAAAGTTTAAAGCCACACATAAGTGACCCGATTGGGATAACATTTATCTCAGCTAGGTCAGAGTATTCTTCTGGACTAGAACATAAGAACCTGACTGAGATAGCTTTTTCTTAGCGGGTTGATGTATTTACCTAAAAATCAATAGGCAGACTTCCTTGGTTCTATTTGTGCACCAATATTTACCAAGAAAATATGGTTTTCTAGAATAACTTTCTTATATAAATTTATTCTTCTATTTCTTTAAGTTCCATATAAGTAAAAATCATGCAATTTGGACAACTACACAAAGAGATACACATAAAACTATACAAACTGCTTCCATTGATAGGGTAACAACCATTACATAAATTCAAGCTACTTTACAAGGACTTTAGAGCTAAATTTTGGTTTTTGTTCCTTTTAAAAACTTATAGATATATATCTTAACTTTCATTTCCCTGAATCACTTGAATTGGTGCTCTAAAACCCATTTTATGCTTAAAATAGTCTTGATAGGTCCAATGATTCTTATAATAGAATTTTACCCTAACACCATTTTTGCATTCTCTCAACTTATTTGCATGTCTAGACCTCTTTAACATACTCTCACATATTTTGTAATGGCCTCAACACCGGTCTGGCTGTGAACAGTAAATTTCGATGGTGAATAGTGCACCCGGGCCGTAAAACGGATCCGAAAGTGAAAAATATTTTATTTGACCATCGGAAATTATTGGTCATGGTGAGTCCGGGGTTGAAATTTGAAGTGAAATCGAGGTCAAATAGACCTCCGAAAGTCAAAATTACGAAAAAGGTAGCGAGTCAATTTCCCTAGTAGAAAAGGTAACTTGATTTTTCATAAATTTTTAAAAATAGCAAATGAACTCCAAAAATTTCCATATTTTTCAGATCTTCATGAAATTTCATGTAGAATATTTTGGTATAAAGAAATGAATTTTTCGGCGATGTCGACAGTTGTTGAATCGAACCAGTTCGGTTGAATCGGACCAGTAACGAACTCCGATTGAGCTGAAATTTTGTGTACTATCTAATTTTGATGTGATAAGAATTATGAAATCAAATTTAGAGTGATTTGGAGTGAGAAAAGAGGAGAAATCAAATTGGACTTGAATTAGGGAGTTAATGGGCCTTAATTATTTAACTAAGCCCAATTGCCAACCCAAGCCCAATTCACCCATTTAGAAGGCCTATATATAGTGTGAATTTTCTGGAACAAGCCAGCAAGTCATCTTCCTCCTTATCTCTTCTTCTTGGCCGAACTCCTCTCACCATGGTTGCTTGAGTTTTTCTTCATTTCTCTCTCCATTTCACACTAAATCAAGCCACCCAATAGTAATTTCTGCCTCTCTAGTTAAGTTTTATGACCTCCTCTCTTCAAATCAAGGAAGAAAATCAAGAAAAATTAGGAGAGAGAGTTTAGGGTTTCATTTAAGGTAAGTGAAACCAGTGGGTTTAAATTCTTTCTAAGGTGCCTAGACTTCATTTATGATGTTATTTTTAGCATTAGAGGTTGAAAAACTAGAGTTTTAATGGCTTGAAATTTCAGTTCTCTTAGGGAATCAAGGAGAATTGCAAGCTTCCAAGGCTAAAGGCAAGGAAAAGGAAGCTTAGGCATCCTAGAGCAAGAAAGGAAGGTTAGTGACTAATAAATCTTAGTAATTTCTTTGATTCCAATTAAGTAACCTTTATGTAAGTTAGGGTTAAAGTGATAAAATGGTGATTAAATGAAAATTGATGATGAAATAGTGTAACTAGACCTTGAATAAGTATGTTTAAATGCCTAAATGATTTATTGAATAATTGTATGGCATACTTACCTTGATGGCCGAATTGCTCCCTAAGGTAAACCTAAGTGTATTTTGTGAATTATGATGAATTTAAGCTTTTAAATGATATTAGAAATGAAATAATATATGTGGGAATTTTTGTAGAATTTTTAAGAATTAAATGAATATATTAGAGAATAATTTCAATTATGTAAGTAATGGAAATATGGAATTAATATGAAATAATATGCAATTTGATGAGAAAGTGAATGATTTTGGTGAATTATGGTAGAATAATTCACAATCTATGTAAAAGAATGGAAAGAAATAAATACGAGTATTTTCGAGTAATGAAATAATGAAAAAAATTAAAGTTTGATTGCAATTTTAATGAAATTATGCCCTTAGAATTAGTCTGGCAGTAAAAGCCTAGCTCAGGATATAATTGGCTAGCTATAGGGACATCTGTACCGCGGTGCAAGTCACGGCGACTTGCTTAGTTATGGTAGGATCACTGATCGCCATAGCTTCTGTTTGTACCTGGCATCTGCTACGTGGAAAAATGGTCGTTGAGATCATTTTTCAGTCTATATGTGGCCCATGGGGGTTCACGTCCCGAGTATCCAGTCTGATAATTTCTGTCGGTACTGTACTAGGGGCATGAAATGAAATGAAAGTGATAATAAGTTAAAAGAAATGAAAAGAATGATAAAAATGAAGTTTAAAGTGGAAAAAGGGCTTAAATGAAAGAAAATGAAAGTTCAGGGGCAAAATGGTAATTTTGCCAAAATGGGAAATTAATAAGTAATCATAAGTGAGAAATGGTTAACAAGGGCAAAATAGTAATTTTGGAGACCTAACAGTGTCAATAAGATAAAATTTTATGGTACAGGGACTAAACCGTAAGTTTACCCAAAAATAGTAAAGTAAAGAATAAATGACGAATAATGGTGAAACTTGTGTAATGAAAATGAAAATAAATGACTATAATGGCAAAATCGTAAATATTAAGACAAAAAGGACATTTTTGGAATTTAGCACAATTTTGAGGACTAAAAAGGAAAATTAGTCAACAGTTATGAAATAAATGAGAAAAAGTGTAAATAATGTGAAAAATAATTGTTTCCACTTGAACTTGATGAAAAATGCTTAGTTGTACTCATTTAGAATTTAATTGATTAGATATAGTATATTAAAGAAATAATTATTGCAAAGAAAGTATTAGGATTGTTAGACACCACTGGGTATAGTTTATGCTTAGCATTTAGTTTCTACTGCATGCAGGTACAGAGCTGGAGGAGCGGTGATGCACGGATGGAAGGAAAAGAAATTATGTTGTTAAGTAGATTATGTAGGTTTTGGCATGTATATAAATGACTGATCTGTATAAGTATTTGGGTATGTAAAATATGTAAACAGATATGTGTGTGACTGTGATTATGATTTGTTTTGAGTTATGGGATGTTTGTGATGGAATATGACATAGTATGTTTGTGATGATAGCACAGCGGAAAACAAAATTTTTTTTATCATACATACCATACAATTCCGAAGCAAGAAACGAAAACATTCAATTTTAGGGTTTTAGAACTTACAACTTATGATGCCTTTTGAAAATTGAATTTGGTGATGGCCAGCAACTAAGATGACTTTATCCACCTTAGGTCTCGATCACCAATGCCAAGGAACAGCCTTTTACGCCACTCCCTCTATTCTCACACACACACTTGCACCGACGGCTTAAAATCGAGATTGCTAGCTCTCTTTTAAGTATTGTGTAATGGCTATAGTTTGAAGCTACAAAATTTGATTTTGTACTTCTCTTAGGTTGCTATTACTACCCAAGAACACAAGAGAATGAGGAACTATCCTTTCTCCTTGTGAAAAATTGGGCCAAAAGAATTGAGAGAGGGAGATATGAAATTCATGCCAAAACCATAGCAATTAGGATTTCACGCCAACTTCTATATATATTTTAGGGTTTTATTTCTTTTTAATATATATGCTTATCCTTTGGCAAGTCTTTAATCTGAATTCAACTATCCTAAGATAATTAATTCAAACTCTATCACTTCCTAAAGATAAGTAATATATTTTGAATTAAACTCCTTTGAATTTAAAATTCAAATTTGAAATAAAACATAAGACATTTAATTAAATGAAATCACTTAATTTAAATAAATAGCATGTGCCGAAATTCCTTGATTTCCCTCATGGAATTTCGGCCACTTCATTAAATATATAAGTGATTTAATTTAATTTAAATTCCTTTAGGCTTTAATACTCAATTAATTAAATTAACACAAGATAATTAATTAATTGAAATTAAATCTTGTGGGCTGAATTTCTCTCTCTCATGGGCCAAGGTCCAATAGCAATCTAATAACCCATTACACACATTAATTTGACTTTAATTAAAAGCTCAAATTAATGCCCAATACTTAATTAAAATATTTTAAGCCCAATGCTTTATGTGCGATCCTATAGGTCCATTTAATGTTGGCAATGAATTAATAAATTAATTCAAAGGCTATATATATTCTCTAGCAAGATATTATAGCATTCCAAATTAAATGAAAATGCATATGGCATTTAGTGACCTAATGCAATTTTGTATAGTCCCTTACCCATAAATATTAGAATTAATATAATGCATGGAACTAGTCATCCTTATATATATTAATTCCTTTCTTGATATTCTAGTGACACTGAACTCTCAGATAAATAATGATTACTCATTATTTCATCTCGGTATGGCCATACACTTCTCAGTTCACTGATCAAGTGGCCGATGATATTTTCTCTCTTATCGAGAGGGGTAATCCCTTCACTTCCCTCAGGCTCTCTAACATGAATCAATGCATACCCAATCATACCCGTACTTGTCACTCTGTTACGAGCACGTTAGGTGTATGTCAAAGTACACAGTAATTTATAAAGAGTTTCATAGAGATTTCAGGTCTAAGAACTCCGATACAAAACTTGCATATGAGAAACACTTATGACTTATACCATGTAGTGTTCTCATGAGCGGATCGTATCCAGATACCATGTTCTTTAACATGTATCTATGATCTCTGATTGACACTCTTGTCCTAATGATCCGTAAGACAGAACTCATAATATCAGAGAGAGCATACTAGTCTTAATTCACTGTTATTCCCATAACAATGACTGACTAGGGATATTTAGAATGATGTTTCATTTGTTTCAAGGTCTTACAACCATGTGCCTCACACATGATAACTTAAACCGAAACAATACTCTTGGATAGTTTTATCAATTGATATGCACATGAATACAAAGGCTAAAACAAATGCCTCATTTTATTAATTCAAAGTGCTTTATTACAATGCATTGGGGCTAGGGCTTACACTAACAGTTTGATGGAAAATTGGAGAAATGGAATGATTGTTATAGAAGTATTATGCCTCTAAGAGGTTGTGTTTTGTCTAGTTTTTCAGGAGGCTAGTTAAAATATAGCCGTTATATTGCCGAAATTTTATTATGTGAATAGTAACCCAGGACAGTTATAGGTCATTGAATACCTAAGTAATTGGTAATATCGAATTTTGGTGTTAATTAAAAGTTAATTAAAAGAAAAAAAATTTCCGGTTTGCGTGCACTGTTCCGTATGATCGGAGTAATAAGGGTGTTACATATTTAAAATATATTACACAGCACTAGTGTTCCATTAACTTCTATTAAACATATACACAAGGAATTTAGGGTGCTTAAACCTTGTTAAATCTTAGTTTTCTCATTTTTCTTATTTTACACCTCTTTTTGGCCCTTCTTTCAACTAAAACCTTAAAAAAACTAGTCACTAACATATATAGTAAATATACATATATATAAGAAGAGGTTTTAGATGAAGAGAAGATGAGAAGGAAGCCAATCTCACTACAAAGGCATAAATTAACCTATTTTGATTAGTTAAATTATGCTAGCTCTTTCTAGATTTTCATTCTTCCTTTAAGAATTCATTAGTGTGCAAAAGATAAAGAGAGAAATAACAAACAAAAATTTGAATTTTTGCTCAGGTAAAGTGACCGGCCATCTTCCTCTCTCTGACAAATATCCAATTTTCTTGCAGCCAATAGGAACACAAGTGTTTGAATCCTATTGGCTTTCCCATTATCTTTTGTTATTTGCAATTTGACCTTAAAACTTTCTCTAATCACTTATTAGTTTATAACTTTTTTCTCATTTACATATTAACCAATGTATAATGCTCATTCTGTATTTACATCTTTACTTAACCAAATTACCGAATTATCCTTAAAAAATTTCATTAATACTGATTATATTCCAATCGGCCACTAGCCTACATAATCTTTATCATCTCCATCAAAAAATTTCCTAACCATGTCACATTCCTACTAGAGTTTTAATTGGGGCATTACACATTAGGATGATCTCTCATTTACATGTGTTCCAAAAGCAAAAACGCTTAAAGGGAAAGATTAATTTTTAAGGCTTGTAACTAATAGAGATGAAAAGTGGTTTCTTCAAATTATTAAAAATTTTAGGCTTGGCTACCTAAAAAATCCTATGTTTGATGGTAACACCACTTTTCATTTCTCTATAAAAACTCGATACATCAAAAAATCAAACCCAAAAGCTATATTTTCTTGTATCTCACTCAAATACAGATGTACACTTTTGATGAAAGAGTTATTTATAGAGTTTTTCCCACAACGTTAGCCTAGATGCTTTAAATTTATTCCACAGGCTCCCTTTAGGGTTTATATCCTATTTCAGGCAAATTTGTAACTTGTTCATTAAAAGGTATATAGTCTAAGTTAGAATGCCCAAAACTGTTAACAATCTTTGCAACTTAAAGTAAATGCTTGGTAAAAGCCTACGGGATTAAATTGATAGGTTTCAAAGATTGGCATCTGAGATCAAAAATTTGCATTATAAAGTTGTTGTAACAACTTTAGCCAGAAATGTGAGGAACATTATGCTATTTAGTCATTCACCATAAAGCCTTCCATCAATTTTAATGATATGATAGATAGGGTAAATCTATTTATTTAGTATGAGGATGCTTTCAGAGTAGAGTTAAAGCAATTTGGCCTATTCATCGAGCATTAAGCAATTGACTAGAGAAGTAAAGGTGCTAAAAACCTAAAAAGAGTTAGCAGATCTAGAAATAGAGGAAAATGAAAAGAGTTGGATTATGTGAGGTCAGATAGCCATGTAAATATTCTGGCAATAATTTATACGATTCTTAAATCCTTCCATTATAATGTAATCCTATGGATTAAGGATAAATATAACAAGGTAAACTGGCTTAAGAAAATGCCAAATAAAACACTGGCAAGGAGGAAAAATTGAAATTTTATGATTTTCACAAAGATGTAAGCCACCCCATTGACAAATGTAATGCCCTCAAAGATGAAATAAGAAGACTAATTTAGAAGGAATCATTAAAGAGATTTGTGAAAGCTCTAGCGAAAAGCCTAAGCCAATCTCCCATTAAGCATATTGGATTAGACTTAGAAGAAGAAGAAGAAGAAGAAGAAGAAGAAGAAGAAGAAGAAGAAGAAGAAGAAGAAGAAAGAGAGAAGCAGAAGAATAAGAATAAGAAAGATGAAAACAATAAGATGCGAAGCAGGGAAGATAGAGAATGGGCATAATAAACATGATCGTATGAGGGCTGTATTATATATAGGACTTTTCCAAGAGAAAGAAAGGCCAAAAAAATATGTATTTATTAGCACAATCCGAGATGTTAACTTCTATTATTATCTCTCCAAAAGATATAGGGGACATCAAATTTTCCCATGAGGATGCTTTCGTAGTTTAGGCCATTATAAATAATTTTTTTGATGAAGAGAATTTGAATTGACAATGGTAGTACTATTATCATCTTGATAATTAAAGCCTACAAGAAGATAGGCCTCCTAATTAGTTAGTCGAAGCTGAACCACATCACCCTGATTGGGTTAGGCAATGTGACCATTCTTATCATAGGCTCAATGGAGTTTTTTGTAGATCTCAGAGATAAGTTTTTATCCATACCTGTAGATGCATGTTCATGGTCATTGACATGCCTTTCACCTATAACACAATCTTTGGGACACATATGCTTTTTCAAATAGGCACTGTGACTAGCATTAGGTATATGTTGATGAAAAGAACAAAGAGTAAATGTACTTAGAAGAAATAATAAAGCTTCAAATGAGGCTTATGTGATAATGATATGACATAACAAGCAAAATATGTAATTGAGTTTATTGAAAAAAAGGATAATGGAAAGCCCAAGATACACCCTGATAAGGATGTAGTAGTTGCAAAAGTGTCCTAGGTAAGAAGTTAATGATCATTTTTTTACTCGGATAATGTAGCTTAAGGCAAAATCACTCATGTCTTTATGATCAAAGCTCTTTTGCTTGGTCGCCAAAAGATATCCTTAGCATTGATCCAAAAGTCATCACTCATAAGCTCAATGTTGATTTGAGCTTTAAACTAATGAAATAAAAGTTATGAAAACATGTACCAGATCAAAACAAGTTTATTTCGAAAGAGGTAGATCAGTTACTCAAAGCATGAATGATAAAAAAGGTGTATTATCCCAATTGGTTGGTCAACATGATCATAGTTGAGAAAAAATGGTAAGTTACAAATGTGCTTTAATTTTACATATTTAGACAGAGCATGCCTAAAAGATAGTTACCCTCTAGTGAGTATAGACAACTTATTGATGTTATAGATTGCTATAAGATATATTCCCTCCTTGATGCTTATATGGGTTAGCATCAAATATTGATATGGCTTTTAGATTAGGAGAATACGAGCTTCATCGCTAACATAGGAACTTATTGCTACAAAGTTATGCCCTTTAGCCTGAAAAATGCAGTAACAACATATCAAAGGTTAATGAATAAGATCTTTAAAGGTAGATCAAGGCTAAAGATTAAAGAAATCACAGATATGTGACCTTACAAAAATGCTAAAGAGATCTAAAAGCTCAATGAAAGATTCACTTCATTGGGAAGATTCATATCCTCTCGGTTAAAAGATTTATCCCTTTCTTCAGAAGGTTAAGAAAGAGATAACATTTCTCTTGGGGGGATAATTGCCAAGCAACTTTCAAAGAATTAAAGCAATTCCTCTCTGAACCTTTGCTTTTTAAATAGGCCAACTTATAGGGGAAAACTTTATTTATACCTCTCTGCATCAAGAGAAGCAGTGGCAACAATGCTAGTTAGGAAAGAAGAAGGTTAGTAGAAGCCAATCTATTATGTAAGTCAAGTGCTTTAAGGCTCTGAACTTAAAAATAGTCTTGCTGAATAGCTCAACCTAGCTTTGATAATTTTTACCACCAAATTGAGAAGATATCTTGAGTCTTACACAATCATAGTGAGATTGGATCAATCGCTTAGAAAATACTCCAAATACCTAATCTTGAATGAAGACTTCTTGAATGGGCTATAAAGTTGCAATCATTCAACATAAGATATAAGCCTAGGACTACTATTAAGTTTAAGCATGAAGAATTCGTTAGTGATATCAAAGCATAGACCAGGCTAGAGCTCATCTTTTGGTGCATAATCGTTGATGGCACCTCTAATGAATTAAAAGGCAGAGTAGGGATAGTTTTGTTTGGTCCTCTCAACATTGAGGTAAGGTATGCCATTAAACTAAATTTTAAAAATTCCATTAATATGGCTGAGTATGAAGCCTTTTTGCATGGTTTGAGAATGGTCAAGTACATCTGGCCTGAAAACTTAGAAATAAAAAGCAATTTCTAACTAGTTACAAGCCCAATATTAGGAATTTTTGAAGTAAAAGAAGAAAATATGAGAAAGTATTTGGCTAAGGTCAGGACTACCATTTAAGAAATTAAATCAACTGGTATGAAGTTGATGATAAAGTTTCCAAAGAAGAAAATAAGGAAGTTAATCTACTTGCCAAAATGATAGCTACAGATCAAAGTTTCAAAGGAAACACAATGGTTGATAAAATATAATTCCTGACCATTTGAAGTAGAAATTATAGATCTAGATGAGGTAGAAATGTGGATGACACCAATCATTATGTACGTCCAATCTAATAGTCTCTCAAAGAGTCCCTCAATCACTCCTTGATTAATGATGAGTTTTATAAAAAATCCTTTAGTCATCCTTGGCTAAAATGCATCACTCACAATGAAAGGGATTATATGTTCAATGAAATACATGAAGGACTTTGTAAGGTTCATGAAGAATTGAGAGCAATGTGCAAAAAAGTCCTATAGACTGATACTTTTGGCCAACCATATTCATAGAGGCCTAAACAAAGGCATAAAGTGATCCTAAATGCCAAGTTCATGGTAGGGTAATCAGATAGCTTGCTTTAAAATAATGACCAATCGGAGTGTCATGACCTTTTAACCAATTGGGACTTATCATTTTAGGACCTTTTCCTTAAGGAAAAAAGCAATTAAAGTTCTTAGTTGTGGAGTTCGACCACTTCTCCAAGTAGATCGAGGCTGGGCCCTTATTGACCATCACTAATAAGTGGAAAAATACTTCATTTGGAAAGAGGTAATTTGCATATTTGGCTTGACCAAACGATTTATCACAGATAATGACAAAAAATTTAATAGTTCCATATTCAAAACTTTTTTCTCCAATCTAAAAATTCAACTAAGATTCACCTCTATAGCACACCCAAAAAGGAATGGGATGATTGAAGTTTCAAATTGAACGATCTTTAAAGGGCTAAAAAAGACTTGAAGATGCAAAAGGAAATTGGACAGAGGAGCTATATAGTGTTCTTTAATCTTATAGAACCTCTTCCAAATATTGTACTTTTTAAACTCCTTTCTCTCTTATATATAGTCAAAAGTACTCATTCTTATAGAGATTGGTGTGATAGATGTCGGAGCTCGTACGTATCAAATTGGGTGCTCGAAGGCCCACTTTTAAGGTTCGAGACCAGATAAGGCTCACTATTAATCATAAACTGGCCATTTCATAATAGAGAGGCTTTTAAATCCAATTCATTGTTGATGGTGAACCTATAAAGATGTCTAAAGTGGGCTTAAAGAGGTAAGTATCATAAAGTTACTGCCCAATAGAATTTTAGAAAATGATTTTCAATCTTTTAATGCCCAAACAGAAAACAGTGTTCGGGAGATCACTCTTTGTTCACATCTTGGTTAGGTATTTTATAATCAAGTTTTTATCATTAATCCACTTTCTCCCTTCTCACACGATGCATTGTGACAAATTTAAACATTCAATCAATTAGATAAAGCAGCAAAAAGCGATAAAATAAACCAAAGTAATTATTATATAAGCAAATCGTCCTAAATAAAAGAGTAATATACAAAATGAAATGATATATATAAAATGGGGGGCTAATTGAGTTTTGGGAATATTGGTTCCCTCATACATGATATTTACAAAAAATATGGAAAGCCTTTGCTTAATTTTAAAAAAAATATGAGATAAATGATCCCAATTTTGGAGAAAATAAAACTTCTTTTTATGGTGTGATTTTATATTAAAATTGGATATTAGTCCATTTTTATTAATAAAAATCCAATTGATTAGATACAAAACCTTTTAACTGACTTAGTTAAGTTAACGTGCCAAGAAAAACCCATTTTACTACATTATTACATCCTTAAAGAGAAATCCAACCAAAAGTACTCAAAATAACAAATTAAAAAAAATTAAAAAATTAAATAAAATGACCTAAATGCAAAATAAAAGAGAAAGAGAGAGTGAAAGAACCTATTGGGGCATGACTCCCGATGTATAATTAGCCTCGAGAACTCCAAAAATTGCATAAAATAATTTGCTCACACAAAATACAACAAAATAAACTAATTAGTGCATATTAAAAGAAAATTAATATTAGAATAACTTGAAAATAATAATGAATAGAATAATCATAAAAATAAACACAAACACAAAATGGAAAACCAGCATATAAAAATACAAAAATAGGTGAAATAAATATTAAGAAAATGGCTCAAATCAAGAAAAGGAACATTGAAATGTATTAAAATAAAAAGAAATCAAGACATGGATGCCCCTAGGAACTATGACGTGCGCGTCTTTTTTTATAAGAATGTGCGCATAGGATAATGACCATTCTGTCCAAACTTGGATCCATTTTTAGGACTTGCTAGATAAAAGGGTCTCCCAAATTGAGTGAACAGTATGCATCTATGCTGAGCACCATAAGGTAGGTATAAAGGAGTCGCCATCCCATGAAACATTAAAATATAGTGTTCCCACCTTATAAGGCCAAAACTAGAGAGAGTTGGGAATCTCACGCTTATTTATATTGGTAATTAGCAAACTATAATTGTGCTTTCAAATTAATTATTGTATCTCTTTTCTCACGTGAATAATCATGCATATAAAAATAAAGGCACACTCAATAAAATTTAGAAAGAGGTAAATCATAGTATATAAAATAGTAAAATAGTGTCATGAGATACTATTTACTAAACAATAAATAAATATACATAAAACGGGTAGTTTATTTATGATTCATTTTGGTGGAAACATTAGTTTGCGCATACATATTTACAAAAAAAAGGTTTTTGTGGTGTATTTTGATTAAAAGTGGGATGAGTGATCCCATCTTATTAGGAAAATCTTTTGTTAATTAATTATGTACAAAATTAATTTTTTATTATTTACAAAACTTATTATTTACATGTGTGATTTTTAGGCTTAAAACAGGACATGAATTCAATTTTATTAATAAAAATACTAATTATTGAATATAAATATTTTTATTTGACTTTTTTCTTTTAGCTGATGAAAACTTCTTTTTTTTTTATTATAGACCCAAAATAATAAATAAATAGAAAATAAAAAAAGGAAAAATAATTAAGTACAAATTAAGGAAAATATCTAAAAAAATCTAAAAAGGCGCTAACTCGCAAAACTACACTCACAAACACATGTTAGATACATGAAGTGATACAATAAAAATAAATAAAGTAAATAAATAAACAAGCAAAATATAATATAATATAATATAATATAATATAATATAATATAATATAATATAATATAATATAATATAATATAATATAATATAATATAATATAACATAACATAATAATAAATATTAGCATGCAATAATAATATAACAACAAATATCACATACAATAATAATATAATAATAAATATTAACATGCAATAACAATATAATAATAAATATAAACCAATAATAATAATAAAATAATATATATCAACACAAAATAATAATATAATATTAAATAAAAACACATAATAATAATAATAATAATAACAACAACAACAACAACAACAACAACAACATTAACATATACATCAAAAACATAATATTTAAAATAAATTAAAAGATAGTATTAAATAATACGGGTGCAACTTATGACCACAGAGTCAAAATCAAACTGAGTTAGCTCACTTTATGTGTGGATCCTTACAAAACTAGGATTTAAAATCCATAAAAATATAACAAAATAACTGAAATATTGTAAAAGATAATATCTAAATAATATATACAAAAAAAATACGTAAAACAAACTAAAAATCATATTTTTAAGTTAAAAATTACAATTTTAACATATAAAAGTTATTGAATCTTGTTATTATATATTAAATAGTCTAGATCCAGTCAAATATTAAGTAAACTATCCAAAAAGGAGTCAATTCCATAACATTTAACAGTAAAAGTATAGATCTGGTTTAATTAAAACAACATGTCAAGAGTAAGATTGGCTTTATAATATTACTTTCAAGGATTATCTCAGATTAATAACAAAAACTCAATATTTTTTAGGATCTCTTTAATATTTTTTTATCAGGAAACCTTACCTTTTTTCCTTTTATTTTCTTTCCCTGTTTTCCTTCCTTTTCTCTTTCTCTTTCTCTCTCTCTCTTTTTTTCTCTTTTTTTTTTCTTTCTATTTTGGCCTCTTGGATGTTCCTTTAGAATAAAGAATAACCAAGCCCCCTTTTTTAAGGTGGTGGATGGCTTTAAATGGAAAAAAAAAGTGGAAAAAACATCAAGAAAAATGAGTAAGTACTAGGGCCATTTGGTTTAAGTCACACCATGTGTGGGACTCAATGAGTCACCTTATAAAGTCCCACCCTGGGTGAGACTTGACGAGTCATCCTTTAAGTGGGACTTGATGAGTCACACTTTAACACCCCCAAAATTTGCATTTGTTATGCATAATTTATTATTATGCATGAATAGTTATTTTATGATAAGTTTCGTAGTGATTAAAGTTGATTAAGATGGAAAGGTTTGAATGAGTACTCCGTTAAACGTGCCCAGACTGAGAAAATTCGAGGATGGATGACCCGACGGGTAAGGTGACATTAATGTCAAGTGTAAAAGTACGTGTTAAATGGAGTTTAGTGGTAAAATTTAGGTGATAATTGAGGTCAAATAAACCTCCAAAAGGGCGAAATAAGAAAAATTTCATGGCTCGTTATAGGTTTGACTAAAACTTTAACTAAGCAATTGAAGGCTTTAGAGACCTCCGATTGACATCAAATTTTATATTTATATTATAAATAGTGTAGGGACACCCGGAGAACTGAAAAATATAAATTCTGGAATTTTGGATTTCAAATTGGCCGCACAGATCGCCAAAGCTAAAAGTATATTGAAATGATATTGGAACGAGCTTAAATTTTCACCATATGTTCTTGAATATATAGTGACACTCGGGGTAAAATTTCAGAACAATCCGACATCAAGATCAAAAATTCATATTTAAGAGTGAAAATTCAAAATCGGGTCATTTCGAGGACCAAATCCAAAATTTGACCATAATATTTTATATGAGAGGCTACTTTAGTGTATTGATTCTGTGTGTGTGAGCTTAGGAGAGTAAGATAAGCCTAAGGCCTTAGATGAGTGATAAGTGGCCAATTTTGAGGCGATTGGATTCAATAGTTACACATTAAATCTTTCCCTCTCGTTTTGTACACTTCAATTACCATATAAAATGGGGAAATATCAGAAAATCATTAGAAAATTCAGGCAGCATCTTCCTCTTTCTCCCTCAAATCTGAGACACCCATTGTAGCTCTCTCTCCTTCATTTTTCTTCTTCTTAAGCTTCCTCTCCCTACATATTTAGCTAAAATTTCACTCTTATACTCAGAATTTCTTTCTCTTTCACATAGGAAAGAGTTTGTAGCAAAGGAAGGCCAATAAATATAAATATTGAGGTAAAATCCCTAAAGCATGTTTTTGTGAGTTTGAGTTATAATTTAAGGGAGATATTATACCATCATGTAGAGTGGGGTTAGGGGATTATATTAGTGTGTTTTGATTTCTTAAAATGATGAACTTAAGTAGTATTTTATGTCTTTGAAAATTCAGCCTAAAGAAGAACCAAAAGGAGAAGGAGAAAATTCAGATGGAAAAGGCAAAAAAAAGTATAAGTGTTATCCAAGCCAAAATAAGGTTAGTACATACAATTTACATTTAATTTCATTTATTTAGTGAATTTTCCCCTCATATTTACATTATGTAACTATGAAACTTATTGTAAATGGGTGTAATAACTTGATATAATTGGATATAGTAATGAATTGAATTAGTATAAATTTAAATTAGTGAAGAAAATAATATGGAAAGTGGAGTCCTAGTGTTGGACGAATATTGAACCTAAAGCTAACTTAATGAAAACTTTTATTTAATGATATGTAAATTGATAAATAATTACTATAAGGTGTGAGAAAGATGGTGGAAGTGATTAGAGTAAAAGATAACATTTGTACCCAAAAATATATAGTAAACATAATGATTGAAGTGTATAAAATAAGAGAATTTCAATGTAAAATAAGTGCATTATGTTGTAATAATGTGTATAAAAGATATAGAGGTGTGTATGACATCAAAACAAAAAAAGAAGAAGAAATAGTTTTATGAGCCAAATACTTTAAGTGGACGAATGGCCTAAGTGGATAACCTGCCATGATTTAATTCCATTTTTATAATTTTACGTGTATATTTATGAAATATACAGTTGCTGAATGTAAATGAGTGGAAATTAAATCATAGCAATGCGAATGTAATGCAATTAGTGTGTATAATTATGTAATAATAATGAAAATTAATAAATTGTGAAGAATAATTATGCCCTTAGTGTGTACGGTGGGTAATCCAGGACCCTAGGATAATATGGCTAGCCATAAGGGTACTTACCCCGTGGTGTTATGTTAGTGAAAGTGAAATGAGAAAAAGAATGTGTAAACATATTGTTAGCCAGCTTATTATATTGTACAGGAGTTGTCGCATACCCCCTCTGTGGTATGGACATTTCTATTGACTGGATCTGCTCATCCGTTTATCTGGTTTATGGCTTTCCTACTGATAACAACTAGGGATAATATGGTAATTTTTCATAAGATAGTGCAAAATGAATAATTAATACTTAACTATGTTAAAAATGTGAATTAAAATGAATTAAAGTGGAAAACGAGGTATATATGTGTAATAAAGGCAAAAATGAAATTTCATGATTAATCGGGATTAAAATACTCAAATAATGATGGAAAAAGTGAATAAAATGATTAAAATGTCTAAATTGATGAAAAATGGTAAACCAATAATTAAAAAAATTATAGGGACTAAATTATAATTTTCCATCCAAAGGAAAATTTTTAGGGACTAAAGTGGAATTTATGTAAATAAAATTTATTTGGAATCAAAAAAAGTCAATTAAGTCAAAATTGGAGTTAAATTGAATAAAAAGTGAAAAATTCAACCTAAAAATCAAAGGTGGTCAAAGTGAAATAAAAGTCAACTTTAAGGAGCGTATGGTAATTCTTTACCTAAAATGGGAATTTATTAAAATTGTACAAAAGAAAAGGAAATTATAAAACAACTAAGTGAGAAAAAAATTATAGTAATAAATGAATATTATATAAATATATTAAATAATAAATTTATTAGTTGTGGAAATTCACACAAAAATAAAAGTGAATTAATTATTAAGTAAATTAAGAAATAAAAAGGGCTAAGTGAAATTTTATGTAAATGTATTCAATACTAAGCAACTAGGCTTAGCGTGTCGTTTTGTGATTGCGCATCGGGACAGGTATCGCGAACCCATTTTGAAGAAGAAAAATATGGTATGTACTCGCATAAGAAGAATCTTTTGATGTAATTATAGAAATTTTTGTATGTATATGGACAATTATTATAACTTTATAATTTAGGCATGTAAATTAAATATTAAAGGTTGTAAATAATGTGAATAAATATAGTATGGATGATGTGTATGTATGTGATTGGAAATGTGATGTGATGAGATTTTAGAAGTGCTGTGTTTCGTTGATTGGAGTATTGGGAGTAGGAGGAATAAATTGGGAGCATTTTTTTTATTTTTGACAGGTTTGGAAAGTGAGAAAATTAAACCGTTATATTGCCAATTTTTCGATAAAAGTTGGTTAATAATTAAACAATAATAGGAGTGTTAATGAGTAGGATAAGTGAGAAATTGTATTGAAGGTGTTACACACCAGCCTAAAGCGTACTCTCTAATCAAAATATATCAATATTTTTGCTTTTGAAAATGATGTTTTTAGGCCAAAGTGTCTTCTTAATAATTGTTTCCCTATGTCTTATATTTTCAAAAAGTAAATAATAAACCAATTCAAATTTGTGTATCATGATTTATGGCCAAAATACTACTGACTACTTACGGATGTCCATCAGGGACAAAATTGTTACCTTGTCTTTGAAAATTTTTTGGGAATAATAGAGATAGAATTAGGTCATACACTTTTCATAAAAGTTTCTCTAAAATAATTATATTTTTTTTTATCAAATTTAAATTTACCTCAAAAGAGTTTCTACATAAAGAGTTATATCCAAATTAGTCAAGATTAGTCTAAAACAAGGGACATATTAAGCTATCTTAAGCTCATGCCTAGTTTTGAGCACCTTAAGATCAGAGATATGTTTTGGTTTCTCCTACAAATTTGTAGATATATGTCTTAAGTTTCATATAAAACTTGAAGCACTCAAATTCAAGGTATGTAGGTTGAGATATAGACAAAAAAACGAAAAATTTGTCCTAGCAAACTTTAAGTAGAATTTCTCCAAAGTCACTCTTTAATCCCCAATCCATTTTTTTCAAAGTTAAAACACAAAAAAATGTTTTCAAAAAGCTCATAAAATAAAGAAAGATCCTTAAACTTTGAGTTCTTTGTATTTATAAGAAAAAATTCATCCTTATTAGGTAACTTTGATAAAAGCCAACTCAAAATCCAATGTCTACTGAGCCGACGGATGCCCTAGGTAGGAGGAGGGATAAGATGAGGAAAAAGTATTTCTATGTTCCATCTATCATGTTGATAGATGTCTATCTATAATGCTTTTTTCTTATTTTTCACTCAAAACAAACACAGAAGGTAATTTTTAAAGCTTAAAATAAAAGAAAATCTAAATGAGCCCTAAACATGTAACTTTATGTTCCTAATACATACCGAATCTAGCCATGACATTTAAAGCATAATTTTAACCAAATGACAACAATAAACATCATGCAAAATAGAATTTTAATACAAAGAAATCACATGCATATTTGTGAAGGAAAATAAATGTAATGCCCCTTATTATACCCTAGGATAATTTTCACTAATTAATAATTAGGATCTATACGAAATTAAGTGTAAATGCTTAGAGAGGGACCCAATTGAAAGTGAAAGGGGTTAATTTTGGGGCATAATTAGAAATAAAGAAAATTGAAGGCAAAAAGGGTAGTGTTTTTGTGTAAGTGACACTTGGGCCCATAGGATTGAGGGAGAGGGAGATATTTTTAAGAGAGGTGGTCGGCCAAGGGTGAGTGGTCTTCTTCTTCATTCATTTTCATCCTCTCTTAAACCCTAAAATCTCTCTCTAAAGCTCTTTCTCTCTAGGATCACTTAGATTTTACGAGAAGAAAGAAGATTTAATTGGATTTAATTATAAGGTATTGTTGTCTTTTTATTTGGTGTGTGTGTACTGTCAATTGAATATAGTGGTGAGTGTTCATGATGATGTTCTTTCTATAGAAGGAGAAGCAAGTAAAAAGAAGGAAAATGAAGCTATCCAAGAGTGAAGAAAATTTGGAGCTCAAAAGGTATGGGAACTTGCATGTTTGTTTGTGTGTTCTTAAGTTTTTGGACATGAGAGATGTCTCTATTATTGCTATTATATGTCTTATATGTGGATCTTGAGCTTGAAAGTGATTTAGAGATGAAAGATGCAAGTTTTGTAGAAAGATATAAAGACTCTGTTTTAAGGATCAAAAGACCAGTATGTACTTTTTTTGCCACATTTTGAATTATACTTGTTCAAATGGAGAAATTCTAGTTGGTACAGAAACTAAACATCCATATCTTGATTTTGTTAGAAGGAATCGAGAATTGATTTTCACTGCATGAGAGTGAAAATTTATGTTGAAATTTGGTTATGACTATTACCATGTGCTTGTGAACAGTCTGTGGTTTTCCTTGCATATCTTAAGATTTATAAGTTCGATTTGAATGATTTTTAGTGTTTTGGAAACTAGAAACATAGGCTAAAACTTTGCAGAAGATAATTTTGTCAGAAAAAGTTTTTGGTGTGCCTAAATTGTTAGGTAAGTTAAATTCCTTAAGTAGCTTACAGGATTTTATGAGCATGAGCATTGAACATTTGGACCGTTATGGTTCGTCACGAGCGCGATACCAACGAACATTCATTTAGGCAGTTGCTTGCTGTCGCGAGCGCAACTAATATCACAGCGCGACTCATGCCGCAAGCGAGACAACAAGCATTTATCTCCTATATTTGCCTATATTTTTTATTTTCTCTTTTCTAATATAGTAAGCTACTCTCCCCATGTGTTGTGTCTATATTTGAACATAATCGACCTTAAAATTCAAGCATATATGAAATTATATTATAGTTGTTTATAAACATGCATGATTTACTACGAATAATGCTTATGTATATACATATTTCTCATTACCGAATTATTATGCTAATAGTTAAGTTATACTATCTTGATTATAATGGATATTCTCATGTATGATCTTGCTATATGATGAAATATGATAACTTAAGCACCAGAAATGATATGGTGATATATGAAATAAATAATGCCTGGATTGAAAGTTGGTTGTGGATAGATAGGCATGCCTATAGGGTTACAGTCACAGCTGCTATAGTCTGACTCTTATTAGTCCACAGTATGTCTCTAATGAGACCACAGTTTTGATCCGAATGGATCCACAGATTTAATACCTTCGAGTATTTATAAATTTGATACCTTATGGTATCCACAGCACTCGTTATCCACACCCACCATAATTTAAATAGGTAAATTTATACAATGAATGATGTGCATACATAGTTTGCAATCTTTTATTATGGTAATTAGATGATACAGTTATTTCTTCCAATAATGTATTTAGTATTATTTCTTAATAAAGTAAATGAAATTTTATTATGTAATATTGTTGTATGCTTGGTGATAACCACTATGAGTGGTTATCAATTTATTATGTTTATTCCCCACTAAGCTTTATAGCTTAGCACGAGTATTTATCCGTGTAGGTTTGCAGTCTAGACCTTTTCTTCAGGGACAAAGCCAACAATCTCAAAAGCCAACATCAATCTAAGAAGAATCATTTTGAATTATGAGATTCAATTTTGTGTCTTTTTGGTTATATGATAGTCTATTCTGTATTAAAATTATGTAATTATCAAGTTTTGTAATTAATAACCCACTAGTAATTTCAATGTATCAACTTAATCTTATATGATTTGTAATGTATATATGTATGTATGTATACCTATATGCATCATTAACAGATGACTTACAGGATTAATGGAATGTAGTTAGTAATAGTAATTGGAATTATCTAGTATAGTCATTACAATAAACCTTAGCATGTTATTCTAACACATTATACAATCTCAAATCATCATGCCATCATCGAATCATATATATTCAAATAGACAAACATAAAGCATGCATTATATCATCATAAAATAGTAAGCATTTTCATGATTATCATGATGAACTAGAGAGAGCTTGACATAGAATATTATCCTCAGGATATTTTGATTCTGTAAGACTAAGAACGTTGACCTTTACAACGATATTCGAATTCCATGCTAAAAAAATAAAGAGATTTTTTGTGTGTTTGTTCTTTTTTGTATAAATAATCTATATTGAACCTTGGTTTTGAGAAAAGAGAATTTTCTTTCTTTAAACTTTA